>JAXLQG010000011.1:268263-597678 GCA_035928285.1 Vermiconidia calcicola
TGCCTCATCCAGCTTTTTGACGACTCTCACCACGACGCCAGTATCATCATCAATATCTGACTACTCCACCTCCACAATGATGGCATCTGCTGCTGTTTCATCGTCGACTGCCTCATCCAGCTTTTTGACGACTCTCACCACGACGCCAGTATCATCATCAATATCTGACTACTCCACCTCCACAATAACGTCCGTCACATCAGAAACCTCGTCATTTACAGGTGCTTTATTGGTTCAGAGGACCACTGGCAAGTCAAGTTCATCAACCAAAAAAGCAAGCACCACCAGCTCCCACAGTTCATTGCCAACGGGGACACTGCCTTCCCCGTCGCAATTCAAAGCAGACAAAGGTGACAAATGGACGATGCAATACGTTGGCGACCTTAAGTTCACCGACACGCTCCAGAAGGAAGGACTGCGAGGGGACAACTGCCGCACCTCAAAGATCGGGGACAAAGTGATCTGGAATTGCGGCGACATGATGTGCAAGAACGATATTGACACCTGTGGATTCTCGTATGGACCTGCGTTCTATGGCACTGACGATGTAATGGTCGTCAACACCACGGACATCGATTACGTTCAGTCGAACGACTTCAGTAAGCCCTGGTCTGGCGACAAAGCACCCCAAGCTCCGTGGCGGAGCTGGGGAATGTATTCTTCCAACGTAGCGCCGATCAATTCGACGCATGGTGTGGTTTACGCCACGCAATTCTGGCGGAATGCACCGGACGGCAGCACCAAGGCTCGCGGCAACACGGTATCATCGGTCACTCTGGGCAAGAACAAGCCGATTGCTACGAGACAGGGTCCTCTACTGACTGGCCCCGATGCGGTGTCTCTGGGGCTCCTGGCCATTATGCGAGCTGACGACTACATCTACATCTATTCCGGCGGCGGTCCTTCAAGGGTCATGGTTGGCCGTGTCCCTGCATCGGACGATGTGTTTGACGAGTCCAACTACGAGTTTCTGAAAGCCGACACCAACGATACTTGGATCCCCGGTATCCCGAACGCCGACAGCATGGAAGTCGGCGCCACCACAGCCGACCCCAGCGGCCAACTTGGCTGCGACGTCTGGGGCTCGGTCGTTTACAACAACTACTTGCAGAAATACGTCATGTTGTGCGGCCTGTACTTGCAGTTTGTGAACATGCATACCGCGGACACTCCGTGGGGTCCCTGGAGTGCAGTGTATCAGATCGCAGGTGGTGGTAACATCACGGGGAGCTATGGCGCGATGATGCATCCCGAGTATTCTCCAGGGGGAAGCGGGAAATCGTGGTACTTTTCCATCGGTCCCAACTACGAGTTTCACATGTATAAAGTCACCTTCGACTACTGAGTTAGTTCTAGATATAGATTGGAGCTTTACAGCGGGACAGCGTGACAGCGGGACAGCGTGATGTAGACTTGGGAAAATTCAATTCATTCAATTCGCTTACACGCAGATGGTAGTACTCAGTTACCAAACCCCCAGGACACATTTTGCGACACCTGTACGCAGAACCTGAACACCAAAAAAGAAAGACCAGGGACAGATTTTCGTTCCCATTTCATCCGATTCTTTCCGTCTCTTTCCGCATGAAGAGAGTCTCGTTGCGAGTCTCGCCCATCCGGAAGACCTCGAGAGAATCGTATTGCATTTTCAAGACCAAGTCCGGAGTGATTTCCATGGGCGGAAACTGATAGAACATCTGGTGTTTCGAAAATAGGTGGTGCTTCAGCAGTTTCCTCTCGTAGCCCCGTGGTCTCGGGTCTCGTTCTAACCGCCTCAGGATATGACCGGGCTTTTGGCCCTTCTGTCGTATAAAGGTGGACCGCAATAGCGGTGGATTGGTCAGCTCCAATGGATGAGGCGTCACGCATAGTCTCAGATTCTCCGGGACATGAGTATGTGGACAGTCTCCGACCCGGATCACTAGGTCTTCAACAAGACCTCGGTAGGCAGGAGACGATGAGGTCGAGGTACTAGTATCTTCTTCTTCATCCTCTGTCCAACCAAGACCTCCAAGGTCGTCGAATGGTTCGCTCCGCTCCATGTTCAGGAGCTCCTCGATCTCCAGCCGCGTGTAATGGGTCGGCACAAGCAGGATGTCTCGACCTGATATCACATAGGCTTCTGAGGCATTCTGCTTTTTCCATTCGCCATCCAAGAAGTCATCACCGTGTAGTCCGGTATAGAACCCGTAAGAGATCTGATTTCCTGGAAGACCTTCGACTGGGTTCAAGTAGCCGTAGCTCCAGTATCTCTCTTCCGTAGACTCGGGCATATAGCCAGTGATGTTCCTCGTGAAATGGAACGGGGTTTCCATTTCAGGGAACTTCTTCCAGGCCGAAGCCAGGTCGTCGTCGTCGAAATTGAACGCCGTCAATTGGCCTCCCAGATATATCGTCGATGGGGCCTCGGTGTTCGAAGTTAGAATCGAAACTTGCGAGAGCAGGTTGAAAGGGTAGCGTCGGAAGTCGCCAGCAAAAGTATCCAAGTCCATCCACGCCCAGAACGGGTTCTCAGGGTGCGGTAGTAGATCCTGGAAGATGTGGCCGCGCAGCGGTCTCCAATTGTAATTACTCTTGTCGGGTCTGCTTTGGAATTCCTGCGTCACTTCATCGTACTCCGTTGAATTACAGTTCCAGCCGTGTTTGGAAGAGCAGAGGAAGTCGACATGGCGTCGCTTCCACTCGCTGTCCGTCATACAATGCATCTGGATGTTGCCGCCCCAAGTGACATCGATCCCGGCCTTTTCGAAGTCAAGGCAACGATCTCCTTTCCGCTGTCGATTGATCAGGACAAAGTCCACCACGTCAGCATTGAGTTGTATCGTGTACAAAAAGTGCGGCATATAATTGGGGATGTAGTCGTCGTTCCAGGCACCGATGACGGTCAGCCTTCTCTGCCTCGAAGGAAGCTCCGAGATTCTCGGGATTCTGGCGAGTGCTCCAGTGAACGGAGACGGCCGTGACGCCGAAACATGGTGAGTGCTAGTACTACTGGTACTATTGTTTGTTGATCCTAGAAGGGCAGGAATCGAATAGCCCGACTGTCCTCGGAAGAGGTGAAATAGCACGGCTATGGACCATAGAGCGAGGCCGATGACGATGATCCTGAAGCGAGAAGGATATCGTCGCATGCTGAACGAGGAATAGCGGCCGTTGGTATCATTCTTGTGTCTGTTCTAAACCAGCGAGTTAGTCGTCCAGGTCCATTTGACGTTGAGCACATCATCGCACTTACCAACCATCGAGGCCAAAACACCAACCGCTGTTGCTGCCCGTGATCGCCTGCCTCGCTGTCTACCTGAAGCTCTGATTGCTCATATCTCTCCTGACCCATCGTTGGTACAGAGACAGGAAAGAACGCAGAAGAGAACTTTCACTCGAGATTCATTGTATGGGGTTCATGTGTCAAAAACATTTCGTATAGGAAAGCACGTAATTCAAGCCTCTTGAGGCATCTGTCAAAATGTGGATACTTTTGGGGGCAAAGCCAGAAGAGAAGTCTTAGGGATCCTTCCTAAGCTTAGCAGGACCGGCGTTGAACCAGTTTCTCACGGAGAAGCCGTTCGAACGTACCTGCATACTATCCGTATGTACTCGTACAAGTCATGTGTGCCCGTATCAATAAATTGGGCTGATCACGGACCAGGATCCGCCGGTCTCCAGAACAAACAACGGCGGCATCTTCCAGGCACCTTGCAAGCAAATTTGTGATCTCTCCTTTGGGATCTAGCCAGAAGGCGGATGATGGCGGCGTCGTCGTGGAGCGGCTGAAAAGAAAGTCTGGTGAATATCAATTCCACACCAAGTCTCAGCCAAGGGATCCATCACGCTCCTTATCTGGTCTGGGCGATAAAGGGCAGGGTTTTACATCCCCGGGTGTGCATGGCGCTAAACTTTGTACCCCTGCGCCTCCGATACTGGTTGTGCGATGCACTGGTGCACATGTTCGAGCCCTCCCATTTCTCTGGGTGGTGGTTCACATCGTAATGTAATGGAGAGCAGCAAAGATTCTTACTCTCAAGACGAGCTCTTCTAGAGCGAGCCATTTCTACGAGCTCAAGGAATGCAGGTTCACAGGGTGGATGCTGAGCTAAAAGGTGGCCTGGGCCTCCAGTTCAGCCTCGCGCAGCGATGGCCGACCTAAGCTGGTCGGGAAGTCATCCAGTATGAAGCCAGATAGAGCCACACACTTCCATGGATCAAGATATCGTGAAAATTAGTGATTTATATGGGCAACGCTCAAGATACTACTGAAAGTGAATTAACGCTCCAAATGTCATTAGAATCAATCTCATCGCCTCGAGGCCTGCGTGTAAGCCCACGCCCCTCCCAGTGCCATGAAGACCCCGGTTATCTCCAACAGGCTCAACTGCTTTCCAGTAGACATCCAACTTATCCCGAGGATTGCAATCGTTTTGACCTGGGATACGACGTTGAAGGTGAGAGGTGACGTCCTGCCGATGATGGAGAACTGGGAAAGGTTGAGCAAGCTCGCAATGAGCCCAGAAAGAAAGAGAGCATAGAGGACGTTTGAGGGAATAGTGCTGAAATCAGGCACCGTGTCGACAAATGGTGCGATAAACAAAAGTAGCATAACCGCTGCCGGGGCTTGGTTCAGGAGCAACTGGGGTGGTGAGACTTTCAGATCTTCGATCTTTTTGCCGATCCAGACCTGATATAATGCCGTGACTGTGAACGCTGCGCTGGCAACGATGCTCCCTAGGCCGTTTGTGCGCAGACTTTTGGCTGTGACTAGGCCAACACCGACACAGGTCGCAATAACTGCCAGCAGGGCAAAAGAGGATATGCCTTTGCGGAAAAGGATGAAGTTTAATGCAACCACGGTGGGCGTGGTCATGATTTTGGCGAGCTGATAGAAATCAACCGAGTTCAGGGCGAGAGATAGGTTGCCCAGGAGAAGAAAGCCGGCGAAAAAGATGCAAATAGGGAGAACCTGACGCCAGGGGATTCGCACGGCTTCGAAAGCGTGGAATGGTCGACGGGTGGATAAGAAGAGAACGATCGTGGTGGCCGTGAAATGCCAGATAGCGATCGAGATCTGACATTTGCCCAATTGAGGATCCGAGAAGACACTGGGATTGTTAGTGATTGCATGGGTGAAGCCAGGTCGAGCGATGGGACAAACTCACATCTTGTTGAGGAAGACAATAGTGACCGTGGTGAAGATATTTAAGAGCATCCATAAGACATCCACAAAGTGCTGCCAGTGTGATTTTTTGGGCGAAGCTGTCTCGTACAGTTCAGGCTGATGATCAGGATGTTCGCCCTTTTCCAGGTCGTCGTCTAGAAGTGCGGCAGACTCGTCTCTGGTATCTTCGTCGTCGCTGAGTGATGATGGACGTTCTTCTAGAAACCATCAGCTTGAGACTTCGAAATCGCAACTCATCCGAATGCTTCTTACCAATCGAAACGCTCGACGTCTTTTCCTCGTCCATGGAAGGCTTGAGTAATGCAAAAGCTACCATGCGAGCAGCCTTCGCACCAGGCGTCATCTTGGACTGAGTCGACTTCTCTAGCATGTTGGGGAGGAGTTCAAGGACGTCCGTATGGACAAGAACCTGAGGGTCCTCCAACAGCTTAGATGGATTGTCTCGTTGACAAATTGTGTGGACAACATCAAATGCGTCAAAAGAACATTGAGAGCGTTAGGATGTAGGACAATGGCATACGCAACCAAAGCCACCATCTGAGCCGAGACAAGCAGCTGATCATCTGTCACCCATCGTGAGAACCCTGGAAATTAACACACACCATGGCGCTGCCGTACCGAGCATACATACCAGGTACAGCACATTTTAGGCGTGAGCACCACTGCCAACAGGCCAACGAACGATTACCAAAAACAGCGCCGGCCAGCTCGCAGGCATCTAGACAACACTTGCGGCGTCAGGTCACCAACCCAGGCCCTAGGGCTCCGGACCTGCAGCAGTGGTGTGGAGCCTCGCTTCTTTAGTGCCTCTCCTGCATACGTATCAGTCTAAGGCTGTACCAAAGAGGCAACGCAGAAATTACCTCTACACGGTGGCGCCGAGGAAGCCGTGGCATTCATCCTCTGCAAGCTCGTGACATTCACGATTCCCATTAGTGGCCAGCCACTGTTACGAATTTTCCGGGCGTCTCGTAGTCCCTTCTGGGCCGTCTCGCCTAGAGTTCGATGCCCGGGTGAAGCGAGCATCGATCGTTGACAGTACCCATGCCAGCAACATTCCTCCATTAATATATACCAGGCATGCGCATGCTGGCCATTATGACTTGATGGTGAGTCGATACACGTTCAAGGCTCTCAAATGCTCGAAGCTCAGTAAGCTTATTTGCTGCATGGTGCTGCTGTGTAACTTATGCGATGACACGGAAGCTTAGGCGTCGGAAATAAAACTCGGGCCATGATGGGCCTAAGAAGCTCGCACCCCCTGGAGCCTTCGAGGAACCCCTCGAGAACCCCTAGCTTTAACTGTATGCTGTGACTCGTATACCCGGCGCCACGGCTACGGGTCTAACTACGCCACGTGTCGTAGTCGCTAATCGTGGTATCCGTGTGTATCCCAACGACAACCCTCATCAAGAAAACTGGCCGCATCATACAATTTGCATTCCTCCTCCACAATACCCTCATACTAGGTTTCCGATCTGAGTGGAATACAATCTTGCCATGCAGCAATGGTTGATTGCGTAAATTTGCTTGAAACCTTATTCAGGCTCCTCCCATGGTGTCTCGGTCCAGATATCCATATCGTGCCTGCTAGGCGTTCTCGATTGGCGCCAGATTAGAACTGATAACGGAGTTCAAGTATTCCATACTCGAGGCTGAGTTGTGCGACGATCTTGCTCTTTACGATGGCCAGTATTTCAACCAGTGGTCTCCATCATATTTCCTTATAGCCTAAATTCTTGAGTGTTGTAAGGATGGTAAAGCTCACACTTTATCCGTACAGATATATCTATGCAACCTGTCCCGTATTCCGTAGACACGGGCTTGGGTCTTTAACCTTGGCACCCAGGCATCCCTTGGCTTGTTGTATACGAGCAGGGCAAGGACGTTCGTCCGCATCCTTGGCTAACTGTTGCTTGCCGGCTCGAGGCCGGACACAAGCAGCACAAGGATGTTCGCCGGTGCCCCTTGGCAATCGAAATTCTTCCTTACTTGCATACCGAAAATGGACCCTCACGGCTTTGTTGCCCAGTATACCAATCTCCCAGGCTGTGTCATCTCCCAGGCATGATCCTCGGAATTTCTCCCTCTCTGATGGGCGGTCCCAAGAGGCACCCAGAACATTGAAAAGGGGGGCCATTTGCGCCATCATGATGGCACCAGTACTCAGGTAGGAAATCTGGTGAGCTGTCAAACGATGGCATGCGCCGAAAGTTTAAGATCAATAGCGTGGCCATGTCCACCCAAGGACTGGCCCGTGAGCCGGTTCCCCATGATGCCCCGACTAAACGGCTAACGTAACAAAATCTCAACAAGGCGGAGATACCACTCACTACTGAGAGTGGTCTTGCGGCCTTGCCGATCTTTGCCATCTTTGCTGTTCCCCAGACATCGAGACGTGCCCGGCCGACGAGGGCCAGGATTCCTCGAGCGGCTGTCGAGCAGAGGTCCGATGGACGACGGCTGACCGGAAACAACCGAACTTTCCTGATGATGGTCACCCCTTGCGTCTGGACTCTCGTATTCAACAAAGTGCAGCTGCTGAGCCATCTCCTTTAGCGTTTTTATTTGCGCAAACTGAGCGGGAAGGAAATTAGGGAGGGGGGCCACTTTTGGCTTTTTTTCTCAGGCCCTCAGGAGGGTGTGGCCCTAGTACGAGGTAGGTAGTCAGTCATAATGTCCATTTGTGCGGGTTGTTATGCTGGGGTGCAGAAGTAGTGAGACGGTACTGGAGCGGATCTGTCTCTCAAAACGTGGTGTCTTTGGCACATCTCCAGCTTCCAACGTATTCACCAGCAGAACAACACCAGCGTCTGAGAACTGAGAAATGGCTTCCATTGCGAATCGTGCCAATATCTTACTTGCTATTCTTCTTTGTGGTGTTCTCCTTCATTTGCTCTCTCTATTGCCGGCAACGGCGTCCTGGATACCAGAATCACCATTGAAATCCCTCAGCTGTGGTGCTGGCCACGATGCCTCACAAGATACCACCCCCAACAAGTCCGAGTGGCTTCTGGCGACAATGTCCCCTGCGTGGAGTCAACGTCGGCGAAATATCATTCGATCAACCTGGCAAAAGATGTATAACAATGATGCATTTACGATGCGCTTCGTCATTTCCAACCCGGGGGCAACGTGGGAAAAGCTGGTCCAGCACGAAAACGAGACGTATGGCGATCTCATCATAATGTCAAACCTCGAAGAGTCAAGGACTGTCGCCAACACCATCAAGACGATGGAGTTTTTCAGCTCCCTGGCTCATGGCACTTCGACGTGGAAATACGTCTCCAAGGTCGACGATGACTCGTTTGTCAATACAGAAGCCTTTTACCAGGAATACCTGGAGCCACGGCTAGACGCCACGCGGACCATCATTGCACGATCTATGAAGGACAGTCATCGTGACTATTCATATCCTCAAGGACAGTTCTACACGGTCTCCTGGGATATGGTGCTCACCTTGTCCGAGTTATATGCACAGAATCATATCACCGATGAGCACGAAGATGCTCTTGTCGGCAGGTTATTGTATGAAGGTGGACACCACTACGACCTGATTGAAGTTCCCAACGAGCGTTTCCACGACTATGGTCCTGATAACAAGGCTTGGACGTACTTGGATACGCACGCAATCACCAACGAAACAATCAGTCCTCACTTGTTGAAGGACGACGAGACGTACTTGGAGGTGGCAAGGCAAATGGAAGAGCTGAAGTCTGTCAGAGACGGTTCCTAGGGCTACAATTTCTCACGAATGTAATGAAATCTTTTCAAGTTTTATAGCAAGGCAAGAGCGTGGGAGCTTTAATCTGGATGACGGCGAAGAAGGTGAAGGACACACACCGAAAAAAGATCACCGACCTGGACACGGAGTTCCAAACTAATTCTACTACGACATAGAGTCGATAACTTTAAGTATTCATCAAGATGTCTTCTTTCTTACTCTTATACTGCGATTGATATAAGGTCCGCTCAGTCGGATCCGGATCGAGCAATATCATACCAGTAGTCTCATTGGTAAATCGTGCAATGAATCTCGCTTAGCAAAGGAGCTGCCGCTTGAATCAACGACGAAGCAGTACAGTAGGACCTCGCATTCAACGTAAGGCCCTCCTGCCAGATAAGTTGTGCTCGCTGCTGTTTGTCGTCGAACGGCACCCTAGCGCTAAATCACACGATTTATCTATGGGACCGTAGTAGGTGGTGTGGCGTTGTAATGGTCAGACTCCAAGATGGCAAGGAGACAACTGCCACTGGACCTGGAAAACCGATCCTAGCTATACTAGAACTAAGAGCCTTCGGGCAAGAATCATATCCTGTAGAAATCAGCCCTAGTGTGCGTGCGGCGATCAGGCATTAGAAATTCACTGCGTTGAAGAATTTGGGACTGAGGATGATTGATAAATGGATTTGCCACCTACTTCCGAATATCTTCACGACTGGACCACCTTTGGATCAATATCCGGCATATCCAGTCTCCTCCTTGAAAGACAGTGACAGAACTACTTGTACATTAGCCGTGTCAGCGTCACTTGTCTGTGGCACATCATGCCAGCCCGCCTCCCTCAATACCCCCATTCTCGCAAAAGCAAGATCGGTTCCAGACGATGGTGACATGGTTGTCGATCTTTGGGGGGGCGTCGACACCAAGATTAGAGCTGAAGCCGAAAATGTGTCGAAGCCAGACTAAGTCTTCCTTAAGCCTGGCTATGCTGTGTAATGGCGAACTGTGGCAGTGATCCTGGGATCATGTCCACTTCCTGAGAATACTATGTACAGCGACGCTTAACAGTGGCCTGGGGGCTGTCCAACCTGGTCCATCATCATTTGACTTATTGCCAGGCCTGGGCGTGACAGTCCGCAGCAAGGGCACCACCGTCGGACCTCGCCTGTCCCGTACGGCGTCACACACGGATGACACCGTGAGACGAAACGTCTCGGTCTTCCTTACAAGCGACGCGGGAAGCCCAGAGATATCGTTGTCCGTTGGGTGAATAGGTAGAATGTTTGTTGACCAGAGACAACACGGCTTGCTCCAGGCCTCGAAATGGAGGCCATTCCAGGCGAGTGAGCTGACGGATTGGCTCAAGGACTGGAGGGCCATCATGTGGCAGGTTTAGGAAGTTCTCCAACATACTCGCCGTGACCTTGTGCGGCCCCAATCTTTTCGAGGCTCATCAGCGGTCCAGTAAAATCAGGATAGCCACTCTCAAACTCGGTGCTTCCGTTCAGCAGTCGTTGCATGTTCAGACGTGTAGAAAAGACGACTCTTTCGGAAAGGGCCTTGTCTCGGACCTTGCTCTGGTCCTTTTTGTTGTCTCTTCTGACATACGAGTTGCCGCGGTTCGAGCCTTCAGGACCGATATCGCTGCCACGGTCAACGCCCCCTGCAGGTTTGGACACGCCCACGATGTTGGGAAAGGGAGCGATGCAGGTGATGTTCAGGAGCCTGTCCTTGCACATGTCCCCGACACCGAGGTCAACTGGTTCAGAGAACGGTGACATACTCA
Organism: Vermiconidia calcicola; assembly: GCA_035928285.1. Lineage (NCBI taxonomy): Eukaryota > Fungi > Ascomycota > Dothideomycetes > Mycosphaerellales > Extremaceae > Vermiconidia > Vermiconidia calcicola. Next base: position 278,944 of record JAXLQG010000011.1, read on the forward strand.
GGTGGTACAGGATCTTTTCTGCACCAGCAAGAGAGATCGCCCAGGAAGCAGTGCAAAACCCATAGCCGGCGACGAATACAGTCCGAGTATGATTATCGCCATGGGGACCCTCTTCCCAATAGCTCAGATCCCAGGGCTTCAACATGGAGCCTCGAAACCCTGGTGGAGGGACAGTTGGATCGTTGCGGATCACCCAGCGGCGCTTGTCGCTTTTATGAGAGTGCATCGAACAGTGGCCAATCCAAAGGACGTCCCAGCCATCACCGTAGGGAGAGTGCGGCGCCTTGTTGTCGGTATCGTTGATCAGCCAACGACTTCCAAGGGCGAACTGTCTCATTTGCGCTTTCAGGGCGACATCCCAGTCCGCGTCGTCTTCAAAGATTAAGGCCGAGCTGATTCGATTCTGCACCATTTTCTGCATGATATTCAGGTGCGAGCGCCAACATCCCACCTCTCCAGATGACCGGTGCATCCCGTAAGGTCTGGCTTCGGCGGGAACATCTGCGCCATAGACGCCGGTTTCATAAGTAAGAGATAAATCGGTCACGCTTGCCTGTAGGCCGATTGCATCTCGTTTGTCGGTGCGTTCGGGAAGGGAGATGACGAAGATCTCCTGGAAGCCGAGCGTCCTGTTCGAGATGTCTTGCAGGCTATCTGTTGATTTGCCGATGCTTGGAATAGCGCTCAAGGTCTCGCGTGAGGGAAGAATGCTGTCAAAGTCGGCTGGCAGGGCGAAGTAGCCGGTTGTGTTGACGATGAGAAGATGCAAAACGACACCGGCAGCGAAAAGACAAGGCAGGAGAATCGTGTATTTCATCATGGCCTGCTATCACGACCAACGAAATCGCTGAGATTCAGACCGTCGAAGCAGATATTCGAGTTGAAGGAATACTTGAGCCTTGAATTCAATCAACGATGATGACAGTATCAGTGCTCAGATATTGAGATGACCTTATCGTGATCAACTGGAGCTTGAAGCCTAAGTTAGTAGATGAAAGGACCCCAAAACTAGGTCCAAATGAGCAGAGTTCAATTCTGGTGGGTAGGGCTCGTGGGAACCCAGGACAGAGGAAGAACCTTCAATTCAGGGAGTGGGGGCGGGCGTCGCCATCCACGGGACTCGAGAATCCTGGCGTACGGAGCACTGGTAACAATGTTACAGTACAAGGGATTATCAGCCTGGGTGCCGAGGGTGCCTGGGCGTCTTCGACACAGGGGAAGTGTTAGGGCGACTGGGCAACGCACGCAAGGACCGGGGGTCCCGAAGCTGGTGCCGGGCACCCACCGGGTTCTTTTTTGGGACGGAAGGCCAGACGAGCCAGGCTCCCAGGGTGTGCAGGGGTTAGAGCTCCAGTCCGGGTGTCGCCGTACAGAGGACCTCGACAATCATAATAAGGGGCCATCCTGGGCTGTCCAGACTCCAGAGGCCAGTATTAGGCTGGCTGGAAACATTCTCCCACGCCCCCATCACACCCCCAAAGCATTCGCCATGACCGGAAAGCATCCTTGCCATCATGCGCGCTGACGATTCACAATTTCCCGCACATGATGATAATGCTTTCGGTCCTGCAACCGATCGAGGACTCTTCGCTTATCTAGGAGTATTGCAGGGAACATATCTACATCAAATTTCCTCCTATCCACATGCATGTGGTCACAGTCTCATCCTCACACTGCAAACATATCGAAAACCCGGCGCGGGCTGGGCGTCCAGTGGGTGTTCTTTGATTGTGCCTCGTGCTTGTTAATATGGCTGCGAGTGGACTTGTCAAAGGAGCCTGGATTCCTGCAAGTCGTACTCGATACGAGTATCCACCAACCTAATGTTTTCAGTCAAGAGTCAGTCTCGGCGACGATAGGCAACGGCTTCGGGGGGCAGAGGCTCCAAGTTAGCCCTCTGATGCCCTCAGCCAGATGAGCACGAATGTTCATGAGCAATCCGGCTTTACCGATATCCACTGGCGAAGCCTTCCGCAACTATTTCACACATCTATGCTACTTTGGTGTTAAAGCCACCATCGTAGAGGTTCGGAAGCTCCTTATGCCCCTGATTATTGGACGCCGCCAGACACCCATCGCTCGCGTCTCGCGCTATTTTATTCTGTCTGAAAAATGTGAGTCGAAAGGTCCAGTAATTTCCACCACAATTGGGCTGCTGTTCGAGACTTTCACCCTTACCACTAGCATTTTACGCTGAAGTGGCAGACTAACATCAGGAGCTCGGGGGCTACGTAGCGCCAAATTGATCTCGCCCATGCAGATGCCGTGACAAAGGGTGAACAATATGTGCATTGATTAAGACGAGACTGGCAATATCATTCTTGCTGAACGTCCAAAGAGGCTTTCTTTCCTGGTCAAATGTAGGGCTTTTGAGCTTTGCAGCATTGACCCGGCCCAGAATGCTCGTCAATGCGGGCAGATTCATTGTCCTTCCCTTCTTAATTACTAGTTTATTTGGATTGTCCTTGTACGTTTACCTCTACAATCCAAGTCTGCTAGATAGCTTCACCCTTCCGGTACATGTCGCGGACACTCATGACGACTCACCCAGCTTCAACGCATCGCTCCACGTCACGAATGATAGCGACGGCTCTCCCAACTTCAATGCGTCGCTCCATGCCACGGAGGACAGTGGCAATCCACCTTACATCAATGCATCGCTACATGTCACGGAGGATAGTGACGACTCTCCCTACTTCAATGCGTCGCGCCACAGGAAGTTGTATTCCCTGTCAACGCCGGACCACAAGTACTTCAATATAGACTTTGGAAACATCAGCGCCTTCAATCCGAACATTATTCCTCACCCTACCAAGCCTGGTACTTTCGTTGTTTTCGCTTCCGAACTTCAAACCTCGTCAGACAAGCTGGACAACAGGGAAATCTTCTGCGTCGCGACCTTCACCAGTAATCAGACTCTCAGGTGCCTCGACAGGCCCACGCCGTTACCGGTTAGGCTGGTTGAAGGCAATTGTCAGGGTGACCTGGTATATTATAACTGGAAGAAGGGTCCGCGCGATGCTCGCGTGTTTTGGGGCCCCGACAGGCCCTACATTGTGTATGGGTCACTGGCCACTAGAAGCTGTCTTGGTCTATTCGTACAGGACTTGGGCTCGTTAGTGCCTGACTTTTCAGACGATGCTCAAGAAGACCTAGTCTTTACCAATGACACCGAGATGCAACGACCGCCACCTTTTAGCACAATTCAAAAGAACTGGTTTCTGTTCTGGGATGCGGAAGGTCAAGCTCATGTCCATCAAGACACCTACCCCAACCGGACCTTCACCCAACTGTTGCCTGACGGCTCCGTCGGGCCCGATCTATCTATCGACGCTGAGGAGACTGATATGGCCTGTTTGTCAGAGTATTTCCCCAAGTTCAGGGAAAAGCGATGGGAAAATATACACCAGGCGACAAATTCGCTCACGATAACGCTTTGCAAAAGATCCGACCCCAGCTGTTCTGCCAACGACGAGAACACGTTCATCATGACCATCTTCCAGCACAAAACATACTTCAGTTATCACCCTGAATACTATCCTTACGTTATGCTTTTCAGGCGCACTGCACCTTTCGCTGTGCACGCAATCTCCACGAAATCGCTCTGGATCAATGGCAAAGTTCCGCTCACAAATACGACTCAGTCGATACTCCTCAATGGAAGGGTGGAGAAACAGGACGAGATGTTTTATGTGACCAGCATGAACTGGAAAACCCCAGGCCAACACTATCATGGCTACCTCGACGACCCATTGTTTCTCGGCTTCGGAATCGAGGACACGCGATCGGGAGGGATTGATGTGCTGGCAGCCGACCTATTGAAAGACATGGGCTCTTGCGCCGACGCTGGTACCTGAAGCTGTCCGTATTTTGGACATGGATTTGCACGGCCTTAGGCAGGACCCGTTCACACACCCATTTGCAGCCTTACGGAACAGCATATGGCCTTGGGGCTGCGGCCGGAGACAACACCTGGCGGAATTCTTCACAGTGGCTCGCAACTGAACAATCCCCGAAGTCGCGATGGACCTCCAGAGCGCCCAGCCCGAGCGATGTTTTGCTCACACCAGATATCTCGGAGCTGAAAGGCCAGGAGGAGCTGTCGCTAGTGCCGCATATCAGGACGGCTGGAGCGACGTCGATTGGTTGGATAAGTACTAGTACCTGGTGTTCATCACCCCGACGCTTGTCTTCGTACGTTACTCAATGCTGTATCAAAGCGAGGTATGATTCTGGAGATCATAGGCGTGCACTTGCGTCCGTCTTGGGGGCGCCAAATGATCTGTTTCAATGGTCACCCTACTATCGACATTGCTTCTGGACCAACCGCGAGCAAGGAACAGGGAGAATGGTTGATCGGTTATATCTTGGCAATCATCCGGGCATTAACATCGTGAGGTAGCAACACTACGTGACCAGATCCTCAGCACTACCGAGCCACCGACAGGTCCATGGGAGGAACGCATACGTTTGTCAGAATGCCGGAGCTTGGCCCATGGCGAGTGCTGCCATCGGCCCTTGTGCAAGCATCGGCCAGTGGTGCTTTCGGCAACGCATCAATAGTGCTGATGCGAGATTCTCCGACATGGCCATGTGGAAGCCTCTCAGAATCTGGCAATATAGTATGACAGTCAATCCGAAATTCTGGATTGCTCCTTCAAGCCAATTCGAGTCCCAATACGTGCTACAGGCCTTTCAGGCATGAATAGAAGAGAGATTGTCCTTATAAAGCGAAGCCACAACAATCAATATCGGGAGATTCCATCTTGGTCGTCTTGCCTCTGGTAGAATAGCAGATCACGTGGTACGTTAGGGTAGTACGGTCAGATGTTTGAACCTTTAGCGCAGATACGGCGCAACAGAACAGTATGAAATGCCGAGACATCACGTGGAGGGCTGACAGCTCGCCAGAACAGGCTGAAAACAAACAATGCAGGTGCAGACTCAGTACCACAGTCGTCGCTGCCACTCTATCACTTCATGCTCATCTCAATTTCACCGTTCTGCGCTTTGTTGTGATCTAGCTTTGCAGGTTCCATTACTGCCAAAGCCGACACCCTTGGGCTCCTCCGAGTTCGTTCGGGTAAGCTCTTCGCATTCAATGACCCTCAGCTCGGCTGGCTTTGAGGACGCGCGACTCGTCACTACATCGCGTATAGCAAAGAAAGACCTGAAGTTCTTGTGTGGCCTTCAAATTTGGATTGCTGACACGCCATGAATCATGCACATCCAGAACCACTAACATCTTTGATATTTCACGCTGTGGGGCGAAACATTGGCGACCAGCGAACGCATCCTGCTTGATTATCTAAGTACCTTCTTAGGACCTGACATGGCATAAGAAAATCTGGGCTCGGGCAAGACCAGAGTCGGACTCGAGGTACCCGTTTCCAAAGTAACGCCGGCACCATGACGCTGTTCCAGAGCACAACTGGCCACGATGGTGGAGGCCGTCCAGAGCTTGATGCTTCATGCCCGGTGAGCGCAAGGCTTCAACATCTCAGGTGTTGTTCTCATTGTTCGGTATCCATCCACGTCATCATTGGTTTCCTTGAGCGCGATCGAAGATGGTCGCCTTTGGGCGTCACCAATCTCCCCATGAACCCACAGGTTCCTCAGTCGCTACTAAGGACCGGTCGTCTTCAGATCCTTTTCGACGGCAACTACGCCGGCGCCAGATCAACTTGCTCCGGTCTCATCAGTACTGGAGGCTATATGATTGTCTCATTCCAACGGCCGAACTTTAAGGCCGGCGACCGGAGGGCCAAATTGCATTCCTTTTCGCGACCCCCTTTTTTCTCTTAGCGTACTAGTCACTCGTCAGCCACGGAGGTGACGAAAACAGGCTTAGCAGTCGACATATATATGTTGCGGATTCTAGGGGACACATGAGGGACTTCCTGTTTCCACTGTTCAAGTTTGTCAATGTTGACGGGCAAAGGGTTTCAACTACATTGGCCTGGGGGTTATAGGTCATGATTCGGAGACTTTCTTTTGATATCATTTCCTAGCCACGAATGTCGACATCTACGATGACCTGGAACGAAAGTGGCGTTGCACGAGCCACGTTCTAGGTGAGGACGGCCCAGGCTCTGGAGATATGGGACGAACATTGTCAGCAGCACTCGTGGTTGGGATTTTGCCCTTCCTGGTTCCCTGTCAGTATGGCTTATCAAGCCCTCTCCGAGCGTGCCTCAGACCTATAGCGAGCATTGCGCCAAAAGCAGTTGTGTGACCACGGCACAGACATCTGCGAAGCAAAGCGTCGACTACTGCCCTCACGGCGGGTGCCCACTCTACGACGATTCGAATGGATCCACGGCTGGACAAGTGTTCTTCGGCGTGGTCAGAGTCATACAGTGCTCGGCTGTATCGAGTCCATTACAGTCCTGACCGATACGCCTGTCAAGCGATTCTGTACAGAACTGGGACGTGCGTCCGAGTTCAGCTCCTCTCAACGTCAAGCCGAAGTCTCGAGCAAAGGTTCGATGCTTGCCCGTGGAAGATGGCGTTCTTCAGCTCAGCCATTCGAACCTTTGAGTTGTTCTTCAGTCCAGGGTGCATGGCAAACACCTCGCCTCGAAGCATGTCTCACATCGCGAAGACACTTGCAGCGCATCGCATGAAGGGCTGCATTTCTGCAGCCACGAACCTTTGTGCACATCCGGCTATCAAAAACCTCCGAATTTGTTAGCCCTGCAACCTCGGCATCGTCAAACTCTTTTGCTTCGACGGCGTCAAGCAAGCTCGGACCATCGAAAAAAAGGTTTCCTGGACCCTGGACTATGTCATGCAAGCTCAGATTACCAAAAATTTTGCTTTCCAGTCTACTGCACACTGCACAGTAGCTACCGTTCAAGCTTGGGCCATGGAAGCGTGATCGAATTGCATGCTCGGACCATGGAAGCCTCATCGAATAGTCAATGCGACCTCGTGGAATGGCCCCTGCTCGACAGCACATACCACCAGCGCACGGAGCACACTGATTGGCCACGTGGGTGCATACCAAACTGCCGGTTACCTCTATCCGTCAGTGCGCTCCGGCTTCGAAGAAAGCAAAGTTACGAACTGCTCCGGACCAGAATTCGCGCGATCTGCACGACCGGTGGTATGGTTCAGGACTTTAATCAGGTACCCGTTTGAGAACCGTTAGGGAATGTGGGTCATGCTCTCAAAAACGGGACTTCGAGCAGAGTGTGAGACATTTCGCACACTAAAACTCTCGCCTACGATAACGTTATCACCCACTCTATCCTTCCCTACTTCGACCCAGGGAGAGTTCATGGACGTTCATTGTGGAGTACCCCAACCACAATCTCAACAATTCGGTCTTCGTACGGCGAGGACACCGTGATGTCACTGCAGCTTCTAGAGTTACGCCTCTACGACAACGTTCGAGCTCTGGAGGTGGATTCAGCATGTTGATTTGTCGAGAGCAATTGTGTTCGCCCCGACGAGACGACTCTATCTACCTTCTCGCTACGGAAGAGCCTGTTCTACAAGCCATCGCCAGACCATTTCTCGCCGGTATTCTCGGACCATCAAGTCCTCCAGCTGCGGATTGATCTGCTCTACCCGAGGGAGCCTGTGAGCGCGGGCAGTCTGGCCGTTTTGCCCTCCGCCATCCAGACTCCCTCTCTCGCTCCCTCCCTCCATCTTGTTCCTTGTGCCCTCAAAGGCAGGCCCGGGAGACCGGCCAGAGCGCGCTGCTAGGCACGTGATATTCGAGGGCTCGCCTTTGAGCGATATCATGAGAACTACTGCATGCCAATGTAAGCACTGAATGCTTTGGCGGCGGCAGCCTTGCAAATGCAGTTTGCCAAAGCAAAACTGTTGGCAAGACCCCCGGAGATGCGGCTGGTTCCCTTTACCACGGAGACTCTTGATGCTTCCGGTGGTGCTCGTAAGAACCCTTCTTGCTGTGACTCCAACGTCTAGGTCATGTGCTCTTGGGAGGCAGAGCATTCGAGCAGTCTCGCTTCCTAGCCTCTAGCCTCCTCTCGGCCTCGTAGTGCTTGCAATGGGACGGTTTCCCCAGCTGGCATGGCCGCTAACCCGCATGCCATGTCTTGCCCATGTAGATCTGGTAGCTTTTTTCGTGGCTCCTAGCAACCTCATTCGAGACATACCATGGTACATGCTGCCTTTGAGGAGGCCGAGGTACAGACACTGGTGGCCCTCCAGAATCTTGAGCTTGGTAGTGCGGCCTAGTGAAGACCGGGTGGTTCCATATGATCGTAGGCCCTGTTGGCCTGGCTGTAGGGGATTCACATCGACCAAGAAGGGTCGTAGTGGAAATATGCGGAACCATTGTTATAAACGGGAAAGACATCGCTGCCGTCCGCAGATCCTATAGCTAAACCTAACTTCGGTCCGGTCGATGGCGGCCGTTGCGTAGGTGGGTTCTGCAGTGTCAGTGGCCACACGCCGTCCATGGCGGTGACAGAGTCGACCAGAGAACGCAGACCTATAGAGCTTGGCGTAGCCCATGGTTGGTCTTGATGACTTTCCCACGACGTGGAGCGAGATTGCTGGTGCCCCTTGTTGTTTGCGGAGTTGAGCTTAGCGAGGATGCTCTCGCCGTAGACCCTCGCACTGTGCTTGTTGTCGAATCCTAGATCGGTCATCAGCTCCGCAACCCCATGGAGAACCGTCAAGTCGTTCGGCTTGACACACTCCGTGCCGGGGAAGAAGTTCTTCGCCTGGATGACCCACTCGGCGCAGAACGCGACCATGGCGAACGTGGACTCCGGAGCGAAGCGGATGGACGACTTGACCCAGGGACTTAGTTCAAGAAAGAGGTGGCACAGCGCGGAGGCACGTTCGACCGACTGGGTCACCAAGGTCAAGATCGATGTGGACTGGGTCTCGGATGCAGCCGAATATCGAGATAGCTTGTTGACATGCGTGCTGATGCAGAAACGAGTGAAGCGCTGATAGAAGTCGATCCAGCTGCTCCGAACCGGATCGATTGCGAAGTCACTGCTGGGCTGTTGCTGCTCCTGACGCTGCCACCTGCAGCGCCACATTCCGAGAGCATTGTCTAGGTTCTGCAGGACCGCCAAAGTTGAACGGGGGTCGGTTTCGCTCGAGATGGAGCACCACCATTCCCAGGAATCAGGCTCCTTGAGGCCACTGTGAGTCCAGAGGAGGCACAGACTCACGTCGGCGAGGATCCGACGAACGTCGTCATCGACGACGTATTGCTCCAGATATTGATTGGCCCACGCAATGGATGAATCCTCGCGTATAGTGGGTGGTGTGCGCGTCAGCAACGAGTAGAAATGGGCGCTGCTGAACATCCAGAGCCAGTAGCAATATTTGCGGAACGAAAAGGTCTGGCGAATGTCGCCGGCATTGTGCTTGAGAAGGTGGACAACCTCCTCGCCGGACCCATGTACACCGAAGTGCATGGCCAACGTTTCCATCGAGGCTTTGAGGACGTCTTGCCGTAATTCGGCTTCCAAGGTTTCACCATGCACGTCGAGTTCAATGTGCTGCGGTGTGGCCCAGGTGTAAAGGACCGCAAAAGCCTGCATGAGCATCCAGCGTCGCTCGTCGTCGCGGTGAGAACAATCGAACCGGGCTTTCAACATGGAGAGAATTTCGGGGATAAGCTTGGCCCGGATCGACCGGCAACCAGGAACGAAACGTGCAGCGACATAAGCCATGCTATATGCCAGGGGTCCTTTATTCCTTCTGACCATATCATCAAATTCGCCGACGTCGGCGTCATTGATGATGGGGATATGAACTAGCAAGTTCAAGATGAAGCTTCTTCAGTCAGATATGATCAACCATCTCACGGCTGGGCTGAGCCAGGACAATAACTTACAATCGGCACAGATGGGACAACTCTTCGTCGTTCCGCAATTTCTGTGACGTTGGCGACGTCGACGGCGTACCACCTTGGAATGGCGTTGCTGGAACGCTCACACTTGACATGTTGACCTCACCGGAAGTCATGTGTGGTGTCATATATTGCATGCTGACAGCAGCCTCATCGAATGAGCTGAGGGCGCCGTAGCTGCAGCTGCGAGGCAATACGGACATTGCAGGCCGTTGGGGCTTGGTCCAGTGTTGCCTGGATGTGTTGATCATCAATGGCATTTCCGGACTGCCATTTGGCTGGAAGGGACTGACGTTGGCGCCCATGAATGTGGCGTACTCGTGGTTCTGTTGGTTCCATTGCTGAGACTGTACGGGTTCCATGTATTTGTCGACGACGGGTGTGAGAGGGTATACCATGGGGGCATGGCTGGGCTTGTGATGATTTGCTAGAGCCACCATGTCCTCCGTCGAGTCGTACGGCGTGATGGTCTGCTGTTGGGCCATGACAGGCGGTACCACGCATTTTCGTCCAACCTTTGCGCATCTCGCACACGGAGGATCTTGTGCTCCCACACACTTCATCTGTACGGGGTATTGAGCCGGGTGAAACGATGGAACAAAGGTACTGCTACTGACCTTGAGACGCCGACATGCCACGCATGCTGTCTTTGCTAATGTACCAAGACGGCTGCCCGAAGGCCTAGGGGTGCCCGTCATTTTTTGGCGGGATGAGTTGGTTGAGTGTTTTGGTTCGACGTGTGCGATTGAAGAGAGAGAATCGTCAGTAAGTACTGTTGTCCTGGTCAATATGTCCTGTTTTTGAGAAGCACAACTGAGTTCCCAGGGCCATGCTCGGAAGGTATACGGCTGTGGAGACTTGGGTTAGTGCTGGAGGAGAAACATACACAAGAACAGCTATGGCATCAGTTCGCCAAAGGCCAGACAGCCGTCAGGGCAAGCCACTTTTTCCGATTCCACGATGCTGAGGACGGATGCAGCAAGATCAATGCTTTTTGAGTTTGACCCTGGTACCATGGGCTTGGGTGGCTTCGGGCGGGTGCAAGACTTCAGGGCCTTGACGGGAATGATCGACGAATCCTGTCAAAGGGATTCGAGCCGCAGAGCTCACGAAAAGCCGCCATGATGCCGCTTTGCTGTGGGCGCCTAGAATGTCCACGACCTTTTGCCAACGTCCACAGTTGCTGGAGGCCAGGCGAGCATCTCGTATCAGTCCTGCAGGGGAAAAGACACTAGCAAAGGATGTTCCCAGTCAGCCCATCCTAGTGTCAACAATCATGCATGTATTATTGTGTACTTTGTTGGACATCAAAAGTCCGTGTTTGTCTACACGCGATTCTTGGAAGCGCCGCCCTGTCTCGGATGCTGGAAATTTGCTGTCATCGAGATCCCATCCCCGCTGACCTAAAGGGAAGGGGCACACGAGGTAGAGTAGCTGCCCACGAGCTATGTCATGGCATCGAAGCTTCCTCACAAAACGGTCTGTGCGTGCAAAAATCTGTCGGCATTTTCATCTGAATCTCTCGGCTACTGAAGCTCGGGCACAAGCTCGTGGTCCGATTGCATCTTCAAGTTCAGCGGGACTCAGACGAGTCGCGATGTGTTCCGTAGGGATGCTACCTAACCTCCCCGTCCACGATCGAAACTGGCAAAGAGGAACGTTGACGCGATCTGTACAAGGCGAATTGAAGCATCCGCTTAAAGCCGTTCTCAACCCGGGATTGGCTGGATGGGCTGAATTATCCCCATAAAACCCTTTTAAGCGACCTTTCGCTGTAACGGGCCAGCATATGCTCAAAGTGTCTCACTTTCACTCCAATCATTGTTCTTTCTGGTCAATATAACGGGCCATGCCTCACGAGAGTTCTGATCTACCTCAGTCAGCCACAATTGGCCAATCCCCACGCCAGGGGACTCAGAACTTCCATAACCCGGGTGCCTTCTGAGTTCTATGAAACAACTCTGTGGCGCCTGTGTGGCACTGAGAGGAAGCATGTGCTCGTACGGAGTATACCACCTTCTACCTGCAGTATCATTCATGATCAATATCTGGCTTCAGAGTATGGCGACGGCATGGTGCTGCCGGAGTTGTGTGCCGAATCGGGATTGGTTATACTGGGGGGATCGTCCCTCGCTCATCACTGCTGAGCCAGGGCAAATGGCACCGAGCAAACGACGCACAGACTACAAGTACTCCGTAGCAATCATTCTCCAGGGACACAGGTGGGCAAAAGAGCTCCAGAAAGACTCAAGGCTTTCGTCGATCCGTGGACAAATCGGCTGTCCTACGTTGATCTTGTTGATACGCGGCCTGCCTGAAAAGTACCAGGTACGAGTGCTACTGATTGCCAGACGGCCTCATCGCCGTGTTAGGGAGGCCGGTCCAGCATGATAGCCTTGGGTGCCCCTGCTATCAAACGAGACATTATGCATGCAAAGCAAAATGTGCAAACTCACTTAAAAGTTAACGGGCCGTCGTGAGTTCGGCTCATGGCGGCCATTGGTTGCAACAGGCATGCTGCACACTGTCCCGACTGTCAACTTACTCCTACAATCCTAATTTGAGATAGACTGCATTATTGAATTTCAACATGCTTGATGCAGCGAATTTCCACCACAGTTGCAATGCTCCCATGCCCAACAATCTCCTATCCTTCACGGTTGCTGCAGGCCTGTACCCGGTTCAACGTCTTTGATCTTCACATGTGGTGTGACGGGTCGCAGCCCTGGTCGGTTGCAGCTCGACAAAGAGGGCCAAACTGCAACCTTGGCTCAACGTCGGCTGCTTTGATGATAACAATTTCCACGCTACTTTCCACGCAAGCCATCGGAATGGTTAAGACCATGCAACATCTCCAACGACTTCGGAGACAATATTGGTGAATTGCTGTAAGCTTATCATAAGCGAGCATAATCCAACATCATTATCGCGGTTTCGGACGCCGATAACATTTGTTCGGTTCTGATGAATACTCCGTACGCCTCTGCAAAAGCCAGGGACCCTTGCAACCATCATGATAAGGACAAAACTTTCCTGGCTGACTGTGGCTGGGTCGAACTTCCACTTTAACCCTTGACATTAACTACTATGCAGCTTCCCCCCAGGTGAGTTGGGCGGGCAAAGAGCCAGTTTCCACCCACGCGGGTGAGGGCGGCAGACATGCTTCATGATAGCAAGAATCGCTACATCCAGATGCAAGAAGGCCAGCCAAGTCTTTCCAAGACTCTACTGACAGATATGCATCGTCTAGACTTTAACGCTCCCAGTTCTTGGCCTGTTGCACCCCAGGCTCGGATGACAAACCCCATGGGCTCAAGGTGCGGTGTTTGCCCCTGGCCTCCGCAAATGCATCTGTCTTGCATTTCAGCTGTCTTTCCGGGCTGATATTTGACGCCTCATCGATATCACCGGTGACTAGTCTTTTGGGCGTCGTGTTTGATGTCGTCAGGATACCCATGGAAGTCTGTGATCTGCTCCATGGTGAGAAGATGCCCGGATGGATTGGGAAAACAGCTCTTGAACGTGGATTCGCCGTCAAGAATTCTTCCGACGTTTTGGAGCACGGAGAACATGACGTTTTTGCTTTCAGCTGGACTGCCTTCTCCTTTGCTTCCTGCCGGCTTGGACTTGCCGATGAGCTGTGGGAATGGTGCAATGCAGGTGAAGTCGCCAAATTCGCGGCCTCTACACAGGTCGCTCATGCCACCGTCAATAGCCCGATTGTTTGGAGTCAAGCTTGAATGCCACAAGATTCGCTGTGCGGCGCGTCGTGTCACAGCATAGCCGGATGTACACCGGCCTTGTTGCTGTTTGAAAATCACTCTGGGCTGGGTGAGATCCGCGTCGCCTCCGTTTACCCATCGTGTCATGTCGGGACCTTTGGAATCCCCTTGCGGCGCCACGGTCGGGTCGTGGGGAATAACCCAAAAACGGCCGTCTTTGTCATCTGGCGAGCTCGAGCAGTGCCCGATCCAGAGGATATCCCAGCCATCTCCATACGGAGAGACCGGTTTACTGTTGCCATTGTCCAGCAACCAACGAGCACCTCGGGCCAGCTCGGCCAGTTGAGCCTTGAGAGCAACGTCCCAGTCGGAGTCGTCTTCCAGTACCAGTGCAGTCTGGACATTGTCTTGTATGATCCTTTGAGGACAATTAGTACCCAAGATCAACAACGGCGCACAATCACCAACCTGTTCATGACATTGAGGTGAGATCTCCACGCACCAATCGTGGTGTTATCTTGTTTCATGGTCTATCGAACACTGGTCAGACCCCATCTGCATCAGGCGGGTGATTGGGGGACTCACCCAAGGGAGTACTTTTGCAGGCACTTCCCATCCCGCAACACCATCCACGACTTCCATGGAAAATTGGGTGAGCTGCGCCTGAATCATCATCGTATCACGACGGTCACTTCGTCCCGGCTGATTGATCATATACACTTGCTGGAACTAAATGCAATATTAGCCTCAGCCTCGTCCCAACATCAAACGGACAATTTACTTACCCCTAGAGTACCATTGTAGATGTCGCTCCGGGAGTCTTTCTTGCCAGAGACACCGAATGTGGGTCTCCCGGACAAAGATGGAAACTTCCCAGTAAATTCATCGTGATGGAAGAAACTGAAAGTGAGGCCCAAGAGCGTCAGGAGGAGGACAGCGAGTACTATGTTCCTCCTTGCCGCCGTCGTGGCCGACCAAGGGACACGCGAAGGCAGCTGGTACAATCCCATATTGGCACCGAGCACATACAGCCTTGGGGCACAACAGTTGGGACTGTCAGGAAGATGCAACTCCTCTCATCGTCGTCGTCCGATGGTGAAAGGGAGACTGTGGAATCGGTCGTGGGCCGAAAATGACTAGGGTCACAGACCACTCATCAGCCCAGCACCTTGGGTTTGACGTTTACGGCATAAGGTGCATGGGCCATACGATCGACTCTGATTGATCTTTTTGTGCTTGGCCAAATACGGAGTACGGATACTCATCAGACTCGGACCCGTAATACTCAAACGGCACCTCGGATATGCGGGCGACAAATTTGAAGGGCGAGACAGATCGAAATTGTTCCTATCGATTGGACTGTCTTGCATCAGCTCGCCATTTTCAAGCCCTGGCCTTGGTAGCCGAAGTGGTGGGTCGGAGCCCAGACAGGCCCGACAGGCAATCCCGGACACTATCAGGTGTGGATCATTACCAACACGACCGTACCGTGCGTTACCAGGAACTGTATCCAACATTCCAGGTCTCTCGTACGCTCACGTCTGGTCACACATGGGAGGGCTGAACGGGTGTAAATTTTTAACATTAGAGGCTCAGCCATATTGAACTTTCGCGGTAGGCCCAGAGAGCCCAAGGGGCTGCCACTGACCTAGCTACCAGGAGTCGTTCCTCCCCATCGCCTTCCAGGTCTTCCGAACATTGATGTCCAGGTGGGTGTCGTCCCTAGCTGAGCCCCAGACTGTGGTGACTAACAGGCAGCCTACTAGTGCTCTCAGACACCACACTTCATGTTGCTATGTACTGAGACTTCATCGTTGCCCACCGAGTAAAGCTCAAAGTCGTCGTTTGGCACGCTCGGCCACTCTGTCGAGCACAAACAATCTCTCTTCTGAACCAAACTCCAAAAACCATAACGATGGCAGCAGGTAAGAAGCATTCCTAGTACCCATGTCTCTCAAGATCAGACACATACTGACCGTCTCGATTAGATGCAAAGATTATGGGCCTTCCGGTCAAATATTTTGCGTTGCTTGTCCTCGTGGTACAAAATGCTTCTCTCGCTCTTACCATGCGATACTCTCGCATTCTCCCGGGCACGCGCTACCTGACATCGACGGCCGTGGTGCTTTCGGAACTGCTCAAATGCATCATCAGCACCTGCGTCCATCTCCGAAGTCAATCCAGCAGCAGTCGAGCCGCAACTCAAGACGACCCGGTATTACAATCGCAAGCATTATCACCCCAAACCTATGGACTGTCCGCCCTGGTCAAGGATGTCTTCTCACTCGAGTCGGGCTTCCATAAAGCTCTCATCCCGGCCATTCTGTACACGCTTCAGAACAATCTGCAATTCATTGCGGCCTCCAACCTCGACGCCGCCATGTTCCAGGTCCTGTATCAGGGCAAGATTCTTACGACGGCACTTTGCGCGGTGCTGCTGTTGCGCCAAAAGCTCTCGCCTCGCAAATGGACGGCCCTTTTGGTCCTCACCATGGGCGTGATATGCGTCCAGGCACCCTTTTCGTCAACCAAGGCGACCAATTCTTCGGACGCCGGCTCCTACTTTATCGGAATCTTGTCCGTCGGCACCGCATGCCTATGTTCAGGATTTGCCGGCGTCTACTTCGAGATGATCTTGAAACGCACTCAAGTGTCGATCTGGGTGCGTAACATCCAGCTAAGCTTCGGATGCCTGGTCATCGCCCTCGTCGGAGCGTTTGTCTGGGACGGCCAAGCGATCCGTAACGGTGGCTTCTTCCAGGGGTACAACTCGGTGGTCTTGTTGGTCATCCTTCTCCAAGCAGGTGGTGGGCTTATCGTGGCCATGGTGATCAAGTATGCCGACAACATTTTGAAGGGCTTTGCCACGAGTCTTTCCGTCATCCTGTCGGCCATCGCCAGTGCCTTTTTGTTCAACTTCGTCATCACTGGCTACTTCCTCGTGGGAGCTGCCCTGGTTCTGGTGGCGACCAATCTGTATGGCCTTCCCGACGCGAAGCCGCCGACGACGACGACGGCGGTCTTGAAGGACGAGGAGATGGCCCTCGAGTCCGAGTCACTTGTGCAAGAGTTCCACGAAGACAAGGAGGACTCGGAGGAGAGAAAGCCGACTGCGCAGTGAAACGCTTGGATTGTAAGCATATAGGGTTGTCAGTAGCGGAGAATAGTAGTATCTGGTCACAGGTAGACGGGCTTAGGTATCGGGATTATAGAACCCTCCGTCGCTCAGAATGCCGATCTGTTGTCTCATTCTAGAGCCTTGTATGGAAACGTTGGTTCCAGATGACCAGACCACCGCTTTCGATGATTCAAGAACTCCATGCACGACACAGTAGCAATGCGGTACTTTTGTCAACTAGCTCTGTGTGTCTCTCAGTCAGTCATCTTGGGCCAGTGCTTTGACAGCTCTGTCTTATCGCAGAGAGCCCAAGTGGGTCAGATATGAAGCCTTGCCGTCAGAAGGCTGTCATCGGGCGGAGCTTGAGGGCACGACATGAAAAGACCGCGGGGAAGGATAGCAGATCAATAAAGAGCTCGAGTAAGTACATCAATGGTCGGTCGATGGAGTCTGCAATTGCGTATCAATTAACAACGCCAACATCAATCCATGAATTAAGGCATGAGCCCTTCTACTGTTCCCGTTGGCGATAAACCAGCCTCCAAAGACGCCCGCTATGTCAAAAGCATCAACCCTTTACAAATGAGTAGTCCTCGAGCTTTTTGACCACTTTCACACACCGACTCTCCACTTCTCGCTGCCAGACATCTGCTGCACAAAGACACAGCGCCAAGCTAATGGACCATCCGATGACAACGACAACCGTCCACGAAAAGTTGCCGAGCTCCTTGGGCTGGACTCCCATCGAGGACCAAATGTAATGAGGAATCATGTACCCAATGGCATGAAGCACTGGGCCATGCAGCAAGTACAATGCAAAGCTGACCTTACCCAGATACGCGCAGAGATCGGAATTGAGAAGCCGACGCCAGACAGAAGTCGCGGGATCCGCACGAGCAAGCATGAACAGGAGCAGGCCCGTGCCGACCAGCGGGTAGAACATTTCCGGGTTCGCCATGCCGCGTGGGATGAAAAGATCGAGCGTCTGATAGCCTTTGGCCTTTTTGTTGTAGCCCCAGGCCGGGTAGGACATGAAGTAAAACGAGGCCAGGTAGCCGAGAATCCGCGCGAATGAATGCGGTGTCCTGCGGGCGCGAGACCATACGGTTGCCGATTTCCCCGGCGAGGAAGGTGGTAGGCTCGGACTGAGCGTCAGCTTACTCTCCTGGTGCTTTTCGATGATCATGGCATCGACCTGTCCGACTATGCCACCGAGGATGTAGACTGAAATGTCCCAGCGGTTCCAGAGAAAGAGCATGAATAACATAGAGCACATCGCAACCAACCGGACAAGATGCTTGCACTGTGCCGTTGCGATGAGAATGAGGTACAAGAGCAGAGAGCCCTGCATTTCGGCCAAGATGGACCACAGATGGCAGTCGTGCAGCGGCCGCGTCCCCCATTGGAAGAGGTCTGTCAATTTGGCGAACTCCTCCCACCAATTTGCCAGCTGTTCGGAATAAGTGGCAAATTGCTTCGGCCTTGGCTCATTGAAGGGCAAGGCGTGGTTGGCGCTGATGTATCCGCGGTTGCTCTCGTACAAGCCGAAGTAAATGTAATGAGTCGTAACGAGCATGACGATCATCGTTGGCAAGTAGAGTCTCAGGGCGCGACGGAACAGGGCTCCTGAGACATTGACCAAGACCCTGGACCGTATGGCTGGGTCCGTTTTCCCCAGCTGCTGGACGAGTCGTAAAGTCGTCAAATAGCCCGCGCAGCCGTAGAAGACGTGAGCCGTGGTCCCTGCATAGAAATATCGGATGATGGGCATCTCTAGCAGGTAGCTGTGCCTCGAGTCGTGGCCCCAAGGCATCGTTGTGGAATCGCTGTAGAAGTGCATGTAGTGGAAAGTGAAGACTTTGACAGATGCCATTCCTCGTAGTCCATTGAGATAGCTGGTCGGAAAGACCTTGGACTTTGGTGCCTTCTCATCCCAAGCATACGCCCGGACAAGCTGAGGTGTCAAGCAGTAACCTATCCGCTTGAGGATCCTCACAAGATGAGCTGGCCGCATCGTTGCCAACTTTCTGAAGAAGAATAGCTTGTTTGCTTCACGCAGAGAGAGTATCGATTCATCCTTGTCAAAGAAATCCTCCTTTTCCGAGATGAGTGGTTCCTTCAACATCCGCTGATCATCATGAGCCATGATTGGAGGCCCGTGGGCAACGGTACCAGCCCCGAACACGAGCTGAAGGTTGACAGCAAGCCGCAAGTTCTGATGACACGGGAAGTGCGGTCCAGACACGAAGTGCGATGTATCAGAGTTTGTGAGGCTTGCGCGGGGATGAGGCACGGATACAACCGCAGTCCTGGCCAGGACAATAATTGAAAACTTAAGGTACTCGTAGGTAAAACGGTGGTGTTGTGGAAGTTTGAAGGCCTGCGCCTTGTTATTGCAAATATTGAGCTCTCAATCCCTCCCGCACTTCGGTCCCCGCAGAGATATTCGTTTACTACTATTTTCCTGGTCGGAATAACGTCCGGCTCTAGCTTTCACTTGACATTGCGCGGCCTTGATTGCTCATGGAGATATGGAAATGCAAGCGAGAGAGTGCATAGTACTATGTACGTACAATCGTCGATGGATGCAGGTGCTATCAGTTATCGACGTATTTACCGGTATCGTTGTATTGACCTCGGGAGCCAAGCTTGATCTGGCCTAGTCAGGGGAAGATAAGGACCCCTGTTAATCCCAATCTTATCATCTCCACCCGGACCGACTTTCAACCCCCTGTTCCTGTAGGCGATGGAAATCCCCGTTGGCTAGCCATGGTCCCCATGTCGATGCGCTTATTCGCCTAAGTTCCCTGTCAATTCAGGATTGGTGGTATTCTTGTACATAGTAAGCTAGCCAAAACCTAAATCAAGCACCACTGGCGTGATATCCATACCGTGTACATACTTGTACGAATGTGACAATTTCTCCCCCGGGCGTGCATCCTATCATGCAGTCGAGCAGAGCGCCGGGCTCCTAGGACGAAATCAGATGCAGGAGAGCCCCTTCCTACACTGTATTTAGCTTTGTACTTAGGATTTCTGTACGATGTAGGCGAACGAATGCGTTCCAGATTGGCCCTTCAGATAGGGGGAGTTGAATTGACGGTCTCTCCAGGCCGGTCCTTTTGGAAGCGAACGCCCATGCCGGCTCTGATGTTTCTCTAATTGGTGGTTCAGAGCGTCCGGAAGTGCTAGTAAGTACTATGAGGCAGGGGAGCCTTCGAGCGCTGGCGATTACGGATGCATAGAGATTTTCTGCTGAAGACCGAATCCGAGGTCACCGCGTACTTGTACTTTTCAAAGAAAGCATTGACACGGGCACCGGGTTAAGTCAGCTTAATTGCAGTGCTTTTCTGAGCTAAAAGAATTGAGAGAAAACTCGGTTCGAAAGCGCTGTGGCGTAAGTATTTCACCGCAGTCCGTCATGGAGCTAACAAGCAGAATGTCATGACAAGATTCTTAGAACGAAGCCATCGGCAGCCTTGAACGCCGATTCCCAATGGCTTGAGGTGTATTATGCTGTCTTCAGATACAAGACCAACCTGAACGCCTTAGACTCCGTCGTAATGTGGCGTATAGTCCCTGCGTACTCTTGGAGATCTATTTGATCTCAGTCGGTAGCGAGGGTTTGACCCCGGCGCATGATCCCATGTCTCGTAGCAAGTCGCCTGCCAGCACGTCGATCACAGCTGGTCGTGTGTCCTCGATTCCGAAGCTCACAAATAATTCATCATCGATGTAGCCATGGTACCTTTGCCCATGAGTCTTCCAGCTCATGCTCGTGACGTAAAACATCTCCGAGTGACCGGGAGGTAACTTTCGATTCTCCCAATGAATGGCACCCGTCATCGCCGTCAAAGTGTCGCGACCTTGAATCCACAAAGGCTTCTTTGAAATGGCATGCATCGCAAAGGGCGCTTCTCGCTGAAACAACACCACGTAAGGCTCGTAGACGCTATGCCAGTCGTAGAAGGACTTGAAGTGGAAGATGTGCATGATAAACGTGTTTTCGGGCCCGGGCTTGCAAGCGGGGTCTAAACGCTTGCAGAGTGTGACCGAAAGTGAGTTGGTCGCTTGATGGATGGATTCTTGCTCAGAGCTGGTCACTGGCATATATCTTGCCATACATGCGTCGTCCGTGGCTGCAGCCTTGGGCGCAAGATCCGGACCGACGCTGCCATCGAACTCGACTTGTGCAAAAACACGTTTGGGCGAGATGTCGTGGTGCACAAACAGCTTGTTGTTGAAGTCCCAGAAGAGGAAGTAGTTCTTCTCGAGATCTTTGAGTGGCGGGGGCCGCTGCAACTCCTTTGGTGTTGTGAAAAGTGTAGATATGGCCGATTCGACAACGTAATCGTCCAATAGGGTTCGCAAATCCTGGATGTAGACTCCCAGACATGTATGCTCAGAGTGTGAGCCGTACAGGATGTAAGGAGCGTCCGGACCATGTACCACACGCGCGTCACGGGCTCCAGGCGCGAAGTTGAAATAGGCCATGTTGCCTTTGCAATGGGGTTTGTGGACTGTCAAAGGCACTGGAACCGGCCTTTCCGCACAAGTGAGTACGCCGTTGAGGAAACCTGCGTTGCAGGTCAACTCGGTCAATGGACCATTGTCATCCTTGCGGCTCTCTTCCTGATACGCAATGATGATCCACAGGTCGTGCTTCCTGGGATGTGGGATGATACTGGGGTTGTATGCTGCAATGCCGCCAAAGTGAATTCTAATGTAGTCTCCGTTCGGTGTCGAAAGCGAATTCAACTCGTTGTACACTGCCCGGTGGACGATGGGTCTGCCGTCGTCGTCGACATCCACGTAAGGTCCCGGCGGTATGGGCAGATGGATAATGTCCTTGCTACCGGCGAGTAATGAGTGCTGCTCGCCATCGTTGCTGGCAGGTGGTGATTTTTCTTTCTTCAGCCACGACCCGAGCTGTTGTACCGCTGGTCCCCGTGTCGGCGTGTGCCGGCTTATGAAGTATCCAAGAAAGAGAAGCGGACAGAGCAGTAGAATCAACTTCGGGAGCGTTCTGACCAGCATTTTGATCGTTTGAGGTGGTCTATCGCCGGCCGCCAAAGTTCATGATTCGGAGACAGCTGGTATGAGGCTCTGCCAGACTTGTCGTCGTTTGCCTACGAATGGCCGATTGAGGGCAAAGGAATTAAACAACGAAAACGACTCGTGTGACGGCAAGCCGCTTTCTGGTTCAGGGAAGAAGCAGTGGAAGCGAGATGGAGACACCAAGATTGTCCGAGCCAAGAACCACGGAGCCAAATTCGTGGCGACGATAATATGGCTGAAAACCGATACAGTACAGTATCAATGGAATTATTTTGTCCCAACTTTCCTCCTTTGTCTCCAGGGTCTCGAACATTGACGATACCCAATGGCCAGATCAGCGGGAATCCCGATAAGGATGGTCTTCCTCCACCTGTAACAGCCCAAGCTTCATCGGTTGAACAAACAGAGGCACCGGTGGGACCCCGTCAAGCCCCATACCCTTGTACTATGTACGCTAAAATTGGGGACGCATGCCTATCAAGCCGAATCACAGCCTGGAACGAGCCAACATCGGAAGCACCTTCAGCTCACACTCCCACCTTCTTAGGTAGCACTAACCAATCTGACAGGTGGCGCTGAGGCTCTCTCTAGCTTGCTTCAAGCTCCGAGATGCTCCCATCACCCCCCCTGGATCGCGCAGGACCCAGCGCCTACAGGCTTGGATCAGACCAAAGACTACAGTGCCTGTACCCGGCCGAGATAACATTCATTTCTAGATTCTCAGGTTATCGCCCAGTCTAAGACTTCCGAGATGACCGAAAATGTCGTCCACGATCCTGCATGTCTTACAGTCTAACTTCCGCATTATTGATTGCCTCTGGCGGTTATTGAATTGTTACGGGCCAGAGCATTTGATCGGATGTGATATTATTGCATTGATTGTTTGATCTGGCAGATTGCAACATGGCGTCCCGAGCAGGGATCGTCAACACCAGAATTTTTTCCTGAATCTTGTGGACTCCAGCAGGCTTGGTGGCTTGGGAGTCAGAGTCGTTGATGCCGTTTTCCAGTACAGTGGTTGAGACAGAGAGACAGTCCGTGCCCTTTGAAAACTTTGACCGCGCACGGTCAACCATGATCTCATGCCCCGGACACCACCTGGAGGCCAGTATTCATGTCACCCTTTTTGCTGTCACTGTCAGTCTCTGCCATCGACTGCCGCTCTCGCACGGGGACTCTCACGTTACCCCGTCTGTCGGGTCAACGGTGTCTGTGCCATCCTGTCGCCCACGAGGTTCCCTTTCACCGGGTGCCTCGCACAGACAATGGTCTGTGCCATCGGTCACCCATCCTAGCCATGTGGTTGACGATGATCCTCAACGTCCGGTGTCGGGCACAGACCATTTCAAGAACGTCAATGTCACCTTCCAAACTGGTTCGCCGCTGATCAGCTACGTAACTTGAGGGTCGTAGGTCTCCGGCATGGTCTGGCAAGTTCAGCAGCAGGCACGGTGATCTTTCGCTCTTCACTGCGTCCAGTCGCCTCCGGGAAAGCGCATATTGAACATGTCTCATTAAGAAAATACCACGGTAGATCTATCCAATGAATCCTCGTGCTGTGTGCCACCCAATTCCTGAACGCCAGCGCCATTCTCAAGCAAGCCAAGGACGCCGTGATCTCACTCCAACCGTCTTCCAATGGTCTAAGCATTACCTGGAAAATGGCATAAAAAGCCGCCGTTACAAACTCGGCGAGTCTTGTGACTTGTACAAATGTCGTCCACACATGCTGGGTGTTCTTCTCGAGGCGAAAGGTTCGAAGGGCATCGGCCAAGCATGATTCGGATCATGCACCTGAGGCCCAGACTTCCTTCAACGTAGGTTCGTAGCTACGAAACTGTGCCGCTTCCAGCAGACGTCGCTGCCTCGAGCCCCAGAATTCATATGGGACTGAAATGATAGCAAGCCTCGGTAGAACAAACAGGTACTGAATCATCTCATGGTCCCAATATCCACCTATGAGTCTCTGCCTTTCACATCTTTAGCCTTCAAGTCTTTGGCCAGCGACTGTTCCTCTTCCGAGTTCTTAAGAGGACTGTCTTTCTCATCCTTGATCTTGGGTTCCTCCTCGGGCAACGGTTTTGCTTCTTTTTTCTTGTCATCGGTGTCTTTTTTCTTCGAGTCTTTGTCACCGACGTCTTTGGCGGGTAGTGCCAGCTCGTCAGCGGGTGCTGCCTCCGGAAGAGGCACGTCACCAAGGGGCAGCGCGGCCGCAGGAACAGGAGGCATACCGGCGGCGGGCAGGTCAGCCGCAGGAGCAGGAGGCATACCAGCAGCTGGAGCCATGCCGCCAATGGGGCCCTGCGCATCCACCATGAGGGGGTGTTTCTTGTCCTCGGTTTCCTTCATATGAACCAGCTTGAGCTGTTCTTCTTCGGGTAGTGAGTTGAAGAACGCCGTGTTGGAATCCCACAGCTTGACACACTCGGGATCCCAGTTGCATCTTTCCACCTCACCATAGACCGGGTGCTTGAACCGTGGATGGTTGGTAGGCCAAGATGATGCGTGGAAGTGATGCTTGATGAGCGCGCTCTTGCCGTCGTGATTTCCTGAAGCCGAGTGGCCGGTGCCGGCAGCAAATGATTCAGAAGGAAGCACCAGAACGCCCGCGACGACCTTGGAATCCAGCATGCCAGAAAACTGGTCCCAAGCAACACTGTTACCGGTTTTGGCAGACATCTCTGCAAGGACGGCAGAGGTAAAAGCTGAGGGCCCTGTGCCGATAAGCACCTCGTCGAAATCAAGCTCGATTTGTGAGATTGGCTTGTTCTGCTTCTTGGACACTCCATTAAGCCATGCCATGATGTTTTCAATCAGCCTCATCATAACGGGTAGTCTTGCTTTTCCCATAAAAGTCCACTGACAGAATGATTGTGACTTCTGGCCTAGGACAGGATGATCTTTGAAATCCGGCATATCGGTCTCGATGCCAATCACCATGTCTATATCCTTCTCGTCGTACCGATTGGGAATAAAGTGCTCAATCGGTTTCAAGCATTCCACGTCAATATCAGCGTACACGCCTCCCTCAATGTACATGACGAGGTACCGGAGAAGATCGGCCTTGATGATTTTGGCGTTCAGCGTCTCGAAAACGTGGACAATGTCGGGTCGGTTGATGCCATAAGGGCCGTAGTGGTGCTGGACGTAGCTGAGGGCGTTGTCGTCGGTCAGAAGCTCATATCGGTGCTTGGGATTCTTCATCGTCCATGTCCTGACTCTGACTGCATCTTTGGGATCAAGTCCCGCAGCGTCGGTCTTCCACGTTTGCCATACTTTCTGCGGGAATTTCCCTCCGATTGCACGATACGAACTGGCTCCGAATATGCCGTGAAGGAAGAGGAAAAGTGCGCCGGCAATCAGGACAGGGAGGACCATTCGAATCTGCTTCGATATAACCCCTCTCGCAGGTCGGTCATAGCCTTGTGACCCCATGACTTCTGAACAGTCAAGTACAGGCAGGAAAGAAGGTCTAGGGACGATTGGAACCTCGCTGTGAGTGTCTCCGAGTAGTGTGAAGGAATATCAAGAGACAGAACGAAGGCCGTCAACACCAATGCCCATGCCGTTCTCGGATAAGATTCTAGGGACGAAATAAGAGCCCCTTCGACAAAAGTGCAATAGCCAATAATCCGACTGATTCCTACTTCGGGAGGAGCTGATCGAAATTTGTGGCGAGCCTGTGGAACAGCAATGATACGGGGTCCAGAAGTCCACGTCTTGGTACGAGTACTATGTAACAAGCAATACCGGTCAGGGCATGTGAGAGAGCTGATATTCGAGTCGTACTACGGATATGGCATGACACCTGGCACACCTCGGTAGACTGATCGGGAGCTCCTGAAGTTTGATTTCAACCAGGTGGAGTCACACCGGCGCGACGCTATGCATGAGACTCCGATGGGAAAAAACACAAACATTGATCAACAACTCTGTATCAGCCAGCCCCGGCAAGCGACACAATGCACGTTAAAGGATCAATGTGCCTGAGGGGGTCCGGACCTGCATTAGCGCCAGACCAGGGTGAAAGTGGGACCGGCCCTGACTTTCACGTGGATGAACGTCTCCATCGGTCACAGATACAAGCTAAAATAGTGGACCTCGTATCCTACGAGTATTGTGCTAGTGCCTAAGATTGTGACTAGGGGATCTGCACTTCCTGATAACGCACCCCTGTTCACCAACGATTCTGTCCCGGGCTGTGATGGTCCCTATTCCGGACTCCCAGAGGTGCTGTTACAGGCACGCATAGGCAATCTTGGTCGTCCCACGTTATCTGCCCTCCTGTCACATCTTTCTGTTCAAGTCGCAAACACCAACTTTCCCAAGCTAACGGGCACCTTACCTCTTCACTGAGTCAAGACAAGCTTCACTCTATCTCATACTTCAGGCCTTCTCAAGAAACCCGCATGCAAATGCTCGGGATGTATCCTGCTGCGGGGAATGCAATGCTGGAAAAGGGTCTTCTCGAAGACGACAAATTCAAACCCAACACCAACACCGGCATACTCGGACGAGCAACGACCCTTCTACGACCTTCCTTGGGATGGGTAGGACGTCAACGGAGCAATTCTGGCAAGAAGCTCCATAGGACTGCCTATCTCGATGGCCTGAGAGGCTTTGCAGCCTTGATGGTCTACTGCCTACATCACCAAGTCTGGGGACATGCAGGCATACAAGGAGAATTCATTCTCGAGAATGCGTTCGGCTGGGAAAATCAATACTATTTCATCTGCCTGCCAGGCATCCGTCTCTTCTTCTCGGGAGGACACTTTGCAGTCGCCATCTTCTTTGTCATCTCAGGCTACGTCCTGTCCGCAAAGCCCTTGGCTTTGATCAGCGCGGGCGAGACAACACAACTTGCGGACAATCTCGGTTCAGCCTTATTCAGGCGCTGGCTGCGACTCTTCATCCCCGTCTTCGCCACCACGTTCGTTTGGATGTCTACGTGGCACATCTTTGGCATATATTCCAGCAACCCTATAGCGCAGAAACCGGAGAAAAACTGGAAAGATGAGGTCTGGATGTGGTATTGCGCTGTGAAGAACTTCAGCTTTGTCTTCCAGGGTGAACCCTGGCTTCCCTACAACGACCACACATGGTCGATCCCCATGGAATTCCGGGGCTCGATCGTCGTCTACACCTCACTGCTCGCTTTCGCTCGGTGCAGCAGAAACTGCCGACTTTGGTGCGAAGCCGGCTTGGTCCTCTATTTCATCTACATTGTCGACGGCTGGTTTTGCGGGCTCTTCATCATGGGAATGTTACTCTGCGACCTGGACTTGCTGGCACAAAAGAATCAACTGCCAGGAGTCATATCCAGTTTGAAGCCGGCAAAGACCTACATCTTCTACACCCTATTTGCGATCAGCCTCTACCTGGGCGGCATCCCTTCAATTACCAACGATCTCCAACACCTTCGAGACTCGCCAGGATGGTACTATTTGTCCTTCCTAAAGCCCCAAGCATTCTGGGACTTCAGGTGGTTTTATCGATTCTGGGCTGCCACGTTCCTGGTGGCTTCGCTTCCACATATCGATTGGCTACGGGGCATCTTCGAAACCAGGATATGTCAATATCTCGGCAAAGTCTCATTCGGCTTCTATCTCGTCCACGGTCCTGTGCTATGGTCCCTGGGAGACAGGGTTTATGCCATGGTCGGAAGGGTTCGAGATGAGCATTCTACTGTTTGCCCTGAATGGATCAACCGCTTTGCATTTCCAAGCTGGGGACCATTTGGCCTTGAGATGAACTACCTCCTTGCCCACTTGATCCTCCTGCCAGTGACTCTCTGGCTTGCGGAGCTCGTCACTGTTCTCTTTGACGAAACAAGTGTGAAGATCGCACAATGGGCGTACAAGAGAACTCTGGAACCCGTGGAGCGATTCGACTCCAAATCGAGATCGGACCTTTGGGCAAAGGCTTGATTCTTGCACTTCATTCGCACGTCGTCAGGAAAATGAAAACCCCAGGGTTCCAGCTACTTGGGTCGGCGGTCATCATGGTCGACGTCAACGTCATATGAAAGCTTTGACAGAGTGACAGTCACACAAAGTTGAGCTCGGGCCCAAATACCCTTGAAAAAAATGCTATGACCACCCGACGGATTTGCGACGTCATTGGGAACTTTTTTATATCGACATGTAATAAACGTGAAAACCTCTGCAACCGCATCAGACTCTTTATAGCGTTAAGATCTTCGCATGTTCCTGTCGATCGGAGCGGCACGTTTGCAAACTTTGGAGGGAAATTGCCCGCTCGAAGATCGACCATATTATGGAACTCCTGCTCCTCCAGAGGTTGCTTGCACTTGGTGGCTAAATACTTGATAGCTTTCAAAAGTTCGTGGGTATCGTAGCCGTGCGTCCGGCTGTGTTAAGCATCTTGGGTGCCAACCATAGCATAAACGCTGTGACGCCTCAAGTGCAAGCTCTGAGCACAAATCCACCTTCACAGAACAGTCATCACAATAAGAAGTCTGGCAGCTCTGGAAGTGTGACCAAGACAAGCACCAGTACCACAGTACACACTGTATCTTCCAAAATAGGTTGGAGGAATCTGCAGTAGGCCGGATCATGGGTAAGCAGATTAGAGGACCACACCTCGATAGCCAACCGAGACAGGGGCACTGCATTGTTTTCGCAATTTTGCTGTAGGGGATAAGGTTTCGGCGAGCCCTGGAGGCTTGTCGGCCATGCAGATTTTTGTGGGAGTCGACTTCTGCCCAATAAGGCTGCGGCCGATACTCCGGCCAAGGCTCCGGAACCCTGGCAAGTATTCGGAGTCTGTGGATCCTTCAGATTAGCAGGCCGTTCCTGAGTGACACCAGCAGTAAGGCAAGGATCCAGCGTATGTTGTGGGCGCTCGTCGTGGCGTTAACTCTGCTCTGTACCTGGCTACGCCGTCACAAACTAGTGCGTTATGGCTGCTTTGGCTTGCCTTGTGAGTGCAAAGTCTTCGAGATCATGCTTTGGGCTAGACCAAGTACATTGGAGATTGCATCCCCAATCTAGCGCTCCGGTGTAAGACATGCAGCCTTTGTTCGAATGAAGAGGTGTTGACTGAGGGTGTCTGCTCTTTCCGAAGCCCCGCTTCTATCTTGATCACGATCTTTGGCGAAGGAAGATTGGAGCCAGGGAAGAAGACCCGCCACTACTGGCGAGAGGAACCGGGCGTGGTCAGCCCTCGACCAAACTCAGCTCCCCAACATGGCGCCATGGCTTCGTAGAAGATGCAGTCGTGATCTCGCCGTGTCTGAGCTGATTTCCTCCGGTCCTTTATATGCTGGCGCTTCCCAACTTTCGCTAACATCTTCCCTCTTGATACCTGACGATCAGCCAGTCCACCCACACTCGTTATCGTTTTTTTCGTTCAACAGTTGCTACCATGAAAGGTACCAGCTTTTTTGTTCTTGCAGGGCTTGCCGCTTTCGCTCAGGCATCCAGGCTTCCCCAATGCTCGGTGAGTACAGCTTTCCTGGACAATGGTCGGACTTCATTGCTAACGCTTCTGTAAGGCGATTTGTTTGACCGATGCCATTGCCACCACAGGCTGCAAAGCCAGCAACACACAATGTATCTGCTCGTCAGAGACATTCATGTCAGCCGTTGCTGAGTGTGTCGAGCAAAGTTGCACCGGAGAAGACAAAGCTTGTGAGTCTCCACGCCAACACTGCCCGTAGCTGAGACCATCATACTGACTGACCTAGCCACCCTCGAGACTGCCGAGCAGTTCTGCTCAGCTGCTGGTGTCCACAGCCAGCTAAAGAAGCGTGAAGCCGAGCCTGAGCCTGCGCCTGGGCCGCATGGACGACCAGGATTTGGTTTGGCCAGAGATGGGCGCTTCAGGGGAAAGCCGACTTTCCACAACGGCTGGAGCTGGGGCTGGTGGGCTAAGGGCTCAACAGCCAGCAAGCCTAAGGCGTCCACACCAGTTGAATGGGTCCCTGACTTCCATAACCATGGCTCTGAGTGGTGGAAGGAGCAGAGTGCCCAATGGTGGAAGACCAACGGCGCCAACTGGTGGAATGCCAATGGCAACCACTTCCAGGGTACCGAATGGTGGAAGGGCAAGAGTGCTCAATGGTGGCACGAGAACGGCTCCGTATGGTACAAAGGTCCATCCTCGAGTGGAGGAAGCTCAAGGGGAGGCAACTCATGGTGGCCAAAACCCTCGCCACCAAAGGCACAACCAACACCTGCACCAACACCCTCGAAACCAACACCTGAACACCCATCAGGGCCAACGCACACTGAGACCTGGACCCCTTACAAGCCAACAGCGGTACCTGTTCACACAGTGCTCCCCGATCTTCCTTGGCAAGATTGGTGATTTCGTCGACCACATGCACATGGGCGGGAGTTAGGACTGATGGATTAATGGCCAACTTCGAAATTCTTACTTTGGGCATGTTAGAGAGAGCATGCTCTGCTTTTAATTCTCGTACTGATCGTGCTCAGCGCACGTTAATGAAACCAGTTTAATGACGCTTTCTTCGTCGTCATCATCATTTTGTCATCCTGAATTGGCTTTCTGAAGGTCTTAAATCGCAGTCAATCGGAAGATGGCTGCGAGAGTATGCCTTGTGCATTCATCCTAGGGTCATTGAGCTGATCATGCACATGCATGGTACCTACATTTTCCCAGTGATACTGATGTTGGCATCCTTGAAAGTTCAATGAGTGATTAATCCATGCATGTGAGCGCGCGGTCATCTTCTAAGTGGCATCCATGGTCGTAATGGTTGTAGTTAGCTCTGCAATAGGCATGTCATGGATGACTATAGCCATGTATAAGAGATTCAGCTGATGAAGACAAGCTGAAAATGGTGGGACATTCAGCTACGATCAGCTCAACACCGGCCAGCAAGGCCTGTCAAACACGTGATCAGACATGGCTTGGCATTCACGTGACACAACATTGGTAGTCCTATTGGCATGAACAGTGCAAGCAGTGCTACATCTGAGATGATAAGCTAGGTACAAATACCTTACGCTGGTAGTGAAGAGCTTCATTGATAGGATTCTTGTGGTGTCGTGGCTTTGATCTGGGGCAATTTGTGCGACCGTGTTTTCGCAGACGCGGCAGACCCTTTACAAGACAAAAGACAACTGGATACAATCTACTCTGTGTCCATTTGGTCTTCAGTACCATGTTCTTCATGTTCTTTTTGCACAGCATCCTTGACGCCTTGCAGGAAGACTTCAACAGCCTCCCCACCACCCAACGGAACACCTCCTCGCCTCATGTAGCCGCCATTCCGGACATTAATATTGAGAGCTTCACTGATACTCGGCAGACCACCATCTCTTAACGCAATGGTGAGACTGGCCAGACTTTGTGAAAACTGAGGTGACCGTAAAACCCTCCGCAAAATATCCTTTTTCTGGCTTAAGCTCAAAGCTTGTTCAGCAGCTTCCACTGACGCGTGATCTGTGTTCAAGGCCGCCATATCGTCTGCTTCTTGTGCCAAAACCACCAAGGCTGGTGGAAGATATTGCAGTAAGCGGTCAACAAGCTCTTCGCTTGCGGAGTCAATCCATGGTATTGTCGAGGTTGGTGTGAGCAGTTCCGCAAGCGTCGTAAATCCTCTATCCCGGGCATCAGCTTGCTGGCTCTGATTGGGATTGCCACCTGTTGATCGGATGAAGTTCTGGATTATAGTGTTCACATCCATTGCACTAGCTCTGGGATATGGTCAGAAAACTCGACTCACCACAGTGTCCCACGGTACGGGTGCATTACCTACGCTCTTCCGCCGTCTGCGCCGCCCTCCCTAGATTCCTCTCCTTCCTCGCGAAAGTCGCCGCCAGTAGCATCCGCGCCTGCTCCTGGACCGCTGTGAGATGGTCGTCTGTTGGCATCGTGATCTGTGCCCTCCACGTCTTCCATCGGCTCGTCATCGTCATCAGGTTCGTGCTGATCACCGGGTAGTTCCGCCATCTGTTCTTGAACATCCACCTCTTCACCTTGCAACAGGTTGTTCACAATTTGTCCCAGCCTGAGATCTCGAGCACTGAACCAGGCAAGCTCGCCTTGCGGGTGTTGACTCTTTGATTGAAGCCAAAAGAGGTGTCGTTGTGAGCTAGATGAGAATTTGAGGACATAGATCCTTCCATTTGTTGGCTTTCGAGTGTTCTCAGGGTTCTCTGCGCTCGTAGGATGGTAGGGAGTGAATGTGCCGTCGGTCGGTAGCATCAGCAGGTCTAGCTCTGGACTGTCCAGGGGAGCAGTCCGCGGCCGCCAACACAGGTGAAGGAGCTCATCTTCAGCATGGAGGTAGATGTATCCAGGTGTGGGAAGAGGCTTGACTCGGGGCGGCGAGCTGCTGGACTGGACAGGTGTCAGTACTCGCATCCATGCTTCCCCCGTACGTGTAGAATACTTACATCGAGTTCGCAAAGCCCGGCCTTGAAAGTGATGATTGGTTGGATCGACATTGGAACGAGCTGGAATTACTGGAAATGCGTCGATCAAACAACCAGAGCAGATACTCGTAGAATCACCTCTCACTAATGGGGAGCCAAATGGTAGAATGAGCTGTAGCGGTTGGATATGAGTAGATGGTATCAAAGTGTCGCGTTCGCAATCCTTGCTGTGCCTTGCATAAACGCAGGGAGCAATGCCGACGTGCAAACACGGCAAACATATACGTAGCCACGTTGCCTTCTTCGCCTAGTTCGGGTCACGTGAACACTAACTCCGGAAAACCTACCTGATTCGCAGCTGGCCCGGTCCTTCGCCAAGCCTCTGGACATTTTGCGCACAGTGAGTCCACAGCCGCATTTGGGACTCTTCGCAGGACACCAACTACTCAACAACGCTCCCTGCGAACCAGTCCTCCCTCCATTCTCGACACCTCTCGACACCATCGCCAACATGAGCGCGACAGAAGCTAACCCGGCTGTTGTCAAGGCATCAAGATGGTACCCGGCTGAAGATACACCTCAGCGCAAGAAGGTGAGTGTGTTCACATGTGACGGCGACGAGATGCTTGTCAAGATGATGACTTCCTTCTGACGGCTATGCTTCGAAGCCTGTTAACATATAGCTAACGTCGTTTCAATAACAAGGTCCGGAAGACAATCAAACCACATCAAACCCGAGCCTCGCTACAACCCGGAGCCGTCCTGATATTGTTGGCTGGACGCTTCCGAGGACGACGAGTGATCCTGCTCAAGCACTTGAAAGAGGGAACACTCTTGGTTACCGGTCCTTTTAAGATCAAGTAAGGCCCTCGTCTCGCCCGATGACATCGCTCTTCAGTGTGCTAACGACACGAAACAGTGGTGTCCCCCTCCGCCGAGTCAACGCTCGCTATGTCATCAGCACCAGCACCAAAGTCGACATCAGCGGACTCGACCAGTCGACCCTAGACAAGATTGCCAAGCCCGAATACTTTGCCCGGGAAAAGAAGAGCAAGAAGGAGAAGGGCGAGGATGCTTTCATGAAGCAGGGCGAAAAGCCAGAGGTGGGAACCACACACACAAGCTCTCAGGAGCCTATTGACTACAGACACTGACCGGTCTTGCAGAAGAAGCAACCCGCATCCGAGCGCGCGTCCGACCAGAAGGCCATCGACAAGCCTCTCCTTTCCGCAATCAAGAACGAGGAATTCCTTGCCAGCTACTTGAGATCCAGCTTCAGCCTGAGACACGGCCAACGACCACACGAGATGGTTTTTTAAACAACTCAAAATACGAAATCGGGGCCAGTCGATGAGTAGTGGACGTGAACTGGACCATGTCACGGGGGTAGAATGAGGTAGATGGGCGTTGTTTGTGTGCTTGCGTGGTGGTCTTCCAAGCATTGACTCTATTCCGAACCAAAAAGGACAAACACCATGTGATGGGCCACGGCGTGACTGACCATGAGGGTAAATACCATGGGAGCATGCTACGCTGAGCTGTTCATGTGCCAAAAAGCCAGAACCAAAGACAAGATCTCAGAAAAGAACGATTCTGCAGACACGGTGCCTCGAATCAAGTTTCAGGATTCTTGCCAAATGATAAGCGATATGAAATCCATTCCTCGGTCGTCGACTGACATTTATGTGAATGTAAATCGGCTGGTGCTCACACGAAAGGTCACTTTTCATCCTTTAGCGATCCTTCATACGACCCACGCACTGTTCTCGGACAGTCCAACATGTCCATCACTATACTTGCTATATCCAATAAACCAAAGGGGGTATCTAATCTTTCACCATACGTGCTTGCCGCTCATACTCATTATATACCGTCATAAACTTTGCCCTGACACACCAAAACATAGGACGGGTCGGGGCCAATGCATACCTGCTCAGAACATTGCACTCAAACTAGAACTCAACACAGGACCCTTCACAGAGCAAGAGCGCTCCGCTTCACGACTCTTCTCCCACCCCAAAATTCAACTGCTGCGTCTAGTCCTCCTGCGTCCTCCTGCGCTCTTCGCGTCCTCAATCTTCCCATTTACCTTCTTCCCCGCCTTACTCTTCATCTTATCAATCCTTGCGGGGACATCATGCTTGTCCGCCTCGGCCACAACATCATCAAGCACGTCCGCTCCCACACTCGTGCCCATGACCCAATCCACAAGGCCCCAAGGCCCGAAGTTCCCATCTCCGCCGCACATCATGTGCGTATCCGTCCGGCGTGCCATCCCACCGAGAATGAAATTCGTCGGGACCGTACTGTACCCACTATACGCGAACGTCTCTTCAAGAGACACCATCGCCATATAGATAACATAGGTAATCAAATGGAACCGGAAGAGTACCGCGGGAATGTACGTCGGCAGAAAAGTCCGGACAAGGTATACGAGCGGGTGATCGTAAGTTCCGGCCAGTGGGAACGGCGTCGAGAGAGTGTGATACCACTCATTATGCGCGCGGGACAGGCTGTTGTTCCATTCGTGCAAAGGGTACCGGTGCAAAACGTAGGTCACCACCTCGCGAAGAAGATAGCCTCGAGCAAGGTCTTTCAGTATGCCAAATGGTAAAGGCAGCGACGTGGTCACGCGCAATGCGGAGCGGATGAGCAGAACGCGTGTGAACAGGACTTCGACCAGGGCTTGGATAGTCACGCCGAGGAGGATATTCAAGACCGACCAGCCGAGGACACGCAGCGTACGCATCGTGCGCTGACGGTTTGCATTTTTGAACGGGAGCGCGCTGTCGCCGAGCGCTTTGAGGCTCTCGGCCGCGGAGGGTAGTAAGGTGTCGAAGATCAGGAAGAAGGTCGAGGGGAGGATGTAGAACAAAGTTCTAACGGCGAGGGTCGCGACGATTTCGACACGCAACGGTGGATGGGAGAGGACCAGCGTCGACCAGGTGAGATAGAAGAAGAGCAGGTTCAGAGAGGTCGAGTACGAGGAGAACGTCGGGATGAGGAGGAAGCTCAGCATGGGCAGGCCGAGCAGTGCGTCGATCATGGTGCGCGTGATGGTGTATGTCGAGGAGAATGGCGATGTTGCGTAGCTGTACACAGTTGAGAAGAAGGACGGCGGTGGTGGGCAGGCGATCGCATTGGGGAGATAGGATGACCACGATTGAGGGAGGTAACAGGCGGGGTTGTAGGAAGACATTGGAAATGCCACACAGTGAATTCCGACGTCACAGCATCAATATCGAGTATATGAGATGTCGATGGTTTGGGCTCGCTTAGAGGTGAGACTGCGCAAGACCAATGCGACAAAAAGGAATTCGTAGCTCTCAGCAGGCTGGTCAAAGCGAGTCCAAAAGATGGCTGGGTTTGGTGTTTTAGGCCCGTGATCGATTGAATGCGATCTAATCAACAACGACGTCATCGGCTGCCTTTACTGTATTTCAGGTTTATTAGTACTAGTACTTAGGCATGTGATGCCAAGCAACGGACAAGCCACACTTTGGGCGCCACACACATTCTGTACGCCACAACTCACTGTGGTACGAGTACGAGTACTTGACGTCGAAAAATCTGGATGTTCCTCTACTCCATCCCTACCTAATCCACACCCACCGATCCTACAAGTGTATGGGGGTATTCATGGGGTCAAATAGCTGGCCCCCACGTCCGACGCCAAAGCTGGATCTTTTCAGACAACTTGTTCTCCATCCACTTTGGAAGTTCGACTGTACTCCGTACACACTGACAGTAAGCCTCATGCTTGGACCCTCGCAGGACCCCATCGATCGGGCCATATATCGCCGTGGTCAGGGGGCTCGCTCAGCATGGAAAAGAACAACGGCAAGTCAGTCGAAGACATCGGAATCGGATGCCCAGTCAACCAGAGTTTCTAAGGAACAGAATAATGTGTCTTGGGTTCTAACGTTTCAGCTTTCGATATTCGGCTCTTATGTCCCGAGAAGTACGGCTCAGCCTATCCTATGTTTGCTGAGTGCTTACTGTCCCCCTGGACAGGGAACACTTGCTGGTTGGACATAATAATACTGTGGTACATCAAAAGCCACATTTGCAGGAATAGCCGAAGAGCTTGCAAGTCAGCAGGCCAACTGCTTCAGCACTTTCAGTAAGCGGCCCCTGCCAGATGCGGGGTTTGCATGGGATATGCAGGGTCCACAGAGAACGACAGTGGATGAGGTTGGGGGACAGTTGCTCGGATGAGGAGTCGAAGAGCTTGCGGTTTGACAGTCCGGTGAGTCGTTCTCGACCATAGTATTACAGCATCATCTCCACCCGTTTGTGATTACGCCTTTTTGCTGCCCTCGTGAACAGTTCACACACTGCTTGTTGACGGCAAAGAAGGCCCGTGAAGATTCCTAAATATTGTATAAATCGCCTTGCACAGCCCAAACCTCGTCTTCGTACACCAGACTGGACTATTGCCTCTCGTCCAGAATCATTCATCCTCCTAGCTTACCCTCAACATGTCTCAAGTCGACATCCCCAAGACGCAGACAGCGGCAATTGTGCCGAAACAAGGCGGGCCTGTCGTCTTTGATGACAACTATCCCGTCACCATGCCTGGCAAGGACGAGATCCTGGTCAAAGTCCTATATACCGGTGTTTGCCAGAGTGGTGAGCTCTTCTAACAACCCACGGAGCTTTTGGTCTCAACACTTACCCCTGACCCGCAGACCTTCATACAAAAGCTGGAACCGCAACGGGTGCCGACGGCAAGCCCATAACGAACATCAAGCTCCCTCACGTTGGTGGACATGAAGGTGTGGGACGTGTCGTGGCTTTCGGACCAGGGGTATCACCCAGGGACGACCTTCAACTCGGAACGATAGTCGGCATCCGTTTCGCCTCTCGAATCTGTCATCAGTGCGAGTACTGCACTTCAGGGCAGGAGCAACATTGCACAAACTCCACAAACCATCTCCACCACGAGGATGGCAGCTTCCAGGAATACTGTGTTCTCGACACCAAACATCTGACACTATTACCCCAGGATATCGATCCGAAAGTCGTCGGACCTGCCCTCTGTGCGGGTGTCACGGCATATAAGGTATGCACCTTTCACGCCAAGAAGAAACCGTACTGACAGGAAAACAACAGGCTGTCGTCAATGCGAACCTGAAAGAAGGACAATGGTTGACCGTCATCGGGGCGGGAGGTGGCCTCGGCCACTTTGCAGGTCAGTGAGTCTCGACTGGGCTGCAAGCCTCTTGCTGATCAAACAACAATAGTCCAATATGGCCTCGCACTCGGGGCAAAAGTACTCGGAGTCGACGCAGGTGCCGAGAAGCAGAAGTTCGTGGAGTCCCTAGGGGCGCAATTCCTCGATTTCAGCAAATGCAAGGATCTGGCACAAGAGGTTCAGAAGATCACTGGTGGAGGCACTCACGCAGCAGTCGTGACAAGTGGCCACCCTCGGGCCTTTCAAAACCTGGCCGATATGATAAGAGTGGGTGGATCGCTGTGTATGGTTGGCATTCCTCCTGGCGATGTGTGTCTAGACACGCCCATTGCTACTATCGTCATCAAAGGCTTGAAAATCCATGGGAACCTGGTGGGTTCGTTGAAGGAGACTGGGGAAGCTGTCGAGTTGGTTCGATCCGGCAAAGTGAATCCTCGCGTTCAGGTTCGACCATTCCGGGACCTACCAGAAGTGTATGACATGCTGGAGAAGGGCGACATACCTGGGCGGATCGTCTTACAGCTGTAAACAGCCAGCCACAACGATGAGTGGACGGAATCGTGTGGGTCGATCTCCCGTCGAGTTCGCCGTGCAGGGCCGCAGCGGTCCTCTGGGGTCGGCCATTGCAGGTAGTTCGCATACAGTTCGCCCATATAGTGCATATGCAGGCTGCAATGCGATGCAACTCGCGTGAATTGCTATCCAGTGTTTTTTCCCTCCATAATCTTGGGTATTCCTGACCACTTCCCTACAGAGAGCTGAAAACAAGAAATTCTGGAAGTGTCTGTCAACGGCAGGAGTTCCAACCATCCAAAGTGATTGCAAAGGACATTTGGAAACGATGCAGGGGTCATCCTGGAACACTGTCAGGGCACTTCGGTTCAATACCTTCAAACACCCGCAGCGATCGCGTATGTCGTCCAGGTCCGATTCGATGTCCGCCAATGACATGGCTGCTTGTCAAACTGATAGCTTTTGTGACACATACCTGGGGATGGATAATTCTGAAATCAATACTTTTGTGGTCCGTGCATCTGTGTGGCGTTGTCGACCAGACGCAACTCTTGGAGACAGTCCGCCTTTGCATTGCCCTTTTCGATTGTGTCAATTATGGGTTGCATGCCAGACCTGATCGAGGTGAGAGGTTTTCAGGAATGGTGGGATTTTGCCGAGTCCCAGATCCTGGTCCAACCTGGGGTTTGCCGCCAAAAGAGGTCTGAGGTCTGAGGTCTTCCTGATCATCGGAAGGAGTGAGCCTGGGTGAGTTCATGCCCTCCTGCATTCTTGTTCGACTGCCCGCAATCCAAGGAACGAACGGTGGCGATGACATGCATGGACTACTCATCGGCCCTCCTCCTCTCTATCCGTATTTCGCTTGAAAGCTCGTGTTCGCGAACCGCCTTACGAAAGTATGCAGTTGACTAGAACAGGGGTTACCAACTTGGACTGTATATCGGTAATGGCTGAGCGGGCTTGCTCTTGTTGGCGATGAACGCTTTTTGACGTCCCCCAACAACATGTCCGGCATGCGAGCACTTTGCGGATCATGCAAGCAATTAGTGCTTGCATTGTCTTATCGATACCATCATGCAACGTGCCGATGCAGCATGCAAGGCTATCATTCGCGAGTTCTTCCCAGAGTTTGTCGCATCGATAGTGCCCCTCCAGGTTGCTGCCTCTGCTTTGAAGGGGCTTGTGAGGCGAATTGGCAGACTTGTGTACCTGCGGTAGCGCTCGATCCTGCCCAATGAGTCTTTGCACTGATGGAAGACTGCTTTCTGGCCTTTTCCCCGTACCGCACCTGCGTTAGCTAGTGTCAAGACATAGAAGCCTGATCGGATATTTTGGGAGCTTGTGCGCAGATCGTCCTATCTGTCTTTGCCTGATCTGTGCTCGCAACTTCCGAATGCTGATCGAAAGAAGCATCCCTTGCCGTGGAATGGAGTTCAACAAGCCACTCCAGCGTATTCATCCCCCTTGGGCTTCCCGCTGTCTGGTTCGTCTGTGTTCCAGGAATTCGGAGGCGACTCTTTTGGGTCTGTCTGTCTGAAACGGCCGAGCCTAAGCAGTTCGTTCGGAGGAAGTGGAGTCTTTTACCGTATTCACGAGCCGTTCGCTGGGTGGCACATACCAAACACCTTGCATTCTCCAAGACAACGCGTGAGCGCAATCATGTCATAGATATGGAAGGCTGTGGTCGCTTCACTCCTTCAATTCTCAGTCTTACACCCTCACCGCCGTCGCCCATTGTTCTGAACCAGAGTGCAACAACAGGAGACAAAATGGATAACGATCATACCACCTTGGCTGCTGTAGAAAGTAAGTATCGTCCTCCAGCTTGGCCAAGGGAATCAACTTATTGATGTCATCAGCAATGCCTTCAACCCATGTCGAGTTCAAGACCGAGGAAAATGCTTACGACACATCATTCCATCTCGACACCGCATTCAAAAGAGAATCTCCCCTGAGTTTTATGGCGGACTGTCCATCTCTCTCATCCAGCTTTCTCTCGTCCTGTTCCTCGATCGCAGGCTCCCACTATCTTCGTCGTTCTTCCCTAGGATCATGCAGCAGTTTAACCTCCCCAGACATGTTCTTCACGCCCCCGGCAAGGTTCGCAAGTCCCATCACTCCGATGATGCAGGATCCGGGAATGCGTATGACATACCAAAAGTGTCTGAAACCAGCAGCCTGCCTCGATAACTGCCATCCCATATTTCACGTGCAAGAAGAGGACCAGTACCCTCAGGAGTGTGTCTGGATGAGTGGTGTCGGCTCCTCCCCTGGCCTGCCGATGACAGACATGTCAAATATGCTGATGTCTGCACATGGTCATCCTCTATATGACTCGAGACAGTCTGGCATCAGCAACGTGATCTCGAATCCAGCTTTGACCAAGTCGATCTTCGATGGGCCCTTGGACTCTCCCACAATGCATGGTTCAGACCACGATTTGCTGCGTTGGACTTTAGCTCACACTCCGGCAGAGACGATAGAACCGAGCGTGACGTTCCAGCGCATGCTACCAAGCTCTCCGAGCTACAAGCTCGAACCGTCGACTCCGCTCAAGGCCAGAGTACCTCCATCGGCTATTTTGAGCAGCAGTCCTTTGTCCATGATCTCGCCGTCCGTCCTTCCGTCACAGCACGACGTTGACGAACTGTCGTATGACGATCTCGAGCAAGTTCTGAGGCGTTGTGACAGCAAGAGACATCGGACACATCACGACCGGCTGCATCGACGAGGGTATGAGCGCAGAAACACAACGGGGATTTCAAAATCCACCTCCAAGACCGCAGCCAGCAGTTCCGGTATCAATTGCGCCCCCATCATTGAAGAAAATCCATATCCCTGCACCTACCCAGGGTGCATCGATAAAGGCACGGGAAAGCCGAAACGATTCAAGAGGCAGGAGCATAGGAAAAGACATGAAAAGACGGTGCATGAGAGTGGGGACCATGAGGTGTACCGATGCTGGGTGCCTGAGTGCAATAGGGCTTTCTCAAGAACGGACAACCTCAAAAGTCATCTGAGAAATACTCATTCCAAAAAGCCGGGCGTCCGAGGGAATCGGTATGTGGCCACGCTGGACAAGAACAGCCAGTATTATGATCCAGACTGGGTCGGAGACCTCGATAAGAATGGGTTTCCCATGGTGTAACAGCACGAAACGAGCTGCGCTTCAGCACTGGGTGACTTTCTGGTATGGTTGACTCTGTCTTGAAATGGGTTGCAACTTGCAGCAACGAGGAAAAAACGACTCAACAGCTGATCTCCTATGAGGAGGGATGTTCCATTTTCGGAATCGAAATTGTTATTGGCGTAGGCATTTGGCATACCAGGGATGCGATCTGGTGCTGCATCGCGACAATTGTTTGTAAAAGTCATGGCATCGATTGCTGAAAAGCGTTGTCGGCCACACGGGAGGAAAGGTTGTACCATGTACGAGTAACACTATTTCAGCATAGCGGCATCCAAAAAGGAGTCAGTAAGAGATAAAACCCAATATGAAATATCAAGATCAAGATCAACGAAGAGAAGCAGGACGTTTTCATCATTGTCATGTTCATCAAGTTGACGCATCAAGGACAGGGTTTTGTCCGCGTGGCTTTCGCTGTCACGGTACTCGATATCGCAGTGTTGATGAATGCTGGTCACTGAATGAGGCTGCGGTGCCTGTGCCTGGAGAAATCGATAAAACGATGAACACGATGAAATAAATTCGTCCGGTGCGAAATGGCCCGCGGAAAAAAGGGTCCCGAAAGGGCAATGCCGCGGCGGTCAGGAAGAGGAAAACGCCGGTGGAGGGATGCCGGATGTTTGGTGGGGACTGTGACTGTGACTGTGTCTGTGTCTGTGTGGACTGTGACACCGTTCCTCCCGCCATGAGAGTCAGAGATACACGGCCCGCCTTCTGCTTTTTCTCCAATGCCACAGCGAATGATGGCGAGAATACCTGGAACTCCGTACTGACTGTGGTACATCTGGCTTTCGCTGGTGATGGTCAACTGGTCTTGTACCTGTGTACCAGGTACTCGTACCTGCTCGCCTGGTAGGTCGTTATAAGAATCGACCTGGCCGCATCTACCACTCACATCCCATTTCCCTCCCCTTGACCCTCCTGCGCCCTCTCTACCCCTGTTGAAGCACGCAGTCCCGGTGATATCTTTGCTCTGCCCTCCTCATCTCATTGGAATAGGAACCCCGCATCATATTGTGCTTCTATCCCACGCTGTCCCAGCAACAGCAACAGCAACCGCAAGCAGTATCACTACCGCAACCACTACCACCACCACCGACACGATGAGCACCACCGAACTCGAGCCCACCAAGTCGAACATCGGCGTCTTCACGAACCCCAAACATGACCTCTGGGTCGCCGAAACCACACCCACCCTCTCCGATGTGCAGGCGGGCAAAGATCTGAAAGAGGGAGAAGTATACCTGGCCGTCAAATCGACCGGCATCTGCGGCTCAGACGTCCACTTCTGGCACGCAGGATGTATAGGACCCATGATCGTCGAGGGCGACCACATCCTCGGTCACGAATCAGCCGGCATCATCCTCTCGGTACACCCTTCGGTCACGACCCTCCGACCGGGCGACAGAGTGGCCATCGAGCCCAACATCCCGTGTTTCAAATGCGAGCCGTGCCTGACGGGACGATACAACGGCTGCGAGAGCGTCGAGTTCCTGAGCACGCCGCCTATCGACGGTCTGCTGAGGCGATACGTCAAACACCCCGCCGTATGGTGCCACAAGATCGGGGACATGAGCTACGAAAACGGCAGTCTGTTGGAGCCACTCTCGGTCGCATTGGCAGGCATGGACCGCGCCGGCGTCGGTCTCGGTGATCCCGTCCTGATATGCGGCGCCGGCCCCATCGGTCTTGTCACGCTGCTGTGCTGCGAGGCCGCCGGTGCGTGTCCGATCGTCATCACGGACATCGACGAGGGCAGATTGAAGTTTGCCAAATCGCTCGTTCCGCGGGCTTCCACCTTCAAGATCCCCATGGGCAAGTCGCCGGAAGAATGCGCAGAGGGTATCATTTCAGCCATGGGTGGTTGCCGGCCTCGTGTGGCCATGGAGTGCACAGGCGTCGAGTCCAGTGTCGCCAGTGCCATTTGGAGCGTCAAGTTCGGCGGCAAGGTCTTCATCATCGGCGTGGGCAAGAACGAAATGAAGGTGCCGTTCATGAGGTTAAGCGTCATGGAGATCGATCTGCAGTACCAGTACCGTTACTGCAATACCTGGCCCAAGGCCATTCGGCTGGTGGAGAACGGTGTCATCAACCTGGACAAACTGGTCACTCATCGCTTCAACATGAGTGATGCCATTGCCGCGTTCAAGACCGCGAGTGACCCTAAGAGTGGCGCCATCAAGGTGCAGCTTAAAAACGATGATAGTTTATAGTTTGTTGAAGTTGTTCACCAGATACATCATTGACATTGACATTTCAAGACGTGAAGCATTTTCCTACCCCTAACAGATCACTACCTTCATATCCTCACCATTCAACCATGCCTTAACCGCCACCACCTGCTGCTCATACCAAGAATGCATCGTCTCCTCTTCGACATATCCCATATGCGGACTGAGCAAGAGCTTACTCCTCCCATTACTGCCCCAATACCCATCCTTGCGCCACGGACTGTCACCGGGCAGAGGCTCCGTATCAAAGACATCCAATCCCGCACCCCTGATCTTGCCGGCCTCCAGCGCCTGGACCAAACTGGCCTCATCGACGAGCGGGCCCCGCGATGTATTCACCAGGATCGCGCCGCGTTTCATGGCACCTAGTTCCTCACTCCCCACGATGCCCCTTGACCGGTCGCTGAGCACGTAATGCACACTCAAGACATCCGCCTCTGCGAACAGCTCCGTCTTGGACGCTGCGACTTTGAAACTCCCCGCGGCCAGACCGCGCGACTTGGCCGCCTCGTCCGCCTTGTCCTGCGTGAGGCTGCTACTCCACGCGAGCACGTGCATGCCGAAGCCCAGCACGCCCGTCACGGCGGCTTGCGTGCCCAGTCTGCCCAGGCCGAGCAAGCCCAGCGTTTTGCCCGACAGGCCGGAGACAAGACTCGTCTGCCAACCGTCGGGGCTGCCCTTGACGACCGCGTCGCCACCGACCAGG
The DNA here is from genome assembly GCA_035928285.1 of Vermiconidia calcicola. Lineage (NCBI taxonomy): Eukaryota > Fungi > Ascomycota > Dothideomycetes > Mycosphaerellales > Extremaceae > Vermiconidia > Vermiconidia calcicola. The sequence continues at coordinate 322,893 of JAXLQG010000011.1, forward strand.
TCCTTGGTCAAGCCCAAGATAAGGGCCCATGTCATTTCGTTCGTGGCGTCGTACCCCTTGACGGCATTTGGCTTCGGGCCGGTCCCGACGACCGTGATGCCGAGCTCAGTGCACGCGGAAATGTCGATCGCCGCGTTCTTGCCGCCTGTCGTTAAGAGGAGTTTCAGGTTGGGCAGAGACGAGAGCACGGAGCGTGGGAATTGTGTGCGTTCGCGCATGGATGATATTATGGTGAATGGCTCGAGGCGTTTGATGAGGGCGTCGTGCTCCGATGGGATGCGTGCGTTCAGGGTTTCGGGGAAGCTGTGGATTTCGATGTGGGAGGTGACAGGGGAGAAATGGGCTGGAGCGGTGGAGGCGTAGTCATCGAGAATGGCCAGTTTGATCTTGTCGTTGGCAGTGGACATGGTTGATGTAGATGTAGATCTCGAGCTTGAGGCCGAGAGTTGTCGTTGTTCTTGTCGTTGTGATAGTATTGCACTTGGGCGGGAGAGGTTGAGGGCTAGCAGGTGTAGACGTCGGGTGGATGTGTGCTCCCAAGATCTCATGTAGGGGAAGGAGACAGGACTACTGTGTACAAATGGTCAAGCGGTCCGTCCTCAAGCGTGTGAAGCTACAGAATTCCAGTTGGAGTCAATGACTCTGGGGAAGTAAGTTGTTTATATCACATCAAGAAGCTGTCGTTGACCGGCCATTCTCCGCAGGAGGTCGATGGCGTGCCATTGCCGATGCCGGCACACCTCAGACTTTGCTGCTCAAAGCCTTTGGTGATGACAAATGTGAATTATTGATCCCGTATCTCGAGTCAGAACAGATTTCGAAAATGAAGTAGTAACCAAAAGAGATTTGAAGGACGCTGGGGAGCGAGAGATAGATAGTAATTGAGCCCAATTGAGTGAGGATCTAGCCTGGGATTGGGATGTTCAACACCATCTTTCACTCAATTGTATATCTACTTCTTCGTCCTACCAGTTTCTTGTAGACGGCGACCCAAAGACGCAAGGATACTCTTCTCTTATCTACATATCTTGCCATATCCGCCATTCACTTCCCCAGGAAGCTCAAAGCAGCGACCACCATAGCATCAACCCCCGTCCTCAACGTCGGCTGTACAACCGGCGCAAAGAAGGGACTATGATTGACCGGGATTTCATGCTCCCTTCCATCCTTCACCATACCGTCGTAGTACTCTTTGCCATGCCCGCCGAAGAACCAAAAACAATACGGCCTGTCGATACTGCTTCCCAGGAGCCCAAAATCCTCACTTCCCAACACATTCTTCACATTCGGATCATGCTCGTTTCCAAAATACCCCGTCAAGCCTTCACTCACCACCTTTGTAACACTCTCATCGTTCACAGTCAACGGAAATCGACTCGTCGGTTCGATCAGCGCGGGCTTCGGACACCGTCCCGCCATACACTCTGCATCTACAATCCTCTTCACACTCGCCAATACCCGGTCTCTCCACTCGGTGCTCACGGTGCGAATATTGATCTTAATCACCGCCTCGTCACTGATGACGTTCTCCGTGCTGCCGGCCTGCAGTGCTCCGACCGTGACAACGGCCGTCTCGTCTGGCGGGACTTCCCTGCTCACGATCGACTGTAGCCGCACGACGATAAAGCTGGCGATAACCACCGGGTCGATCGTCTTATGTGGCATGCTCCCGTGCCCGCCGGACCCGTAGATCGTGATCTTGAAACTGTCCGCTGCGCTCATTATACTTCCCGAGCGCGTAGCTGTCTTGCCCGCTTGTAAGGGGAACACATGCTGACCCAGCACGACGTCGGGAATCGGACATGCGTGCTTCGACTGATCATAGAGTCCATCGTCGATCATGGCACGCGCCCCACTGCCTCTTTCCTCGGCCGGCTGGAAGAGAAAGACGATGGTGCCGGACCAGTGGTCGCGACTCGCCAGTAGTGTCTCCGCGGCAGCGAGCATTGTCGTGATCTACAATTGTCAAATTGTCAGGAAGCACGATTCTTCGGGGAACCGAGGAGGGATTAGAAACTGACATGGAAATCGTGACCGCACGCATGCATAACAGGCTTCACCTGCCCGTCTGTGTCGGTCATGGTCTTGGTACTGGCGTAGGGCAAGCCGGTCTTCTCCTGCACGGGCAGGGCGTCGATGTCGGCACGTAGAAGGACAGTCTTGCCCTCGCCGTTTCGGAGGATGGCGATTTGTCCATGCCCGCCTATGTTGGAGCGGATGTCTAGATCACTACCCCCGGGGAGTTTCTTGAGATGCGAAGTGATCAGCGCCGCCGTCTCGCGTTCTTGGGTGGAGAGCTCGCCATTTGCGTGACAGTGTTTATATAGATCCTCGTAGGATTCAAGAGCAGGGCGGCATTTGTCTATGATGGACGCGAAAGGGGATGATGTAGACGCCATGTTTTTCGCCAGTCACTCAAATTCGAACGTGCTCAGTTGTCGGGCGTTGTGGGTAGGATAAGGAGTGTATGAGCTGGAGGAGTTATGACATAGACAAAAATAAACAGCTCCTCTTGTTCGTTGCTGCCTCGAAGTCTTCTAGAACCATTGTATCATTGTTGACTTTCTCCGCACAGGAGAAGTCCGCCGAGGAGGATCCTTTCGGCATTTAATCGCCTCGTTGAACTTCACAATATTCCTGCGGCCAACACCCACGACTCGTGCGTGCGACCTTCACCTCTCCCATCTTCTTCGTGATGTATAAATAGAGTCCTTCATACCATTCGACCACTTCTCATAGAACGATTCCCAGTCCCAAACGCCGACATCCTCGTTACACTGTTTACAATTCCTCGGCCTCATCAGCAACGGCTCGAATAGTTCTGCTTCTTCCACTCTGACTCCCACGAACAGTCCTAACAACTCGACTCCTGACGCTTGAAGCCTTGTCTCGCAAGCTAGAAGATCTCGAAACCGGCTTCGCAGTCTCCTTGGGGTTCTCTTTCACAATCAACGCCGTCGACGACGATGTTGAGACAACTCGTTGCTTGATCGTCTTGCTTTTCGCACTCTCGACCAACTTCTTAAGCTTCGATGGCCGTCTTGCAAGTCCGATAGTGGTGGCACTGGTTCTCCGAGAAACAGCCTTCTTCATGAGCTTCACCTTTCGTACGTTGATAGGACTACTGACACCGGTGGATCTGTAGACCTTCGCCTTGGGTTGGGAAATCTTGGCCTTCTTCGTGACACGGCTCGTAGTTTCTTCAATGGCTTCTGCGATCTTCCTCTTCGCTCCAGCCAATTTCCCGATCTTCTTGGGTTCCCCTTCAGGAGACTTCTGCTTTCGTTCCTCCTTCGTTCGCGGTCCAAGAACACCACGGCAATTGTCGGCACCACATCTGCATGCTTGCACATTCTTCTGCGAGTAAGGGTCGAAATTATAGTCGTAGGACAGTTCTTCACCCGTCATGACGCCACGATCACCAGCAAAGAGGGCCATTCGTGGTTTTCCATTGACCGTCCACTTCTCCATTCTGCAGTTGGGAGCGCATGAGTGGTTGACAAATCGTGCAATCGAACCACGGGTAGCATCGATAATCATGTTCTGATCAAACAGCATGAGATAGTAACACTGTACCATGTTAGTAAAGGGCACCGACCCTAACTTGGTCGTCTTACCGCGTTATTTTTATACATTGTCTTCATTCTCTTTTCGCACTCTTCTTGTGTGATGATTTCTCCAGTATACTCAATAATGATCTGGTTCGGCTCGAATGTTCGGTTGCTTCGAACTCCATAACCTCTGTCGTCGGTCTTGATCACTTCCACACCAATATTGTACTTTCCACCCTTCTTGACCCGTTGTCGTAACTTTTCGAAGGAGCGATTTCCACATTGCTCCGCAGACAGGTTGCAATTCCGCTCATCACATTCGTAAAACATGTAGCGATTCAGGCAATTGTGGTCACATCCATTTTCCGGTTTGCATATGCAGCTGGAGTGTTCTTCATATTTTGAAACTCGCCACGATTGAGCTGCGTCGCCAACGAAGACATTCTTGTTTACTTTCTTCCACTCATCAGGCTTAGGCTGACCAGGAGGAAGCGGTGAAAAGACATCGAAAGGCAACTTGAAGTCGCGGCCCTGCTTGAGAAGTCGCTCACCAGCAAACATAGGCATCGGGAGTACCTTGTTGTCCTTGACCGGCTCAGCGGTTTGCGTGCTCTTGGGCCGGTTCTTGCTCTCATTAAGTCGACCATCAAAAACCCTAGATTGACCGGCGTAGAGACCAGATGAGAGCCATTTCTTCTCTTGTCGTCGAGCTGGCAGCTTCTTCTGAACAGGTTCCTCAAGGGTCAGAGCATCACCATGGCTAACACGTCGTTTCTTCGAATCAGGCTCTTGAGCACTCTCGGATGGGATGTTGCCCGTGCTTCTTCTCCCCACAGCTCTGTCTTTTCTCTTTCCGAGAACGCTGCTTGCAATGTTGGCGACCAGTTCTCCTGCTTTGTCAAGGACTGGCATTCGCGAAGATCGTCTGGTGGCTTGTTTCTCTGCAGCCAGGCGTTTGGCTTCCCATATCTTGTTGTTCTCCTCCATCTTTGCCTTTTTTGCAGCAGCCTTTTCTTTCCGTACCTGGTCATCGTCGTCATCGAGGTCCATTGAAGAGCCTGCGTCTTCCATTGTCGTGTCATGTTTGCTGTCCAACAAGTCTGTCTTGCCTCCTTGTGCAAACACCTCGCTCATGTTCCAGGGAATGTCCAAGGCGGCAATACCCTCTTTGACCAGCGTTGACTGGCTTGCGTTATTCAGCTCGACCAAAGTCTTGCCGCTAATGTTCCTGTTCCTGACATCGTCATCCTCAATGTTTGCTACCAGGCCATCCTGGCCACCATTCTTTGTCAATCGTGAACTGACGCGTCGTGCCCGTCCCTTAGGCACCTGTTTCATCTTGACGACCTCAGCATCCAAGATGGACACGTCACACGAGCTCTCGGAGGGAGTAGGTAATTGAGTGGGCGGCTGGACGGACACCACGATGGTATCAGGATCTGTGTCTGAAGAGGTCGAGCTGGCACTTCGCGTCATGGTGGGACGTGTGATCGAGGGCTCTGCAGGTTTCGACATCAGACTCTCAGTCCGAGACTTGTAGAACTTCAGGAGGCTCTGGCGTAGAGGCATTGTGAGTGAGGCTGGGAGGGGTACCCAAGGGTGAACGCGTCAAGGGACCGAGAATGAAGGGTGCAATCTGCTAACGAAACTCTATGCTGACTTTCACAAGACGCTGCCGTAAGACAAACGCGTGCAAGCGAATTGTGAAGTGTGAGTATGAGGCTGGTGTTGAGAATGGCGAAATAGTTTGCTGTTGTATGAACGACGCCAAAAGTCAAGGGTAAGTTAAGGGTATCCGCCAATCGCTGGGGAACAGACCACGAAGCGACCCAAGACGAACAAACATTCCCCTTTCGAACTATTTTCAAACATGCAGCATCCACCGCATGCCTAGCAACTCGCTGTCACACTGACATTCTGTTGGTCAAGGGGTTCCAACGGCTGGCGAAACTGTTTCACATTATCAAACAGTCGAGATACATAGTAGGTGCTTCGGTTGCATAACGGATGGGTTCTCTCTCGAATTGATATACACTTGCTCAAGAGCCGATTATTGTACAGATTCATCTCGCTCACTGCTTCGGAATTCTTCCTGTGGGACCTTCAAAAGACTTTGGTGCTCCTTGCACTGGCTTCATTTCCATCCCTCCATTCTGTGCCTCGCCATTCAACTTGGCTTGACGTTGGCCCCTCCGTGTCCCGAAACGCTGGTCTCCCTCTTCATACTGCTTCTTAAAATGAACATAAGTTGGAGGCTTTGGTCTAGCCAGAACCGAGATCCAGTTCTTGACGAAATTTCCTTGTGTGAACGGTCGATGCCGTTCAGCTCTGGGGAATCTTCGAGATGCAAGATATTCTCGCGTCGTCTCGCCCTTGGCTGTAAGCAACAAATGGTAAATCCACAACGACAACGGGTACAGGAAGCCAAGAAGACCATAGATGAACATGGCAAACGGGACTCGGTTTCTGTCTATTGCTGTTCCGAATGAAACGTGTCTCTGATGGTGATAGGCGATAACCTGACCCAGAGAAGCAAACGCCAGGAAAAGACCCGTAAGCGTCGCTGTGCTGACAAAGGTGAAAAAGTAACGGTAGTTGCGTCTTCCTACGCAGTTATTGATCCAGACGCAATGGTGGTCCAGAGTTTCGACACAATTGTCGCAAACACGGCAATGATAGCAACGAGGCGGCCGCCAAATATTGCATGTCTTGCAATATTTGACTGGCACGTCCATCGCTGCTGTAGTAGAAGTTGCCAGTCGGACCATGACCCAGTCGTTGGTCGGCGGTCCGAGAGCCAATGGGTCGTCGGGTTCTTCTGGTGGAAAAGGGTGAAGATTTCGAGGAAATATCTGACGTTGTCAGCACGCATCGCCACCTGAACCTTGTCAGTTACTTACCCCTGGGTCGACGAGTGACGCGTGGAGAAACGAAGACAAACAAACGAAAAAGAGATAGGCGAAGATAATCGGGATCGCTGGAGAAACATGATGCCACAGCCAAGGAGCTCTACAGGATGGTCAGTCAACTTCCGAAATGCCGCAGTCCTCAATTACTCACGAGAAAACGAAAAACAGAACTGCTGGGAGGACCACGACTGCCCCAGTGAGCACATTGATAGGCCGATCACGGGCGTTTTGAAGACGACCACCCCACCAGAAGATTGTGTTACCCTCGAAGTACTCATAGTTCTTGCCCAGCGCGCTTCGGCGCGCCACCTGTGCATTTGTGCCCGAGGAATACCGAGGGGAAGTAGTGGTTGACGGAAGATGTTGATGACCGGCTTCCAAACGATGTTTACTTCCCAGACTCAGACCAGATCGGAATGAAAGTGGCGATCTTTGAGGTGGGTCACCAACTTTGTGAGTGCTTGCTATGTTAAGTCGAGAAGGACGGTGTTGTTGTTTCTCTGGGATGGCTCCGCCGACCAGCCCCATGTCCCCATCATTATGAGAAGAATAGTCGGGAAAGGGCGCATCGACAGTCTCGGGCGCTTCTGATTGAGTATCTTCGGTGTTGATTGAAGGCGCTGGTCGATGATTCTTTGGCATTGCATGAAACGGTCCCTGTCTGCTAGACGCCAGACTTCGAGCATCATCATCGCCTTCTCCATCTGGAATTGTAGCAGGTGGTTGCATGGTCCTGGTTCCCAGAGGTCTTTTCAATCTTTGCGCCTGCAATCTTTGCGAGCTCATAGGCTTAAAGAAGCCTTGTGCCGTCAATGATGGTACATGAGTGCGACTGGCCTGACTGACAGGGCTTTGTGGTCTGCTGGACCCGGCCGTACTCGAAGGTGCGGGATTGCTCCTTACAGAGCGATTTGTGGGCTGAGTGATGCCCCTTAAATGAGCGTAGCCATGTTGTGAAGCAGGAGGGTTGGGCAAGGAAGGCAATGGATTGACGCCCGACTGCGGTCGCGAACCGAATCCATCGTCGGAAATGGCAGAAGAGATCTCGCTCCTTGCGGTAGAGGGTCTTCCAGCCATCTCTTTGGGGTCTGAGGAGTACTATGGGTAGAGCTGGCGCGTCACCAGTGTGACGTCGAGTGCATATCGTCTAGGTAGTACCAGGGTGACGCTGCTGAAGCCGGGGGAGGTAGATTGAGGTCCACAACGAGAAGTAGGCGAAAGTCGAAGAGTATTCGATGGCTGAGAAGGAGTGACTGTTGTGATATCGTGGCTATGAAGAGCGCGCTGGTTGTCGCAAAACGAAGGGATCGGCCATGATGGAGAAGGTGAGGGTGAAGGTGAAGCACAGGATGGGCAGTTGAAGTGAGGCTGCACAAGAAACGAGAAACGAAATGAAGAGACCGACCTACGCAATGCGCAATTCCGGACTTTAGGGGTAGTTACAAGCAAACCCAGAGTACGGAGTACTGTGTACCTAGGTACTACTGTGATACTCGTAGCGGCCCGGCCTGTCATTTCCGGCTTGTTCCTGGCCCGCTGCTTGACCAGAATCACGTGAGGGGTCAGTTGGGGAGTCTTGGGAGCTAAACTGGATTCGGAGCTGCAACTGCGCTCATTGCATCTTTCAATCGGCTGGCTCACACCACTCACTCACCTTGTCTTGCGTCCAAACCACCTTGATAACCACAACTCTCCCCTCCGAAGTCCTTTGTCGATACGTCCAAGATGTCCTTCGTCCCTACCCTCGCTCGACGAGCAGCTTTTGCTCCTACCCTAGCTCGACGAGCTCCCAAATATGCTGGACAGGAGCAGAATTTGAGAAAGGCACCAAAACGAGACCCCGAGCTTTATGTACGTCCAGCAGTCGAGCTCCTTCGGTTGACCAGGCATTGATCATGAACAGGTCCTTCTAGGTGTCATGTGTGGTGCCTTTGGGTTGGCAGGTTTCTACTTTGGCCGCAAGCCTACCTCCGCTACCTCGGAAGCCGATGTCTCCGTTGCCAACAGTTCGATGCCGTGGCAGGTCGACCATGACACGGAAGATGAATCCAAGCAATTCAAATATCAATACCACCCCAAAGGAGACCGATCGGCGACTCCCAGGAATGCTCCAAGCGCATTGAACACAGTTATTGTCCCTAGTGTGACATTGCCAAAGGTGGGATTGTTTCTCTTCGACTTGATCCCTGTCTGACTGTTTTCTAGGACATCCACGACAAGCTGAACAAGTGGGGAAAAGAGGGATACTAAGCAACTTACACCTTCCATGGATGCGCCGTGCTACCTGCACTAGAAGAGAAGGTCGTGGCGAGTGGCTAAGAAAGCTGCGCAGAATTGTACATATCTGGGGAATCGGAGCGAATCCATCATGACCATCAGCTTTCGATGAGACCGCTTAATCTGTTGCTTGTTCTGCCTGGAAGCGTTGTGATGTCCATGTCGAGACGCATTTCCAAAGGTCCCTCCTCAGTTTTGTCATCAGCCCCCAGCGTGGAGAGAGGTGAGGATCTAACATGACAGAATGATGCTAAATCGAGACCTCGAATCCTACCTACCTTACCCTTCGCTTGGCGCAGATGTTGTCAATGCCACCCCGACAAGAGACAGTCCAGCACGATTAATCCGGAACACGACGATAAGGTTGGCGCACCTACTACTACAGCTGTGGCCTTACGGATCATTGGAAGAAGGAGCCACATGTGCGTTCGGAACCATGTCACGCTCTCAGCACCGAGGGAAGGCCTTTGCCTACCTAATCAAGGACCTCAGGCGGGTGGAATCGCGTGCTCGACGTGCACAGGTAAGCCTTTCGCGTTCGGTCGAATTGTCGACAGAAGGACGCGGTGCTCAATATATAGAATACTAACGGGCCAGGGGTTGAATGGAACTCGATGAACAGAAGCTTGACACTCGTGACCTCTGCTCGATTGCAACTCGTCCCTTAGGTCTACCCAGTACCAGGATCATACAACATCAACATCTGATAGATGTTCTAATAGATTTGAGGTCTAGTCTCAAGCTGATCCCATATGTAGTGTCTGCTGGACAGGCTAGATCATCTGCAACTGTACTTATGCAGGAGACTCTGCAGATTCTCAAGCCTAATGCTGTTCACGTACTGTGTTACACGACTCAATAGGTGGGAGAGCCGCTAGCATTGCGGTCCGCATGGCAGGAGTAGGAGATCTCCAATGCGAGGTGGAGTGACTGGAGATCTTCTCCGACGCTGCGCAATACTTCTACGACACATCCACGATGGCTATTATGCTGTCGGAGAACAAAAAGTACCCGAGTCTCAGTGAAACCCAGTAGAGCCTAGCTACCTTACTCAGTACCTTTGACAGGAATACTGGTACATGCGGGACCTTGGAATCTTGTTCTAAGGACTTCCAAGGCTCTGCAAGGAGCAACTCTGCTCGAACGCAGAGGGTGCACCTGTGTTACTCTACAGCATGAAGCTTCCACTTTCGAGCAGACAACGAGATCTCGCCATCTTATCCTCGATCCTCCGACTCTCCCAGCCAGGATACGCGAGTGGTACCCGTTCTCTACACCGACTGAGTGACGGTAAACAGCAATCATCCTCACATCGACAACCTTTCTCCGTCCTCAATCGCCCTCCACCAAACTACCCCGGCCATGTCCCGCTCACGTCCGTTGAGCGTGTTGGCCTAGCAGTCGGTAGCGCAATCACATCCCTGATAGATCCTTACCGCCATGACATGGTCGCGGCCCTGGGTGAAGCCACAGCGCAGCCATTCTTCATCTCCTGGCTACGGAAGAGGATGCTTTCTGACCCGACAGGCCGAAGAATACTAAGAGACCGACCGAGAATTACATCCAAGAGCATGCCGTTGGAGATGCTACGAAAGCTGCCAGAGAACAGCGTGGGAAGAACATACGCAGCCTGGCTAGATCGCGAAGGAGTCACACCAGACACTCGAGATGCCGTCCGCTACATCGACAACGAAGAGGAGGCGTACGTGATGCAACGGTATCGCGAGTGCCATGATTTCTATCACGCCGTAACAGGCCTACCCGTCTGGGTCGAAGGAGAACTCGGGCTGAAGGCGTTCGAGTTTGCAAATACCGGCCTGCCGATGACAGGGCTCAGCCTGGCTGCCATAGTCCGCCTCAAGCCCGCTGAACGGCAGCGAATGTTCCAGATCTTCCTGCCATGGGCATTTTCGAACGGTTGGCGCAGTAAGGATCTGATCAGCGTATACTGGGAAGAAGAGCTGGAAACAGATGTTGCCGACTTGCGCAAGAGGCTTGGGATCGAGCAGCCGCCGGATCTAAGGACCATACGGAAGAAGTTGAGGGACGAACGGAGAACTGCTAAGGCTGCGCAGGTGCCTGTCACGAATAGTGCTCCTGCTCCTGATCCTGCATCGACTGTATAACAAGACAAGACAGGCCGTGTACCGGCTGCAGCATTTTCGTCGGGGTATCATTAGCAGATTAAATATTCAAACTTTTGTGTCGTGTCAAGACTCGTTGAGCAAATCGTCGAGGTCATCATCATCATCCCATCCGCCTCTTCGCACCACTTTTACGCTCTCCATCGTTTGGCCAGATTGCTTTTCATGCTCCGAGAGACTTGCCAGCATGTCCTTGAGCTGGTCCTCGGTGACTTTGGCCCGCAACTGGCCTGACCTAGCCAGCATGATGAGTCTGTTCTCGACGTCGGTCGCTCGTGATTCTTTGACCATGCGGATTCTGCCCAAGCGGTCGGCGGCTTCAGGTTCGAGGATTTGCGTCAAGATGGAGGATCGCGCCTCGATTTCTTGTTTTCTGCCAGTCGTCAGTCGTCGGCTACGATAATACGTTGATAGAGGCTGCTTGCCTTCTCTGTTCCTCATCGTCTCCGCCTGTGTCGCCTGACCCTCCACGACCACCCTGTTGCTGTTTGAGCTGGGCCAGACGCGCTGCTCGAATCTGTGGTTGTTAGGCACGAGACCGGAACGCGGGAGAAAACATCGCACCTGTGCTAGTTCGTCGTCTGCCATTTCCAAATTTCGAAAGGCCTCTGTTGAGAGATAATGTGATTGTGTTTCACTGCAAACGAAAATGCTTCGCGGGGCAATCAATTTAGGGCGCAGTTGATGCCTCGCCTGGTCAGTGCCTGGGAAGCCTGGTGCACGAGATCGACGTGGAGCGATGAATGACGCCGGTTGTCGGTTGTCTCCCCAAATCCCAAATTAAGCGAGAGTGCTCTCCGGACTTACTTACCTTACCTTCACATTGCCGTCCTCAACCATTCTATGATCCTTCCATACTATTTGGCTTATTGTACCACCTATATACGTCCTACGTCTTCAAATCCTGTTCTCGCCCTGCAAAGAGACGCCTCTCGTACAGCCGAGCGTCTTTCATCGTGCTCCGAAGCACCAACTTGCCGTGTGACAAGCACAGGCGCTACGGACCCAAGCATGCATGACATGACAGCTGCATGAGATCCGTGACGGCGTCCTTCATACTAGACACCTCGAGACCCTTTCTTCTGGACGTCATCCCACCAGATGAATGCCTGGGCTTATCATGGCCGTCTGCTAGAAGCACCTGGAGGGCCTACACATTCGCGCTCTATATCCCTTGGCCCACCACTCAATTCATCGCCGCGCGATAAAGTCTCGAAAGCCAAATCTACCTCGAATCTCTTTACCATGGCGACCGCCGAAGCGTCGCCCCCGGAACATCCTCAGAGCGCTTCCCCCGACACGTCTTTTCGAACAATCGCAGATCCACGGGACGCTAGCACTCCCGACTTCCCTGGATCCAATTCCACGTCGCCGAAGCACCCAGATTTGAACAGTGAGGTGACTGCATTGAGCGATAAACTCATAAGTGCAATCAACCATCAGACTGCCCTCGATGATACTCTTGCGCAGACAAGGCAAGAACTGGAAGCGTCCAAGGCAAGGATCGCAAAGCTGGAAGCTGAGGCAAGAGCGCATGAAGAGAGACTGGCGCGTGGGGAATTGGTCACGAAAGAGACGGCGGACCAGCAGAGCAACAGACTATCTGCCGAGTTAGCAGAGGAAAGGAAACAAAAGGCACTCGTGCAGCAAGAGAAGTGTGGCATTGAGTCAGAACTGGAAACTCTGACAGCGTCGCTATTCGATGAAGCCAACAAGATGGTAGCTTCGGCGAACCGAGACCGCGAAGCAATCGAGAAGAAGAACCACCAGCTCCGCGATCAGATCAAGGACGGAGAAGCTGTCATTGCATCACAGACGGAGCAATTGACTGAACTCAAGACGCTCATGCAGCAAATTGGCCCCAGTTACGATTATCGGAAAGAGCTCGAATCGCCTCGAGTCTCACTTGCACCTTCGAGTCCCGGCGCTGCAAGAGAGGAGGGCAACATAGCCCGCCTTCTTGAAGCGATGAATCTTTCACCACTCAGTCCGGAAGGCGAGATATTGCCCAGTCCATCCACGATGCTCACGCATTTGATCAAACCCATGTGCCGCACAGATATCCCGGCTTACGAGGATTTCAAGAACCTCGTACAGACATCTCATTTTCGATCCCACAATCCTTCTCACGCTCCGTCCCGAGCAGGCTCTGGGTCTTACGGTGGTCTGAACGTGATGGGCCTTGGCTCGCTCACAAACAACTCAAATACGAATGTCTCTCAGATTCCCCAGCCTGCTACGTCGAAGTTGGCGAACTCGCCTTCCATCCCGGGCTCGTTCAGCCCAAATCCCGACACGAAGGGACCGGTGCCCCTGAAGGACACACGTTTCTACAAGCGCATACTTGTTGAAGATATTGAACCGACACTCCGTCTCGATTTGTCTCCGACGCTTTCATGGCTAAACCGGCGCAGCATCCTTTCCGCTCTGGGTGACTCCACGCTGATCGTGGAACCTATACCGGACTCCTCGCTCAAGCTATATGGGAAATACACGCCGTGCGCACTATGCGGGGAGCACAGGAAAGAAGGCGAGAATCCTCGCACGCACGCTATGAGGGTACGTGAAGGCGAAGGAGCTACGAAGTGGTCAATCTGCACACTGTGTCTGGAAAAAGTGCGTGGGGTGGGCGATCTCGTCGCCTACATTCGGATGGTGCGAGAGGGCGTGGTCAAGGTTGGAGATAAGAAAGATGAAGAAGACGCGTGGGAGGAACTAGTCAAACTCAGGGAGCGGTTGTTCTGGGCAAGAATGGCTGGCGGCGTGGTTCCTGCGTTTCTCCCATCGCCGAAGCAGACGCCTGGTGATGAGGGGAAGATGGGAGATGCGATCGGCGAGCAAACTGAAAGAGTAAGTGAGGAAAGTGCTAAGAGGGCAGACGCCAGCACTCCGCCACAACAAATTATCAACGCGGCCGAGAAAGAGACCCCTGGACAGTCCTCGCCAGAAGACGGAGAAAACACGGCGCCACATTCTGATTCTGACTCCGAGAAGGCGGCTCAGCAACTGCAAGAAGATTTCCATGGCAGCCTGACAACGTTCGACAATATCAAGGAAAAGAGGATGAACCTGAGCCAGGAGAAATCAAGCACGCCCCCTTCGACACCGCCAGCCCGAGGACATCTTAAGCGAGAGTCCTCGAGCGGCAGTGGGATCAACTTTCCTAGGATCAATATTCCAAGACTGCCACAGGGATTTTGGGAGTCGCAGGTTAATACCCTGCGTTAGGCCATGCATGGCCAGCGTGGAGGATGAAGCGATGTGAAACAAATCAAAAGCGCGAAACAAGGAACCAGGCAACTGTATAATATGTCCGTTCCGCTGAGAGATCAGGTTGACTGGACTGATCATCGGAAGACCAAAAGCAATGGCAGGGCCGAAGGACATTTTGTTGTAATCGAGTCCTACACTCGCCCGGTGAGTCTATGGTTATAGATCGTTCAGTGGGAGAAAAGTCACCACTTCCGTGTGACCTGTATACTAGCACCTGCTTCATGGGAGTGGGACATGGCCATGGAACGCAGACGACGGCCAGAGATGAGGAGCGAGGACTTTTATTTGGGATTGTACTTGTATACATTGGTCAGCATTTACAGCGGAGAGCTCGAACATTCATGTATATCAAGTTTCGGCATGGCTGCCTACTTTGCTTACAGCCCTTTTGTTGACTGAAATTATTAATCATCCCACCGTTCTTGTTTTGACCATTCCCTCGACCCCTCAGCGTGGCCGTGATGGTATTGATGTCTCGCCGATTAAGCAGTGGTACTTTTCTGGGGGGGCTTCATCTTCGTCATACTCTTATTCTCGTCTGCCGAAAAAAACTCGAATCCCGTCAATGATGTGCTGCTTCCGTCTTCCTACACAGGATCTCGCCATGCGGAATTGCAACCAGTACATCCTCGGACTCTCCCCATCTTTTCCACGCCTCCGAGAGCGCTCTGATCTCTTGCTCGGTGGCATAGCCCTCGCGCACCGCCGTGCCCATGAATCCGGGCTGTAGAATCCGGCCGTGCCACGACATGCTGAACTGCGTCGCGCGCTCGTCGGCGTACCGCCACGAGTCCCATGATGCGTGGATTTCTTTCTTGTCCGGCGAAAACCCGGCTTGCCGGGCCCACACGTGCAGGTGTCGGCCTGCGTTGGGTTCGCCGCCGTTCTTGCGCGCCACGAGTTGGTACAGCTCGGCCCAGCGGTTGATCTCGGGGGGTGATGGGTAGAAGGCGAAACTCGCGTAGTCGGCTTCGCGTGCGGCGACGATGCCCGTTTGGGGTTTGCAGACGCGTCGCATTTCGCGGAGGATGCCCACTGTCCAGAACAAGAAAAAAATGGATCAGGATCAGGATGAGGATCAGGATGAGGATAATGGGTTGGGTTGGGTTGTGTACAACACATTAAGGACAGTGTGGCAATACAAGTAGCATAGCATGTCGAGAGCAGAAGAAGCCCGAGAAATGGGAAGGCGGAGAGGAGAGAGTGAGCGTGAACTTGAAACTTGGAAAACTTGAACTTACCTGGGTCCTTGACGTGCTGTAGGAGTTGGTGGCAGTAGACTATATCGAAGGTGTCGTCTGGGAAGGGCAGGTCATTGGCGTCGACGGTTTGGAAAGAAATGTTTGTTAGATTCCTCGAGGCTGCGTAGGTGCTGGCTTGCTGCAGGACGGATTCGACGGCGTCGACGGCGATGACACTCCCCTGAGGCACGAGCGCGGCCAGATCCGCGGTGATGGTGCCTGGGCCGCAGCCTACGTCGAGGATTTTGTGGTGTGGTTGGATGTGTGGGAGGAGGAAAGCGGCTGAGTCCTGGGCGGTGCGGCGAGCGTGGTCCATTACCACGGAGGCGTGATGGCCATGGGTGTAGGAGGCTTCTTCTTTGCGAGGTGTCCGTTCTGACATGGTGATAGAACTCGATAGAGATGTGTTGAGAGGGTTGTGAGTGATACTTTGTAATCTCTCCAGTCTCACTGGAATATATTCTAGGTTGGCATCAACAGTGTATATATATACATATATATCAGCGCGTATGGTTGTTCATCATGGCCGATATCGGCGCTGTTCGATGTTCGCTCCTGTCATGCCGGGATTTGGTCAGCAGGATGCGGGGGAGAGCTCGGTTTGTGAGTCAGCGCAATATCCGGGAATCAGTGGCTGTGTCCCAATGGCTTTCTCATGGAAAGCGCATGAGTCGAGGTGAGGGATGCGGAAGAACGGCTGGAAAAGCAAAGGAGAGACGACGTTCACAGATGCTAGTGCTGCTCTAACATCATCCCGGTCCTCACCAATCAAAGTGGCTGGATTTCTCGTCATGTGCTAAAGCGGCCTGAAAGTAAACAATGGCCACTTTCACATGTTACAGGCATCATCAGGTAAACGGTCATCAATCCTCCCGTACGACCAGAAACAGCCATGCCTTGGGAAGCTCGCGAGTAGGACAATGCTGCTTTCCTTGCTGAAATACCATGGAACTCTTCTCCCAGCTTCTGGGGGCATTGTGGGGCATTGTTAGATGCTTCCTGCTTATGATCTGGGTCGAGCCGCGGAGTCGGCCACCTACGACCGGAGATTCAAAAGACGCAAGCACATATGATGAGTATAGAGCCTGGCAATACGAGAATGATGCTATACATGGAATTGATGACTGGGTCATCGTGGACCATGATCGGAGCTATGACTGGCAGATCGTCCGGAGTTTGAAGAGAGATCTCGAGCGCTGTCGTAAGTCAGGCGATGATCGCGGACTTTGCAGTCAGCTCAGAGCGCAGAGCTCCCGTAACATGGGACGGATACTGTCACCCGCACTCTACCGGAAATCGCATGTTCAGACCAAACGCCTCATCCACGATTACATCAAGGAGGTCCGACAATGCATCGCTCATGTTGCCCACCAGACATCTACCGGCAATATGAATACCCTGGTTTCAGCCCAGGAGAAGCGGCAGGTGCTTCAGGATATGCGCACAGCACTCGGCCGGACAAGCCTTGTTCTGCAAGGAGGAGCGATGATCAGCATGTGCCATCTGGGAGTTGTCAAGGCACTATATGAGCAACGACTGCTCCCGCAAATCATCACCGGAACTGGCACGGGGGCTTTGATTGCTGGCCTTGTCGGCTCTACCACAAATGGGAACCTTCTCACCGTACTGGACGGCACGCATATCAACCTTGACGCCTTCCTCCGAGGTCAGGCTCAACGCACCAGCGGTCAAATCTCATCTTGGTTCGGCTCATCCTTTTTGACAACGGTGCGACGTCGATACAAGAGATACCGCAGTACGAAGTACTTCTTCAACATCGATGTTCTCCGGGACTGTGCTCGAGACAACCTGGGTGATATCACTTTTGAAGAGGCATATGCGAAGACTGGCCGGATCTTGAATATCACCATTGCCATGTCGGAAGTGGCCGGGACTCCTCAACTGCTAAACTACATTACTGCGCCTCACGTTCTGATCTGGTCGGCCGTTACTGCATCGGTCGCGACATCTAAGGACATGTATGCGCCAGTGCACCTACTCTGTAAAAGTGACACGGGCGCCATCAAATTGCATTTCGCTGCCGACTTTTCAGAAAAAGGATGTGCACACCAAGCTTCGGCTCATCCAGAAGCACCTCTGACACGGATCGGAGAACTGTTCAACGTCAACCATTTCCTCGTGTCACAGACGAGACCCTATGTCGCGCCTTTTCTCCAACTACAACGGTCTGCCGACTATCATCAGCCATTAGGCAAGATAGTGCGTCTATGCATGAACGAGCTTCTGCACTGGCTAGAAATATGGAACGGCTTCGGCCTTCTTCCGACGTTCCTCCAGCGTGTCTTGATGGATGAGGTTGTACCGAGCTTCGCGTCTTGGTCGAAAATATCCGTCACTCCAGGAATTGGTCTTTTCGACCTGTTTCGCATGTTTGAAACCCCCACCGCAGAGAAGTTGCAGAGGTGGATTGCTCGAGGAGAGCGGTGTACCTGGCCGTATATCTGCGAGCTCAAGTGCAGGTGCGACATTGAGCTCGAGCTGGACGCTGCATATGCAAGTGTCCGGCGACACACAATAGTACCAACGGTATCAGCTTGAATACCCGCCGTTGTCTTCTGTCAATGTGACGAAGATTGTGATTGGTGCCTCCTGTGGCGCTGTCAACGAACGAGCCTCGCTTGTTTTTGCTCGTCTATCATTCTGTGGCTGTGCAATGTGGAACTGTGGCTTTGTCGCTCGCTTTTGCTCGATCAATTGCGTCCAGGCTTACCGAGTGACATCATTTGGCGCTTCCAAGTTGGCCTGGCATACGTCGAGGGCGGCTTGAACCCTGGATGTTGTCTGGGGAGCCCCTCCCACCTCGATTTCCAGCTGCCACGAGTATTGTTTGCACTCATTGACGAATCTCTTCTTGAAAGACCAATGTCCCATACAGTTGCCGCCATGTCAAGTACACAGCCTGAAGATAGAAAGAAGCACCGTGGCCTCGGTCGCTTGCTCGGCAAACGCGACAAGACCCCAGAACGCCCTGACCATCTCCCCGATTCTGCATATGGAAGCAGCGAAGCCAATAGTGCGGACGGCGCCGTTACAGGCGCAGGACGAAGCACTCCCGACATGGTGTCTGCCGAGAAAAACAGTGAAATAGGCAATATCGACCAGGATCGAAACCTGGCATTGAGGCCCTCAACGGGCGAGGTCTTTGACGAGGATACCGGCGAGGTGGTGACAGTCGTGACGACCACTACCACCACCACCACTACAACTACTACAAAAGGAGGGAACAAACTTCAAGATGTGCAAAAGGATGTCAAGCGCGATGTTCAACACAGTCACAGTCCAAGTCGACCACCACTACTGCAAGAAATGCCTGCAGGGACTAGTCCACCATATGAACCACCCCAGGCTGCGATAACATCTACAAACACAACTCAGGGTGGACGAGCACCAGCGCCAGTATCAGCGCCAGCGCCCCCTTCCGCCCCAGTGTCGAATGGACGACTCTCTGCTGACATGCCACCTGTGCCGGCCAGGAGTGCCATGCGGAGGTCAGGCGAGATGCGCCGAGGCATTCCCGGGGCCATGCCAATGGAGGAGGCTCCTATCAGCCCCGTTGACGGGTATGGGCATTTCGCAGGACAAACGGGCACGACGCCTCCTGCTAGTCCATCGAGACCGAATTACAGCTACCCCAGTCGATCATCGATCAGGACAGCTGACCAGCCAATGAAACACAACCAGAGCACCATGAATGATCTAAAAGCAGCAGCCAGAGGCATTCACGTAAGTGCTCCTAGATGACCTAGCCCAACAATGATACTGGTACTGACCTTCGTCAATAGGGAGTGGGAGAGA
Organism: Vermiconidia calcicola; assembly: GCA_035928285.1. Classification (NCBI taxonomy): domain Eukaryota; kingdom Fungi; phylum Ascomycota; class Dothideomycetes; order Mycosphaerellales; family Extremaceae; genus Vermiconidia; species Vermiconidia calcicola. Next base: position 342,104 of record JAXLQG010000011.1, read on the forward strand.
CCCTTCGCGGGACTCTCAGCACGGCTGTTGACAAGCGCTTCCCCGTCGGGGGTAACGAAAAGGCAGCATTGACCAATGCTCGGAACGAAGCAATCCTACAAAAGGGACGAGCCGAGATGGAAGGCATCCCAGGAAGCTGGCCGGGCCATGAACAGTACCATGAGCCGGAGCCAGCAGCTTACCATGACACGACGGCTCCTATGGTTGAACCCCCTCGAACCGTCACGCCAGAAAGGGAGAAGAAAGGTCTGGGCAAATTGTTCAAGAGGAAGCCAGTGTCCATGAACGAACAAGGTACGGGAATGAGGTGAAAGAGAGCACCGAAGTGTGTGATTCCAGTACTCCCTCGCTGTCAACCTGAGTGACAAGATCACAACATCTGACATAATGTTCGCAGGAACGGTCGACGTCGACAATCCTACCAGCAGCCGAACCCGTCGGATTTACTAGCAGCCTGATACCTTTTTTCTAGCGTATTGTCATGGTAAATTTCATGGCTTCATGATTGATGTCTTATGGGGAGTGTGAAAGAGATAAGTACCTGGTAGTTCCGCAATTCGAAATGGTGACTGGATGGGATGTATCTACATTTTTCTCGCTCTGCGATAACCTGCATTATGATCACGTCCCCGCAATGCCAGTCCACTTCGATGTAAGCCAGCAACGAACAACAGGATATCATCTCCCAAGTCGGAAGATGTACACAGTACTACTAATGTAAGCCCCTTCAATAGCCGAGACTCGGTCGGTGGTTGCCTTGTCCTCAGCAGAGAATATCTACCTAGGTAGGGTGCTAGGTTACTAGTAGTAGAGTCAGCGTGGTTCGCAAAGTCCATCGTGTCCATCCCCCACGCCAGTCAAGAATTGCGTCTTACTCACCGTCACATCGATGCCAATCACGAAACCAACTTCTTTTCTCTGCCGCTTCACTTCATCCCACGTCCATTGTTGGTGCACCAAGGCAAGTCCAAGTCCAGGTCCAGCTACAGTTGCCAGTGAATGACCCCCCACGTGCGAGGCCGGCGAGATCCGCAAAATCTCGAATTGATGGCTGGCAACAGCGCAAGACACAAGGCAAAAACGGTATTTACGACAAGGCAACTCTCCCACTTCAATCATCTGCCCATGATCCTTTGACTCACAATGCTGTCGTGCTCTTTGGCTTGCTCATGATTTGCCAATCCTTTCGGAGTCCGCCGCCATGATGCCAGGTGAAACAGACCTGAATCCGGCAAGGGCAGCCTTGTTGGCGGCTTTCCAGACATGCGGGAAGTATTTAAGTATCGAACGTCCTTTCTTGAGGAACTACTTGTGCAAGGCCGCTTTTGATCTTGGTGCTCCCTACCTAAAGCTATTGACCTAAAGGCAGAACCACAGAATACACTGCCAGAAACACATATGCCAGCCGGGAGCCTCGACAGCCTGATAGTTTCGCCAGCCGACTTCCAAACCTACAATGGCCATCGACAAGTGCATACCTTCGAAGTACCCTGCTTGCCCGGTGACCTGGCGACAACTACTCCAATCAGCCCAAATGTCCCGGCCACTGATGTCGTCAACTGGCTCAGTAGTCGCCCCCCATCCAACACTCCATCCGACCAAGGAACCATGAGGCTTCTGCTCTTCCAGACTCGCAACCAGTCTACGGCAAAGAAGGCTCCAAGTCTATCTTCACCTCCACCGGCATACCTTGCAAGACCGCCTCCACCTCAGAACCAGCGCCAGATCGATGCAGATTTCGTGCTGGATGTTCTCAAGGAGTTGGATCTCCCGTTGGCTTCGTTCGGGAGCTACCTTCGAGGCCACATAACATTCGTTTGCATTCCGGCATCAAACTCGACCAGGTCCCATATGTCGTCGGCGACCACAACCACCACCACCACGACCCTGGCTTCGACATGTACCAAATACTACTGTTCCACGTCGAGCTGGACCATCACCTGGTCATACTGTCACGCGCTCAAACACACCGCCGCCGTGATGTGGCACAGAGAAGGCGACGGAGACCAACGCAAAGCAGAAGTCCTCGCCGACCTAGTCCGACTCCAGCACCACCTGGCACACCCGATGCTGCTGGGATTTATCAAGACGAAGATTTCACTGAGCTTCACGTTCGACATGCTCGACGACATGAACCGAGAGACCCTCGAGCTCGAGCAGGCCATCGGCTTCCCCACATGGAACTGGCTCCTCGACCGCGTGGAGCCCGGCCGCGGTGTCGGCGACTCACAAGATCAAGCCATCGAAGGGTTCAACATCCTCTCCGGGAAACTGACAAACATCCGTTTCCGCCTGCGGACCTTCCAGCAGCAGATCAAATTCATATCCCGGTGCAACGCGGGTTACCGAATCAGCCTTACTAGCCTGGATAGCTCTAGCTCTAGCTCTAGCTCACCCACCACCACTGCCAGTAACTTCGAAGCATTACTCCGCGAATGCGACGAGCTCCAATTCTACATGGACGTCATGTGGGACTATACCTTCGTGCACCTCACGGACGCCGACTCCCTAGGCGAGAGACTGCAGAACGCCATGAACTCGGTCTTCCAACTGACCACGCAACGCGACTCGCGCGCCAGCCTGGCCATCGCCGACATCAACAACGAGCTGGCCTGGCAAGGCCGGAACAACAACACCGCCATGATGACCATCGCTTTCATTTCCTTGCTGTTCCTGCCGGGAACCTTTGTCGCGTCGTTTTTCCAGACGCCGATTTTCAATTTTCCTGATCCCGACCCAACGGAGGACAATAGGCACATCATCGTCGCCAAACCGTTCTGGATCTATTGGACTGTCAGCGGCGTCTTGACCTTAGGCCTCGGACTCGGATGGATGAGTTATCTGCGCCGGCGGAGAGAAATGGACCGCAAGGAGCGTGAGTTCGAAAGAAGACAATTCCGCGACAGGATCCGGAGGCGCAAGGATGGCGGTGCCGCTTCTTTCGTCTTGGAGAGAGGACCTCCTCCTCCTCCTTCTTCTTCTGGCGGTGTGACGATGGCCCTTAATGTCGATGGTCCAACAGAAAGGAAGAGGAGGTCCCGGAGAAGTCATCGTTCGGTGTTGTTTGACTACTGTGGGCCTGGACCTTGGCCGTGGCCTTGGAGCATGATGACTGGTACTTTCCATCGAAACCGCACCAGCACCAGGACTGGGACAGGGACCGGGACCAGGACCGGGTCCAGCTTCGTTAGTACTAGTAAAAGTGCCAGTGCCAGAGGGCGTGAGAAGATGCCATGGGGGGATGATGATGAGGGTGGCCAGGATAACCAAAATCAAGACTTCGTTGGTGGAACAATCGCTTGAGTCTTGATTGTGGCGTGCCACTGGCCGAGTATGAGGACGCCTCCGAGGCGACACATACGGCAACGGACACATACGGCAATGGCACCGGCACTGCTGTTTGTTACGTTGGTAAAGACGGGCTGGGCTGGGCTGGGCTGGGCTGACGGCTTCAGCGGAACGTATTGACAGTGATAGACACTGGTATTGACTTTTTAAATTGTTCACGTTTCTTGCTGGAAGACTTGTACTGTGGCTAGTGATGTACGGGCTACGAGCTACGGGTGTCGATTACCTTTATTATTCGGTATGAATTCGCTGTGTCCATGGCTAATGCTCTGAATTTTTGAGCGGAAACGTAAACTGAGTCACACGGAACAATAAACATTGATCGGTCCTGTTAACACTCTGAAGCAGTCAACATCGAAAAAATTGAGCTACAAGATGCAGAAATGGAGCTTGCCAAAACATCGACTCAAAACCATACTTTTTTCAATTGCTTCATTCATTTCATGTAAACGGCATCGTTACATATAGCCGGGAATAAAGTACCATATCTCCCTTCCCACTCCTGAGCCATCCCCTTCCTCCTTTACACAACCGACACATCGCTGTTGCTGTTGTTGGGATCTCCTTAATCTCAAAGGCTCGTTAAGTGTAGACAGAGAAATAGTAGTAGTCTACTGGTTCTGCTTCAACCGCTGATCCGGCTGACCGTCCTTGCGCAGTCCATCACCACCAAGGCCGGAAGCGCCCTGGGGATTCTCGCTGCCTTCACTGCTGCTGCCGGAGGAGCCGGTGCCGGAAGTTTGACCACCCTTCTTGCCAGCCTCATGGGGGTCGACCTTGCCGTGGGCGAAGCTGTCCTGCTGGACACGTTGGTCGGGTTGACCGTCCTTGCGGAGTCCGTCGTGCTCTATATACAATCCCGATTGTTAGTGTACCGTTTCGCAATCGCACATTGAGTGTCGTGTAATGTATCTCATATACAAGAGACACAAAAGGGGCTAGCAGGAAGAGAAGAGATGGGAAGAGGTTTGATGGGTAACATACCGGTTGGCTTGTAATCAGACATGTTGGTTGATTTGGGGTTGTTTTTTGATGGTGTGATCGGAAGATTGTTTGCTTTCGAAGTGATTGAGTTATCGTCTGCTATGAGTTGTTGGAATGAAGAAAATGTGGTTGCAGGTTGGGAGAAGGTACCTGTTTATATAGACAAATCTCCCCTCCTAAACAACCCCCAGGCAACAACGATGTTCTGACGTCGTGGGTGTTTGGCGAAAGTGACTGTAGTAACCCGTCCCCCCTTGATGAGATACATCATCTGTTCCTGAAAGTTGTGCTTAATGAATCATCGACCTTTTGGCACCGTTTGCTTGCGTTCCTGCATCACTCAGGCCCCCAGGCAACAGCCCCCAGGAACGGGGCACGAAGCCAACGAAGTCGTCGGTAGCGGAGTCGGTTGACGTCAAAACCATGGATCCCCCAGAGAATTTCTGACGAGAAGACATGTTGGAACCAGGTCCCGACATCACCGAAGTTGCGGCTAGATCTGAGATACCGACACCAGATCCATCTGGAGATCTCCGGGGTGGGCCAATGCAAGCACTATCCATTCGCATGGGAAGGGTGAGTTGTGGTAGGGCCTAGAAAGTTACTGCATCGTCAGGACGTCATGATGGAGACATATACTGTGGTAGCAGCTCCTTTGATTGACCGTCTCCTCGTATGAGGAGTACTGTGATGTACTTGGTGAGGTCAAAGACCGGTACGAGTAACAAATTAAGAACCAGGCAACCAGGCTGGGTACCAGTGGACTGGGGAAGTGATTGGACGGAACGCAAGTCAACAAGGGAGACTGAGATACATACCATAGTGGAAGTGTCATTCGAGGTTCTGGGGACCAGGCCCCTACCGTAGTATCCATAGCTCCGATAAAAACAGTCATCATAACGGTTGCACCATACCTTTATACGACCGCACAAGCTCAAAGCCAAGCGAGCTCGCGGCCAGGATTCACAGCTTGATGCCACGCTGTACGAATATGCGGTGCTTCGCTTGGGCACAGGATTGACCAGTTCATGTGGTCATAAACGAGGGGGAACACTCTACAGTAACAGAGAAACCCACATGGATCCGATCTAAACGCGGTACACCTACTGGGTAGTGTTTCCACTCAAGATCCTACCTAGGTACCTCACAGCAGTTCGGATGGACGCTCGTCAACACGGTAGCCGAGTCTGGGGGAGGCAAGATGGAAGTCTGTACCGGACATTGACAGGAAATCGATGCAATTCTGTGGATGGAAAGAATGCAAAGGGAGGAAGCGGAGAAAGTCATGACGAGATTTCAGGAGCTCCCTTTTGATCGGTGGATGAGGCTTGTCAGGTACGAGCGAGTAAGTCATCGGGCCCGATCAGCCATGCCAGCCTCGTCGGCGCTTGGCACTGGGACGTCAACATAGCGCCTTATGAATCATAGACTCTTGAAAACACAGCAATAGATGATGGGCATGATATAGAGAATCGAGGTTTACGGCTGTTGAAAAATAACATTCAGACATCTTCACCCCAAACTCCAGAGGCTGTTCTATGCCACCTGTTTACATACCCGTAGGTGCCTCTTCCTCTTTCTCCCCTTCATTACAGAGTACCCACGCTGTCTTTCAGGAATGCTGCCACTGTATACCTAGGTATATTCCATGCCGAGACCAGATACCAAAGACCCAATTCTAGACTTCGTGAAGCTTTCGTTTCTGTTCATTTACAGCCAACTTGTCATCAATGCCCCTTGGACAAAAGACCATCCTCCTGGTATTACGAACGCTCAGATTACAAAAAACAAAAACCATAGACATACAGGTTGAAAATACAAAGCACAAATGTTCAAGAATCATCACCCATCCCTCAATCGGCCGTATAGTCATGAGGTGCAGTGTTTGCAAACACGTAGTTCTTGGGCTTCTGTTGTGCAAGTTGTTGAGCAACGTGAGCATGCTCTTGCTTCTGATTGGGGAATTCTTGAATATAGAATTCCGTCTTCTTTTGCTCCATTTGAGCCTCAAAGTCCAAATCCGTGGTATTATCCGACGGCAAGACAAAATGCTGAAACTGGCCGGAAAGACCGTCCCCATGTTGTGAATATCCGAGTGAAGGGACGTAAGTCACTGGAGGAAAAGAAGTAACCTCCGGTGATGTCAACGCATCTGACCAGCTGCTGTTGGTCATTGGTCCAGCCGAATAGGGTGGTGTATAGTCTGGAAATGATGCATATTGAGGGGGAGCTGAAGCAGGTGGACACAGAGACTGTTGTGACAGTCCTCTAGCCATCATGAAATCCGAAGGAAGTGGTGTAATGGGTGGTGATGCCGTGTGCTGCGAAAAGTTCTGTCCGTGCAGAGAGTACTGACCAGACATGTCTATACTCTGAGCAAAGAAAGGATTCTTCTCCGGGTCCGTCATGTGTACATTCGAGATGATGTCGGGTGACAGCATTGGGGCAGGCAAGTCTGTCAAACCCTGTGCGTTGATCGCTTGTTGTGCCATCAATTGACTGAAAGCCTGAGCCTCCGCAAAACTGGCGTGACACATGGGTGATCGCTGAGCCGAACTAGCTTTTCGAACTCCAGCGTACCGAGAGCTGAGACCGTGACCTGCAGATTTGACATGGCGGATCGTATGCGGTACCGGCGGAGCAGTTGCACCGGGACGGAATGTGGGAGACACAGACGCCATAGCGCCATACGATCGACTTCGCAAGGAGGTAGAGGTAAGAGGTGTAGGGCGAGGTCGTTTTCTGCGCGCAGCGATATCAAGTGGCCCACTGGGCGGATGACGAATGGGCTCAGAAGGACGACGTTGTGCCATGATACTGGGGGAACTACCCGCAAGGGCAAAATTTCCGAAGTGATTAGAGAGTTCATCCGTCACTGCAGCCGACTGGCGCCTCGAACCAGGATATGAAGGCAGGGTGAGACCTGGGGAAGGTAAACCAGCAGTTGGATCGTTTTGCTGTTGTACCACGCCCCTGGGAGTTGTCAACGGTTCATCCAAGTCTTCCGGAGTCACGACGAACGATTCATGGATGAAATCGGCGAGAGGGTCCCCAAGAGGAGTGTCGTGAGAGTTCAAGTCGGTATCGATCTTTTCGTCATCGAAGCCGAAATCGAAGGTATTGTCTTGAAGAGTGATTGGGGAAGGATAGGGAGCTGCTGCCGCAGGCCAACCCGATACGTTGGAGGGCTGCGCGCTTGACCGGTGTGGGCTGATGCGCAGTGGAAGTTGCATCGTTGCAGTCTGCGGAAACTCGGGCGGAGCCATGGTGGTTTGTTGCTGGGCCATTTGTTCAGCCTGAGCAGCTTTGGCTTGTCCGAGGGCCCGTTGTAGAGACAACCAGCTGGATTCTTTTGCCTTATCGCTGGCTTTGGTGGGTGACGGCGAGCTTTGGTAGCCTGACCGAGACTCTTTCCTCGGCGATAGAGATATGGAGCGGGTATGGGAGCGGGTAGGGGAGGCCATTTGTTGTCTGGGTGTTCTGAAAGTTTCGGCGCCCCTCGAGTCGGGCTTCTCAGTGGCCTTCTGCGCCTCATACTCCTCTTGTCTCTTTTGCTGTTTTGCCTTTGCTCGTCTGTTTTGGAACCAGTTCTGCGGTCGATTAGCAAACACAGACTTCTCAACGGTTCATGGTCACTTACCCCTACTCGCTGGAACTTGAGGTTTGTCTGTATTGCCAGCTGCCTCTTGACCTGTGAGTTGGGCTTGTGATTTGCCTGGAATTGACTCTCCAACACCTCGACTTGTTCCTTGGTGAGCCTGGGACGAGTCGAGATCTCCTCCATCTCCGGACCGAATTCATCATGCATCATCCCCGGGCCGATGAAGTCAGCATAGTCGTCAGGACCGTATCGGGGGTAGAAGTCATCGAGTGGCTGTTGAGGATGGACCGAGTAGGCCGGGTATGGCATCGCCTGGTAGTACATCTGCGGCTGATATTGAGGAGGAATGGAAAAGGGTTCCTGTAGATAGTCCATGATAGAGGGCCAGCGGATTGATTGGCTTTGTGATCGTTTGCTTTGTGAGGTTGATGCGTGGTTGCTCAGATTCGGAGCATCTCAGCCGCTCTCAGCCGGTTTCGAATCAAGGTACCGAGTCGGACAAAACAAGAGCGGTTCTGATCGAAGAATGACCCAAAAGACGATACAATCCGTAGGTTCGGACGCAGGAAGGCGCGGCGTGATCGTGAATCGGGAAGGAACGAGGGAATAGCCGCCACGAGACCCGGTATCAAGGCCACTCCAAAGCAGCGCAGGCTGCGCTTGCCAAAGCTGCAGCGTCAACAGTGTGTAGTGATATGGTCGGCGACGCAGTCGGTATAGATGTGAGGTATCAAGGAGGACAAGTGGTGAGGAAGCGTGGTGTTATTGCTGGGCAAAGTGGGCAGGGTCGGGAATTTTAGATTTAGAGGCGGACTCGCGAGGGATCAGGCGAGAACTAACGAGATAAAGGGACCAGGGTCAAGGGATGATGATGTCTCTCGAGGCAAATGGGAAAGTGAACAAGGTAGGGCCAGTCTCGGATTTGTTTGAAAGAGACATGGACCTTTTGAAAGTTGACGGAGTGATGACAGGGAAGCAGCTGGAGCAACGGAAGCGCACGTCCTCGGTGACTGCGCATCAAGCAGCGCATAGAGAGTCTGATATCAGTGCGCGGAGGTGTTGTCTTGCGCCAGTCCTTCTCAGCTTCCCTGGGCTTAGGCTCTCTGATCATCGATGGAAGCTGGAAGACGAGGCCTGTGGGGGACGGGCGAGAGAGAGAGAGATGGGCTCGATGGGTGACAGGCCATTGGCGCCACTGAAGTGAGTGGAACAGGTGAACAGGTACGGTGGAGATAGACGACAGCGACAGGGATACCCGCTTGTAGAGGCTACAGGGAGCTTGGATGAACAAACGAGCCACTGAGCATAATGGGCTTCATGGCGACAGTGGAGTCTGCTTTGCTCCGGCTAGCGTCGACTATGGTCATTATTCCATGGCGCTTTCTCTGTCAGAGTGAAAGATCCGATCAAGATCAAGATCAAGCAAGGTCAGGGTCATGGGCGCTTGCGAGAAAGGAGAAAGGAGAAAGGAGAAAGGAGAAAGGAGAAAAGCTCAACGACGGCGGCGGACGAGGCGCTCGCCAAAATCCCAGATTCTGAATGGAAAGAAAGGCGAAATATGGGCGCTCGGTGATTGAAACATGGAGCCTAGACTCTTTACTGAGGAGTTCAACAAGCAATCCCCATCACACAATTGCTTAGCAGTTAAGCACCTACGCACCTGAGTTGGTCGCGGTCAGACAGACGAATTACGCAGCCCATCCATGCCTTCCAGGTACCTACCTGGAAGCTGCGCTCACTCATTGAATCGCTTGTTAAAGTTCCTCTCGCATCGCTTACGAGTACAAGTAATTCACCCCTTAGGCGTCAATACAGCGGATTGGATGGTCTTCGAGGCAGTGGTTCGGGCGCCAATGCAGGAACCGTCCTTCACAATATGCAGGCACAGGATCGGGAGTCAAGCAAGACATGTCAGTGGCAGTGGGGGGAGACAGTGGCCACCGCAGCCCACCGCCCAGCGGCCAGCGTCAACCATCCACCATCCACCATGCGCCCAGGGTTCGGACCTGCAGCTCACTCGCCAGGGAATGCTTTATCCTTGCTTTCCTCATCGATCTAGCCCGTTCTGCCGTCGGTCTCAGCCTACTCCGTACCCTTCTCCTCTTTGTGCCACACTTGCACCTCCCAAACTTGGAAGATCAACGGGGATACTTCCAAGTGGCTGTTGAAAGCAGCCGACTCTTACGGAGTTACTCGTAACTTGTTGGAGGTCTGCGGTGAGATGAAAAACATAGTTACCGAAAGACAGGCAGTGATAGACAAACGATAAGATTTTGCCATCTGTCATAGCCATCGCCATCGCCATCCGCCCACACTACCGTGACTACCGACGATTTCCCCGTTCTGTTAACCTGTGTCAGACGTGCGTTGGGAGTCGGACAGGTTGAACCGCTACTGAAGCGTATGACTTCCGTGCTTGCCGTTGCTGTCACGAGGATGACGTGCCTAGGTGGGATGATGGAGGTTTGCCGAATACTGTACGGTGTGCCCTCGCCTCGTACTCCTACTGTGGTACGCTGCTAAGATTCTCTCAGATCAAGTACGGACGGAGCACACACTGCACCTTACACAGTACTTAGAGACCCCGTCAACGCCATACTCGTATCTCCATGGGTGTTGGGTGGGTGTTGCCTCAAACAAATTCCCGAACAGCTGGAACTTTTCATATTTCTTGCGCCTGGTGGCTTGAGGCGCCTTGTTGCGGCCCTTCATCCCGTTCCTTTTGCGCTGACCTCAACTCCAACCGACATGGTCACATCACACTAACGTTAGTACCTGGCACTCAGGCTTCTCACTCTGGCTCACCAGGCTTCCTCGGGCGTCGCGCTATCATCGTCATTTGTAATCCGTAACCCCCCCGGATAACAGAGAAGGCTGGGGACTTCAATAGTGTATACGGACTTCATCATAACGGCGCAAATCTATGACGATCATCTCTGGGCCATCATCATCATCATCATCGCGGACATCGTGACATCCTTTCGGACCGCTGATGGAGGCATGGGAGGATCACAGGATGTTGCTCGAATGATCTCCGACTTCTTGGGTTGTGTCACTTGGATGATCCTTGTCTGGCTACGAGACGAGGATGATGGTTCCATGCTCATGCACAAGGGATTTCAAATGCACAACACAATTTGGTACCTGCAGCTGTGGCTTTGCACTCGTTCAGTCAGATGCAGCTGAACTCCATCCGTGTCCATGTCCTCTCATCTGCACGGACAAGACGCTTATCCCAGTCTCCCAGTCTCCGTCATCCACTCATCGCCGGCCTTTCCACTTCACCACATCACTCTTACCCAAGTCTCCCAAGCGTCCCAAACCACCACTCACACCTGACCGTTACACGCCATCAGACGCTGATTTCGCCGAGCCCAAGTATTTGATCATGCCTGGAAATTCTCCTCGAACTCTACCTCTCGACGCTCGCGACACATGCAATTCGCTGCACTCTGCATTCTGCATGCAGGGGCAAACATCATCTTCTGTTGTTTGTTCCACCAGCTGCGCGTTAATCTCTCAAGGGAGTGCTGACGTCCTCAAGGGAGTGCGGTGGGAGTACAAAATCAAAGACAGTAATTTCCTCCTGCTGCTTCGGGGCATTTTCTTAGCGTATCCGAAACCGAATCTATCTCTACTTGTAGGTGTCTCGAGGAGATTTCCAGGTGCGCCTTCCGAACTTCCAAACGAGAGTCCCAGTCTTCTACCCATGCATGGTTACTCGTACGGATACTCCGTAAGTCACTCACGGATTGGCACTCGCGGTCCAGGGCTTGAATCGCCTAGTGTCGCTTGTCGTAAGCCATCCTCTCGCCTCTCAGGCTTCGATTGCTATCGAACTGAGAAATCTTCCGCTATCATTTTCTTATTCTCGCTTCCTGGTATCGTAGTCCGCTTGGGCACACGGCGAACCCGGCTCGCATCCTGGACCTTGTCTGCCAGTCTGGGCCTCTTTGGGTTTCTTGTGATCTCGCCCATGCACCAATCAACGTGTCACGTTGTATTTTTCATCCTTCTGACCATCATTCGCGCAAGAAAGGGCTCTTAACGCAGTAACCTTTAACCATTTCTGGTTTACCACAGTCACGCACAATTTACCACACAACAATGTTGTCGGTCCGCGAAGCCGTCTACCTTACTTACGAGTAGGGTCTGATGCTTTGGATACTGCCGCACACATCACAGAACCTGGTCTCAAAAATGTCCCATGTGGTCTCCAGACTCTATTTCAGACCCCAATCTCCATGTGTCACTTCGGCACAAGTTGATGCGAAATCCTTTTTATCCCTGACGAATATGGTATACTATTCCTGTATAGCGAACGGTCTGCGTAACTCGTTGGCGAAGAACCTATTGCGGTATAGGGTACGACTCCATCATTCGCCATTCATACACTCACCCAGGAAGAGTCTGTTCACTCGAGTACAACGACCCATGGCGGCCCAAGCAAAGCATTGACCATGCCGAGTACGCTTTGTCCAGCTCCAAATGGCCGTCACCTGTTCGACCGCCGAACTGACAGCGTGTTGTTGTTACCGGGAAGGCCGTTCGAGCCGTTCATAGGGAGTACTCAGTACACTACAGGATGATTGTGGTAAAGGACTGTTACTAGGTGCATTAAGGTTGACCATGCGATTGACAACTGCAGCTGTGCTTTCCACGTTGCAATTGACTGCGCCGACCTGCTCCCACGGCGGATACCTTGGACGCTGGGACATGGCTAGAGTCCAGAAGGTCAATCGTCATGCAGATATCTCGTATGAGCACTGGACGTCACTGAAGCCCTCAAATTTTTCTTTCACATGACATGCACTGGCTCTGACTATCACAGTACCCCAGAGTGCCCGTGGTCTTCTAGCGACATCATGTTGCAGATCCTACATCACTGTATCTTTTGATAGTGATACTGATCTTGACGATCCCCAGGATCAGTCGGTTGTGGCGTGCAAGAATTTCTGATCATGCGGCTGCTGCCTCCAACCCGACCTGGGCCTCATCCACCTTATCTGTATGTAACGCTGTCTATGTGCTGCTATACCCTATCCGAACTCCATGCGCCATGCTCAAGAATACTCACTGGTGGATTCGAGCAAGTCATCCCACTTCTTTCATGGAGCTTGGACCAATGCGTTGCTGATCTCGATTCGTACGCCATCATCGCCGAAGTTCTTCAGCGTCACACTCCGCAGGTCCTCAACGATCCAATCCGCACCCGCTTCCTGCAGTTGCTCAATCCGGTGTGTAGTGGCTAGCCCGATGACCTTGAAACCAGCTGCTTTTCCTGCACGGACGCCAGATGGAGCGTCTTCGATTACGATCATGTGAGAGTCTTCGGGCAGGCCCAGTCTCTGCCGACCGAGCAGATAACAGGCCGGATCAGGCTTGCCGTTCTCGACGTCTTCTGCCACAACCAGACATCGCGGATGCGCAATTTTGAGAACGTCTATCCATCCATTCAGAAGCGCTCGCGTACCAGAAGTCACGACGGCCCAAGGCGCATTGACTGCCTCAAGACTGGCGAGCAGTTTGCGAGCACCTGGAATCTCTACCGCATCCTGTCCAAATAATTTCGGGATCAACCCTTCTTGTTGGTTGATATCTACCGGGCGACGATTAGTCCATGATTGGAGTTCGGCACGAAGCACCTACATTCCCAGTTGGCCTTGGATTGATCGAACTGCTTGAATGTGTCGATGCTTCTTCTTCCGTGAGATGTGGCAAGTATGATTTCAGGATCAACACCCATCGCTGCAGCCTCCTTGTGCCAATGTTTGACAACGGCTTCTGTGCTGTCTATTATGGTGCCTGTACAGTCCAGTGAGCCTGGCATTCTCGGTAGATCGTAGTGTTCCTTACCATCAAAATCGAATAGCAACCCATGTGCCAACAGAACTTGAGCTGGTGCAGAAAAAGAGTGTTCTCCGACCGAGCCCATGGCTTCTTTCTCTATGTAGATTAAATGAACAACTCCCGGTCTATGCACAAATCTCTTTTGAGGCGAGGAGATAGTCTATCATACGTTGTCCAGCATCGTGAAGTCCTGCAGTGAGCAACAGGTTGAGGTCTTTTTATTGTGTTGAAGAGTCGGCTGCATTACCGTATTTGTCGAAGCCGCCGCACTACCAGCGGGTGCCAGCCATACATCTTCCAGATCTTATCCGTTGCTACCGAGGATTTGCCGGCCGAAATTTTGGGACTTTTTGCCTGCGAGGCCTTGAGATTCGACGCAGCCAGACAGGCGGTTTGGACGAGAAGCTGCAGTTGTTTAAAGCTGCAACTCCAAGATGGTGAAGTCATGTATGTACGCTACTGTCGTCGAGCCACTATGACTAACTGTCCACAGTCTCAAAATCCAAGCGTACCCCCGTGCGGCTCAGGCACAAAATCGAAAAGGCGAGTGCCGCGAAACAGAGGAAACAGCGAAAGGAAGACAAAAAGGTGTGTTACTTCGATTCTCCCGCGTCACCACCGCTGACCGTGTCTAGAATCCTCAATGGAAGTCACGGCTGAAGAAAGATCCGGGTATCCCGAATCTGTTCCCGTTCAAAGAAAAACTCCTCGAAGAAATTGAAGAAAAGAAGAGACAAAGGGCAGAAAACGCACAGAGATTACGAGACGCTGCGAAAGGCAACAAGAAGGGCAACCAAGGAGACACGGCCGCAGACGATGACGATATGGACGAAGACGACCTCATGGAAGAAGAGGACGGCCTGTCGGACGAGGACATGGACGACGACGACGAGGTCAACGACAATGCAAACCCCTTGGCCGCCCTAGTTGCATCTGCCCAAGCACGAGCCGCCGAGTATGATGGCGGAGCGCTCGCAGGGGACTTCGCGGACGACGACGGAGATGTCGAGACTGGCGGTGTACGATTTTCGGAGATGATGGCCGCAGATCACAGAAATCCAGACTCTTCGCGGAGAGCGTTCGATAAAATCTTCAAGCAAGTTTTGGATGCTGCAGATGTGGTACTCTACGTTTTGGACGCTCGAGACCCGGAAAGTACGCGATCACGAGAAGTCGAGCGACAAATAATGTCTGCAGAAGGCGGGTCGAAACGCCTAATCCTCGTACTCAACAAGATTGACCTGGTTCCACCACCGGTGCTGAAGGGTTGGTTGACGCATCTCCGACGATATTTCCCTACGATACCTCTCCGAGCATCGACTCCTGCGTCAAATGCGCAGACCTTCGATCACAAACAACTCACACTCAAGGCAACCTCCGAGACCTTGCTGCGTTCGCTGAAGACGTATGCGGCTTCGAAACAACTCAAGAGATCCATCTCGGTCGGCGTGATAGGATACCCTAATGTGGGCAAGTCTTCGGTTATCAATGCCCTGACGTCGCGGCTAAACAAAGGCACACAAAGTTTCGCCTGTCCCGTGGGCTCTGAAGCCGGGGTGACTACCAGCCTGAGAGAGGTCAAGATTGATAGCAAGCTGAAGATCTTGGATTCGCCAGGTATAGTCTTTCCCTCAACGGTGGAAGGTGAGGACAAAGAAGGCAGACAGCGAAGAAAAGCCGAGCATGAAGCCAGGTTGGTTCTGCTTAATGCTCTTCCGCCGAGCCAGATCACCGATCCGATTCCAGCGGTCACTCTTCTGCTTGAGAGGCTGTCCACTTCCGAGGCGCTGTTTGCGAAGTTATTGTCACACTATGGCGTTGTCGCGCTGGGTCCGTTTGGTCAGGGAGATAGGACGACTGATTTCTTGGTTCAAGTGGCGCGGAAGAGAGGTCGACTTGGCCGTGGTGGTGTGCCCAATCTCTATGCGGCGGCGATGACCGTCATAACGGATTGGAGAGATGGAAGGATACAAGGCTGGGTGGAGGCGCCGGTGCTCAAGGTCGCCGACGATACGCAGATGGTTGAAGCTGAAGAGGACAAGGCTTTGCCTACCGGGGTGGATAGGAAAGAGATAGTCAAGGAATGGGCTGCAGAGTTCAAGATTGAAGGGCTCTGGGGAGATGGCAAGACCGATTCAGCTGGGAACGATGCTATGCAGGTAGAGTCATGATTCAAGTGAGGGTGCATGGCGTTTGGTTTCAAGGCAGGAACAAAAAACTTCTTTTAAGAGAGCGTACCAAGAGCAGTGCCTTGTTTCGAATTTACAAAGATCCGTTCGTTCAGAGGTCTTCTTCTCAGTCACATGGTCGACCTCGAAGAGAGCGAGTGTGGCAGACGGCAGAAGGAAGTTGTAAAGCAGTAGTTTCGAGGCTTTCCTGGAGTGCGAGGCTGTCATTCAAGGGGGCCAGCTGAAAGTTGGGGCTTGCCCAAGCCGTGCCGCTTTTATAACCAACCTCAACCTCAACCTCAACCTCAACTCTACTCAACTCACTCAACTCACACGAACAATCTTGCTATCAAGCGGTACCTGGTGACCTCTCGCGTAGTACCAACTTTGGACGAGAGGGAAAAAATCACAATGGCAGACTCTGTGAACCCAGCAGCTGAACGACGAGCATGCGTAGCTTGCAACAAGTCGGAGGTCGAATTGCCCACCGGCACTGGTTTGAAAAGATGCGGCCGCTGCCAGAAGGTATCGTACTGTTCCAAAGGTTCGTCAACAGTAGTAGTAGTGGTAGCTACAATCTCCCCTCTCTGACCCCCTCCCTCTTTGTGAATCACTCACGATTCGCTCTCCGGAATGCCAGACAAGCCACTGGCCGCAACATAAGGCCGGATGTCGACGACCGCCCACGCCTCTTCCGCCTCCTCACCCAAGCCTCCTGCCCTTCTTCCGCCAATTCAAGACCGACGAGTCCAAGACCTATGAGATGCTCATCGACACCTTCCGCCTACGCTGCGACGACGACTACGCTCACGGCGGTCACAACCACGGCATCTACGGCAACGACCCCCCACTGCCCGTGTTCCGTGACTTCCTGGCTCGCGCCAAGGCGGCGGGGATGTTGCCGCCCTGGTGGAATGACGAGAAGGAGAAGGAGTGTGAACGGATGGCGATGGAAGATGAACACTTCAACATCAAGTTTGCGGTGGAGAAACCGGATATCCAGGAACACTACAAGGATAACATGATGCCCATGACGCTGAGGGGTCGCAGAAAATGTTTATGGCGGTGGGTACGGCATGGGTCAGAGGCCGATGCCAGAGGGCTATCAGTGTCAATGTTGAAGAGGGACTCAGACCGGGTATTAGGGGGGCATCGGCTGGGGGCGGGACACGATGGAACGAAGGTTTAAGCATGACGGCGAGGCGCGACATGGGGCGTTTGATGTTGATGCAGGTCTCGTAGGGATGTGATATACGGCTACGGTAGATGTGTGATGATATACCTGGTAGTCAATACATGATCATTTAATGCATGTGCTTAATAGAAGACACCAAGGATGGGTTCCCTGGTCACTGTTCCCACGGCGCACCCAAGATGACTCCCGTGAATAGGGCGGCGTTACCATTGTTCGAAATTGGCATGGAGTAATATGTCGCGAAGCAGGTTCGGGTTAAAGTGGGCGGGCTCGGCGGTCGCGTCCCGAAAATCATCGCGTCCGGCCCAGCACCACTGGCACGAAGTTGTGGCTGCAACGGCGACATCTTTCGTTTTAGCTAGTCTACAAAGTCGAAAAGTACTCTGGCCCCTTCAGAGGAACGAACGCTGCACCCCGTAAATCGCGAGTACCCAGGGTCCGACCACACTGCTTCGCCCTGAACGTCCCTCCAGTCAAGGATCGGATCACCAAAATTCCCTTGTGCAGCGGACTTGCGTTCAAATAGTTCGATAGAGCGACGCAACGCCCGGCCATAACATTTCCTCGAAGCCTCAAACAGGGTTCGCCCGCCCAGACGAAAGCAAAGCCATGCCCTCCCGAAAATCCACATCCTCGACAGGCGCACCTACTGAAGTCAATGGCGACATCTCCATGATCTCCAACGCGACAGCAGCCTCTTCTACATCACACGCACATCCCAACCCGAGCTCGAGACCGTCGCGACCGTCGGGCGGAGCAAAGCAAGATGATGGCGTTGGTATAGATGTACGTCTCCGCCCCCTTCCACCTCGGTTCCTGGCTTTCTTTACTTTCTACGGATTACGACGAACACGGAGAGACTATAGTGTAGAAAAAGATGAACTCCGGCTGCGGGTTACTAATTACTGATTTTGATTTGTCTTCTTCACACATAGGATCTCCTCCTCCCCCGCAGCCTTGTATCACGACTCGCCCGCGGCGTATTACCAGCCAATACCTCGATTCAAAAAGATGCGACGCTCGCGCTGGCCAAGTCCGCGACCGTGTTTATATCGTACCTAACGCACCACGCGAACGAGCAGACGAGCAAAAAGACAATAGGTCCGCAAGATGTGATCAAGGCGCTGAGTGAGATTGAGATGAGCGGCGTGATGGGGTTGGGTGCTGGTGGTGCGGGTAAGGATGGACCGAGGCTAGGGGCCAGGTTGGAGAAAGAACTTGAAGCGTATGAGGAGATTGTCAGAGGGAAGAGGAAAGGGTATAGGGATAAAGTCAAGGCTAGGGAGAGTTTGGGAGATGGGGGACAAGAGGAAGAGGAGGAGAGGGGTGAGCCGATTAATAAGAAGGTTCGACGGATGAGTGAGGAAGGGCAAGGACAAGGACAAGGACAAGGGGATGGCGAAGATGCCGAAGACGAGGAAAGGATGTTAGAGGCGCAGCTTAACGGGGCGGAGATGGAGGAGGACGAGGAGGTGGAAGGGAAAGGCAAAGGGAGAGGGAAGGGGAAGAGCACAGACGAGATGATGTTTGTTAATGGGAAAGAAGTTGGAGATGGAGATGGAGAAGATGAGGGCGACGACGAGCATGATGACGACCAAGAGGAAGACGAGGATGAAGACGAGGATGAGGAACAAGATGAAGAAGAAGAAGACGACGAGAATGAGAACGAAAACGAGGCTGATGGTGCTGATGCCGATGAAATGGACGAAAGACCCGATCGAGAGGGCAGAGGCAGTATATCACTCATGCCTGATGGAAATGTGGAGATGAGGAGTGACGATGAGAGCGACTGAATTCGGTATTTTGCCTCGTTGTGTTGACGAATGCTCTATGATCAATACCTGGGTATACATCTATCTCCATGGATGGTCCCGAATTACCATTGGCCTTTCATACGGCGCGGTAGGCTGGGACCGTCAAGCTATACCTATACCTATACCTATACCCATGCCGCCCAGTTTTCATCCTGACGTCCACGATTCCCGTGGTATCTTCCTCCTGCCAAGCTCAATGACCTGCACCGGCGCAAGCACGCTGTAGCTGTGGAGATATTTGAAGAGGTGACCTCCTCGCAAGTGGCCATTGCCATTGCCATTGCCATTGCCATTGCCATTCTGGATTTCGATGTCGATGTCGATGTCAATGTCAATGTCGGACTTCTCCAGTGTTGTTGATGTGTTGTCTTCTTGCTGTTGGCCTTCCTGCGACGCTGAAGCCTGCGAAGCCTGCGAAGCCAAACCTAAAGCGAAATCAAAGAGCCATCGCTCTTCGCCCCTGTAGCCATCGTCGACACGCTGCTTGGGGACCTCGTCGCGCAGGATCCGAAGGATGAACTCTCGGAACGATAGGATGGCGGCTTCCGCATCGACACGCGTCGCTGTCGTGTGTGCGGCGGCGAGGCGGACTCGAGGAGGAGGAGGAGGTGGTGGTGGTGATGATGATGCAGAAGAAGGAGACCGAGAAGAAGAAAGAAAAGAAGAAGAAGAAGGATCCTGCGCAACAAGGTCGACAAGGATCCAGTCATCGTCGTCTTCTACGTCGTGCTCTGTCGTCGTGTTTCTTGCATGCTGGAAACTTGCTTCTGGTAGGGGGAGTAGGCAGGGGCCCACCTCCTGTTCGTCTTGCTGTGGATGTGGATGTGGATGGTCGAATCCGGTTTGATCTTGACGCGACGTTGATTTCCAAGGCCAGTTCCAGTTCGTGTTCCAGGTCTGGTCAGGTCTGGTTCTAGTTTTGGTTCTAGTTTTGGCATTATTCG
This sequence comes from Vermiconidia calcicola, assembly GCA_035928285.1. NCBI lineage: Eukaryota > Fungi > Ascomycota > Dothideomycetes > Mycosphaerellales > Extremaceae > Vermiconidia > Vermiconidia calcicola. The sequence continues at coordinate 362,008 of JAXLQG010000011.1, forward strand.
GCTGTCTGAGCAGCGTGCCGCTATGATGGGTCGAGAGGTGTTCGGTTCTGGTTTCGGTTTCGATTTCGATTTCGTTGCGCTCCAGCTCCGCGTTCCGGGCCCGAACAAAAAGCAACAGTCTTGCCGTGCTCCGCCAGAGGTCTGCGAGATCACTTTCGACGTCGAACATGGTGGGCATGGCCGGCTCAGGACCCCAGGGGGCTTTACGCGTCTCGTGCGTCTCTTTCAGGTAGAAGCTGTCGCCGACACAGAGGAGGGCGAGGTCTGCGTCGTACCATGACATTGAGTCCGGTGTGTGGCCTGGGGTGTGGAGTACAGTGATGCGACTGGATATAGATGTAGGTAGAGATATAGAAGGGATGAGAGCGGCGGCGGCAGCAGCAGCAGCAGAGACCGAGTCTTTGGACTTCGCTGACATCCCACCGAAGTGCCATTGAACCTCGGAGAGGTCTTCGGCCCAAGTGATGGCGTATCGGGGGGCGTGCACGCCAACTGAACTGCTCAGGCTGTGTCTTTGGAGATTGGAATACGGCGTGACGAAAGATTTGTCGTGGGAAGAAGTGAGGACTGTAATAGGAGTGGTTGTCGCAAGGCGATGGAGTTCAAGTTCTTCTTGGCTCATATGGCGGGTTTTGGGGGAGAAACGCATCCGCCCAGGAGGAGGTGGCGGGGGGTTCATCATCAGCTTCCCAATGCCCAAGATATGATCGTAGTGGCAGTGAGTGGCTATCACCACATACGGAGCCCGGCCCGGGTTGATGGTATGCTCGAGAAATGTGCGGATGTTCCATCGTCTAGGCTCGCCACGCGGCGTGGAGTAGACTTCATTGAGCCCATCGGCATCGCACCTTTGGAGCTTGGTGTTGAGCGTTTCTGTCGCACAGCCCGTGTCGCTCAGGATAATGACTTCATGTGACGCTGGCTGTTGTTTCTCGAGACCAACCACGTCGTCGTCGTCTTGCTGTCGAGGAGGACTCTTGCATACCTTGGCGTAGATATGCGGATACTCGCCGTATTGGTCGTGTTCGCGGATCAGCCAACTGGCAGAAGCTTCACCGGAAGGGGTCAGGAGCCGAGATATGGTGAAGGGACATGAGGCTGGGATGTCGGGCAGACAGAACCCTTTCTCGGTCATTGTGGTCTAGTTAGTAGTCACTGTGAAGTAGAAGATTAAAACAGCTCTGTAATCCCCGTCTTGTCTGGATGGCGGGTAGGTGCTTTCTTCTCAATGGAACATGGCTCAACTAACCTGACAACTCTGGCCTCTGACTTCTGCTGTGGTCAAACGTCTCCGTATCTTCACAACTCTTCCTGAGAACCTCGCGAGTTCCATGACGTCACAGGTCAGCAGTCGAGGTTGAGGTGGTCGCCGACTTCAGAAACGAGAGCAGACCACGGCAAACTATCTTACCTAGGTACAGAAAACGACATTCACTTGCGAGTGGACTGGTGCTCTCAATCTGGACACAGGCATTGGTATCAAGGACGCTCGCAACGCTTTTCCAGAAGGACGGGAGTACAGCTGATCTCGGGTTCTAGGAGTGAACGGTCCCCTGAGCATCTCACAATACAAGATCATGATCAGGAGTAACGATGCTCATCCCAGGTGGGCGAACAGTTAATGTTCTTCTAGGAGGCACGAAGAAAGGACAAACAGATTGCACTCGTGGTAGAGATGTTATGACCACACCCGATCCTTGCCATCCGCACGGCCTTGTTGGACTACCTCGTCACTACTGCTGGAGTCATGCAGAAGAGTCAGACATATGCTTGACGATCTAGCAGTGAAGAGCACACCGTTGCTGCAGACATATAAAAACCAGTCAAAGATGGTCAGTCGGCGCTGAGTATGATACCTCCCAGATACCATCAACCACAGATCCCACCGTGCTTTCGAAGCTTGCGAATATCTATCCGATCAGGACTCCTTGCACATCCAGCACTTCAAGATGATGACCCCGTCCTATCTGTCTCGAGAAGATGGCGATCGTCTGCTTCGCTTCTTCACCCGCAAATCCAAAACGGTAGGCGTCGAGCTGGACATATACGTCCCTAGTGATGACCATCCGATCGGGCGTGGAGCATACGGCGATCTTGATCTCAAAATCCGGATCACCCTTCATGGGGACAAGCCCATCTACGTCAACAAAGGCCGAGCGCTTAACGAACTTGAGAACACTGCGAATGGCCCTGTATTCACTTTTGTTGACAAACAGACCGGCAAACCGGGATTCGCCTTGACACTCGACACTTGGTTCATAGACGACCTCGAGGCCAGGAAAGCCTTGGCTGCGGTGAACCACGAGGAGCTCCAGGAGTTGGATTTCGTGATCCTAAAGCCGGGAAGAGATAACGCCATTGAGATCCCAGCAAAAGTTGATGTACGCGGTCTCCTTGGTGATGACCTTCATCAGTGGCGGCACAAGAAGCTGCAACTCAAAGTGCTTGAAGACGAGCGCTTCAGAGACGTGCCTTTCGACCAAAATCGTCATGGACTTACAATGCCTGTGCCATTGTTACGAGCGTCTGTCAGCTGCGCAGGGCACAGTCCCTTCCGAGACTGGATCGGATTGTATTGTTGTCTTGAGTGCGGTTGTTTCTATGCTGACGATCCGCCGCGGTACAGAGATCCAGACCGTCCTCGCTGGTGCTCCGGATGAGTTTCTTCCTTCTCCAGCCGGAAAGAATGGTCATGTGCAATGTGGTGAATATCTGAGGGTGATAGCACATGGTCATTCCAGAGCCATACATTGCGTAGCTAGGGCTATTTACCCAACTTCCAGTCAAACATGGGTCAGAGAGCCGAACGTGCTTGAAGCTCGAGAATCTCCAATAATGGTTTCCTTGAAAATGATATATCTCAATGTTGCGAACAGTATGATCCGCTTGTTGCTTACCATTCCAATAGGCAACCATATAATATGATAGGTATACACGCTATATTTTACATCCAAAGAAATCACGGCTTCGTGGTCGAGGCACAACCACCTCTACTATACAGCCTCAGCATCAACATTCCTAAGCGGAACATAACTTCCTCTATCCCTTTCTTCCCCTCTCCTCTTAACTAATGCCCCATCAAAAACACCACTGACAGCGTCCACCAGTCTGCTCACAAGATTCTGCTTCACTTTCTGTCCAATGACGGGCACGCTAATTTTACTCCTCTCCTCCTCCATCTGGTCGACGGTCAACCACTTCGGCCGGCTAGCCCATCTGAGCGCCAGACTTGATAGGGTGACGCTGATACTGCTGAACATCATCGCTGTGGCACTCATCAGGGGCGGCATGTGGTAGCCTAGGGGCAGGAAAATGCCCATGGCGAACGGAAGGCCGATGACGTTGTATGCACATGCCCAGATCAGGTTCATTTTAATGCGGCGGAAAATGACTCGACAGAGGTGCAAGGAGGCGGGGATGTTGAGCATGTCATCCGATCGCATAATGACGATATCAGCGGCTTCCACGGCGATGTCGCTTCCAGACACGAGACCGACGCCGACGTTCGCGGTGGCAAGGGCAGGCGAATCGTTGATGCCGTCACCAACCATGGCGACGATTTCTCCTTGAGCTTGGAGTTCGGCCACGATAGACTGTTTCTCACCAGGGGAAACGGAAGCCCGTATTGAGTCTTTGGGGATGCCAACAAGTCCTGCGATGGAAAGAGCAGTGTTGTAGGTGTCACCAGTCACGAGGGACGTGCTGATGCCCATCTTGTGTAACGCTGCAATAGCTGCTGGAGCAGTGGGTTTCAGCGTGTCTGACAGCCCGAGAGTACCAGCGAACTGGCCGTTGATGGCCACATAGATGGTCGTAATACCAGTCTTAGACTTGATTCGGGTAGTAGGGGACATTGCCGCGTCGACCGCACTTTCCACATCGGAAGGAATGTCAATCTTCTTGTTGTGCAGGAAGGTTGCGTTGCCAACGTAGATTTTGTACTGGCTTTGTTCGCCCGGAGTTTCAACTTCGATGACAGCAGAGACGCCCTGGCCGACCGTCACACCAAAAGTGCCCACTTGACCTGGGAAGGCATCCTCTTGTTCAAAGTTAAGCTGCTTCCTCGCCTCTGCAAGGACAGATTTGGCAATAGGGTGTTCGGAGCCTGACTCAGCGAGTCCAACAAGAGTCCACCACAGCTTGGTCCTCCATTCATTGGATCTCCAGAGAGGTTCGATTCGTTGTTCCGCCACTTTGAGCTTGCCGAAGGTGAGAGTACCAGTCTTGTCGAGAATGATGTGGGTAATGCGAGTGGCCGTCTCAAGAGCAGCGCCTCCTTTGACAAGAATACCTTGCTGGGATGCCGTGCCGGTACCAACCATGACAGCTGTAGGAGTCGCCAACCCAAGGGCACATGGACAAGCAAAGACGATCACAGAGATGCAAAGCTTCAGGCAGACCATGAATTTTCCGCCGCTTTGGTCGTCGACGAAGATCCTTGGTGGATTTGGAAGGGTATGGCTGAGTATCATCCAACCAACGAAAGTAATGAGCCCGAGCAAGATAATGACAGGGACAAAGTAGCCGGCGACAAGATCTGCCATTCGCTGAATCGGAGCGCGGCTTGTTTGTGCTTCCTGCACCAAGGTCACGATCTGGCTGAGCTGCGTGTCCTTGCCGGCACGAGTAACTTTCAAGTCAATTTTGCCGGCACCATTGACAGTACCAGCCATGAGCACACTGCCTTTCTTCTTGAAGATGGGCATAGCTTCTCCCGTAACCATGCTTTCGTCGACGAAACTTTCGCCACGAGTGACAGTTCCGTCGGCTGGAATTTTATCACCGGGTCTTAGAATCACAACGTCTCCGACTTCGATCAGTTCCGTCGGGATGACTTTCTCGATGGCGGCTGGACCGATGTGTCCGGCAGGCGCCTTGTTCCAGTCATTCGTCGGGACCTTCTCCAGAACTGGAGATGATGGCGCCGTCCAAGTACCTGCCAACTTTTCTGCGTACAGAGGATCCTCATAGATTGTCGCCATACTAGGAGCCAGAGACATCAAATTCGACAGGGCTTTCGAGGTCTGACCCTTTGCACGATTCTCAAGCCATCTGCCCAAAGTGATGAAAGTGATCAACATGGTGCTTGTATCGAAGACCGTGCCAGGCTTGCTGTGAGGAGGGAACAAGACGGCGACGACGACTGCGAAACAGCTGAAGAAGAACGCCGCCGAAGTGCCGAGAACCACCAGCACGTCCATGGTAGGAGATTTGTGTTTGACGCTCTTGTACGCAGAGATATAGAAACGCTTTCCAATGCCGAACTGCACAGGAACCGTCAAAGCACAGCAAATGACATCCCCCAGGAACAGACCGGGTATTAATTGGAAGGCGCCGAAATTGAGTGACGGAAAAAACATGGGCAAGATCATGCTAATAAAGAAAACCGGAATGGCAAATCCCAAAGAGGTGAAAAATGCTCGCCTCCACTCCTGAATCTCTTTGGTCTTGGCTAGAGATTCGAGTTGAGCGTTGTTGTCCTCTGAGTCGGCGACCAAGGCATTGAAGCCGGCTGCTTCAACGATGCCAACAAGGGCTCTGAGACCGATCACTGAAGGGTCATAAGTTATATTGGCCCGAGAAGTCGACAAGCTGATGACAGCGCTTTTAACGCCGGGTTTCGATCGGATCTCATCTTCGAGTTCCGTGGCAGTTTTTCCATCAGGGAGACCGTAAATTTTGAGTTGTTGGGAAAGTGTAGACACCCCTTGTAAAGCACTCTCGGCTTGAGATGAGACGATCTTGGCGTCAAAGCCGGCATCTTCGATAAGTTCGACAATCTTTTCTGCCGGCAACGTTGTGGGATCATGCGAGACGACTGCCCGTTCAGCTAGTAAACTGATATTGAATCGGACCAAGCCCGGGACGTTCTTGAAAGCACCTTCCACCGAAGAAGTGCATGCTCCGCAAGTCATACCTTCAATCGCAACTGTTGTAGTCCACGTACTGTATGATTGTTCTTTGGTGGACACGCGAAGTGCAGGCTTGTTCTCTTGGACTTTTGAATCCACAATCGAAGCATCAAACCCACAGTCGTCGACTATTTCAGCCAAAGCATCAGCACCAATGATGCTCGCATCGTGCTGCACAATTGCGCGTCCGGCGAGAAGCGAGATGCTCATGCTCTTGACACCCGGAACATCTTTAAACCCAGCCTCGACAGCGGAAGTGCATGCGCCACAAGTCATTCCTTGTACGGATATCGTGGTGGTTGTGAGCTGGGGCCCAGAGGTGGGAGAAATGTTGTCGTTGGTGGTTGATTCAATCGGTTGAGGCATGTCGGTAGTAAGGACTTCGGCATCAAATCCACGATCTTCAATGATTTCCGCAACCTGTTCAGCCGAAAGAACTGTAGGGTCATGGTGTACCACGGCTCTTCCCATCATTAGACTAACAGAGACTGCCCCTGCGCCCTCGACTCCCTGAAAGCCTGATTCCACGGCCGAAGTACAGGCGCCACATGTCATTCCATCCACCTTCAGCGTAGTGGTCGCATAGTGACCGGGTTCCGAGTTCAGAGGCGGCTCCTGGCCGCTGCTTTCGAGAAGGGCCATCTTTATATTATATTTTCGAGAAAAAGAGGTAGGTACAGTATGGCCGAGAGGATCAGAATATCATGGTTCTGTTTGACGCGTGGCGGTCGGAGGACTGGTTGCGTAGGGTATGTACTACGGGCAAGACAATTGACCTGGAACGCCGCAGAGATTTAAAGAGAGTGATTGATGCGCGAAGGAAAGAAAGCGAGGTGAAACCGACGGAGCGAAGAGTGTTTGAGGATTATAGTGGTACGAAACAAGGGAGGGAGAAGTGTGAGACGGAACCTGCGCTGAGAGTCGAGTCCCTGAACTAAGAATAAAACAAGGTCAAGTTTTGCCATTGGCGTTGCTTAGAAACTCGGTTGCACTTGCGGCGGGAATAACAGAGAAACCACCGAACCATCAGCACCATCAGCACCAATCTCTGGGTGGCGCAGGGGAAAAACTCGCCGACACGAGCCCAGGGCCCCAGAAGCCCAGAGCCCAGATACCCCGGAATCTCAACTGACAGCGGAAACAGTCAGGCCACATCAACAAAGGTTTAAATGATTAAGATTGTACTATCAATCCTGCCTTCGACAGAGAGAACCAGCAGCTGGGGAGAACAGCGACATGGCTTTGTGGGTGGAGGACAGATGAGAAATACTAGTGTTCCAGGCCTGTGGCACAAGGGCAAATACTGGAAGTTAGGCTGTTCGCCGCGTCAGGTAGGCATGGACCAGGAGGGGCTTAGGGAGGCTCGGGAGGCTAGTGGGCTTGAGTTAAGAACCCGCCAAGCCTAACTCGGTCACATCCGTTCAACGAGGCTGCGCCTAAACATCATCCATCATCATCATCATCATCAGTCAATGCCATACGGAGTACACAGTAGACGAAGGGGATTTGAAGATCGACTTGACCTGCACCTCCTCTTCTCCTCTACAGCTTCTCAACCATGGACCAATCACAAACAAAAGCCCTAGCTGCCCTCCAGCCCTTCGTCCATCTCGCCACAACCACCAAAGACCCATCCCCACGCTTCGTCGCTGAACTCATCAAAAGCGCCATATCCGCACCAGGCACATACATCTTCACCGAGCTCCTCCAGACACCAGCTTGCCAGAGTCTACGAGAAACAGATTCCCAATCATGGCTCATTCTTCTCGAGATCTTCAGCTGGGGCACATATGAAGAGTACAAAGGTATAACACCCATGCCAATCTCGATAACACCCATGCCAATCTCTCCGCGCAACCACCTCACTCTCAATATATCCTAATATATGCACATAGCAACGCCGAATCTTCCTCCCCTCGACGGGCCTCAGACCTTCAAACTTCGACAACTCAGCCTGCTCACCCTCTCCTCACCCTTCGCCCCAAGCAGCACAACCACAACCAATACTCTAACCTATCCGTCCCTTCTCCAGTCCCTCTTCCTCCCAGACGCAGAAAGCCTCGAATCCCTAGTCACACAGTCCATCTACTCCGGCTTGCTTACCGCCCGACTCAGTCCGACATCCAACCCGCCCGTCGTCAACGTCACATCTGTCGCACCACTCCGCGACCTGCGTCCTCAGTCCCTCCCTGCACTACTCCAGATCCTACAAACCTGGGAATCAAGATGCACCTCCATGGTCAGCGACCTAGAAGCCCAGATCGCGTCGATCAAGAATACAGCCAGTCAACGAAGTACCACGCAGCGCAAGAGACAGGAAGCCATTGACGCAGCAGTCTTGAACACGAAACCAAACGACAGTCCAGACGATCGCAAAGCAGGTACTCGCACACTCCGTGGCGCGCAGCGATTACCCAGCAAGCGTGACATCGACGCGCACATGGAAGGTGAAGGCGACGATTTCAGCGACAGTGAGGAGCGCATGGATCTAGATGAGGGCGTCGGTGGAGACATGGGCCCTGCAACAACTGGTCTACGAGGTGGACATGCGGGCGGGAGCTCGAGAGGGGCAAAGAGGAATAGAGGACGCGGCGCGAAATGAAGTCCAGTCCATGACCTACTGAGCACCAATCGAGAAGATACTTCAATTCCGCCTAGTCTGGCACTTATGGGTGTGCGTCCATGGTGGAACGTACGAATGGAGACGGGCCGCGGTCGACGCCAATCAATGAAGATATGATTTGACGATGGCTCAGATGTTGGGAAGGATACGGAGGACCACCTTTCTCGCTGCTTGTTTGAGAAAGAGTGGTCGGCAAAGGCTAATGTCGATACCGACACAAGAACCACGATGGTACCTTAGCCATGCTTCAGAAGCCAACTTGCGAGCATCGCCAAAACAGAGTGAAGTCTACTCTGCATATTTCTCCTTTCTTCATCAGGGCAGTCGTCGAATGTCCGGGAAGCACCCTCAACTCTCCTTAGATGACGGAGTACGCGAAGCCACACTCCTAATCTTCATGGCAACGGAAGATTGCCCCTGTGCAAAAGACCAGCTCATCTTCGTGCAAGGGGGAGAAGAAAAGAAACGAGAAGACAAAGATAGGACGTTATGTATCCAAGCTCCCACTCCCAAGCCTCATTTTCACAGTCTCTCTGCGACCACTCCATCTCACTCTCTTGAACCATTACTTTGGGGGCCTCTTGAAAATTCCCGAGCAATCCGCACCGCAATAGACCCGAACGCCACGCTTGCAATACTGACCGACGCATATATCCCCTCTGGCAAGCAAGCTGGTTGTAAGGTACTGACATCCCTCACCCGCTGTCCGGACATGTACGGTGCACAGTGTACTGTTGCCCACCATTCCCTGGAACTGCCATTACTGCCCGTTGTAACCCATAAAACTCCGTCTCGTCTTCATTTGTCACATAAATCTCGATTCGTCAAATTTGTACACACAGAGCCTACCTAACTCAGAAGTTGGTTCCGGGGACAAAGATGAAAAGCACGCTCAGCCCGACCGCCACAGCTGCGAACATGAAGAACGCCATGGTAGCTCGCGTCAGAAGCAGCCTTCTAACAAAAGGCTCCCTGACCCGCGACCAATTCATCCATGTGTACTCCGAATAGCCTGCGTATGCCAACGCAATATCGAGTTTATACTGGTATGACACCAGGAAATATGCTCCAATGACGAATGGGAGAATGAGCTAAAAAGACATGTTAGTCTTTTAAGATGATCTCGAACTTGCTCGGTGATAAGTGAGTACTTACCCAACATCTCGTACTTCGGGATATGTTTCTGAGAATCATGTAATACCCACCCCAGAAGCCTGCCATCAGACTTGCGAGACCGATGATCAACCTTATCAACACGCTCAGCGGAACAAGGTTGCCGAGTGCTTTCGCCTGGAGAAACCCGGGAAAAGCATCCCTTTCCATAGCCTGAAAGACATAATCTTTCGCATCGTCGAAGACTTCAGGGTCATCACGGCCTTCTTCCTCAATAGCACGTATTATCTTGTTCAGCATCGTGTCTGGTAGGACAATTTCTCTTTCCGAGCCAGGCAGAACGAACGTGTACAGGATCTTCTCCGCACTGGCCTTGATGTCGGCTCTAGCGACACTGTGGCCAGGAGAATTTGAATCCGTCCGCACTTCGGGAGTAGAGTAGCTCGGCTGAGGCAATTGTTCAGAGGGCGACGGTCTGTCTCCTTGCGAAGGTCGGCTGTAATTTCTGGAATGTGACGACCCTAGGCTGTGTGAAGGAGAATGCTCAAGGCCGGCTTCTCTTCCTCTGCTGCCGGGCTTATTGCGGTTTCCATTGTCCCCACGTAAGATTGCGGACACTCTTGACTCTTGCCCGCTTTTTCTCGTGTCTAATCCTTCGCCAATGTCAAAGTCTCCGAGGAGCGCGGAGGACCGTTTGCTTGTAGCCTTTTCCATCTCAGGCGTGTCGACGAGCATCGAACGTCGCAATTCTCGCACGTAGTGTCGGCAGAGGGACATATGCTGAGAGACATCGAGCCTGCAGCAATATTAGTAACTGAGGAGGCCCTCAGATCGAGTCTGAACTGACCAGAAGTCGAGATAGTCGACTGAGCGCTGCTGATCGCGCATGTAAATGTAGAATGAGAACAGATCAACAGGTGCGAGCGTCCTCCGTCCAAGCACCTCCATCAGAGTCGGCAGTCGATTGCGCTGCTCGAGCTCCTGTTCGGGATTCGTATGGTGCGCCATTGTTGTGTTTAAGATCCGTCATACAAACAATCACTGTTGTCTCGGACAGCTGATGACTGTGCCTGATGTCCTTTTGATTGATCGCGAACGTCGATCTCTTTGTGGTATTCGTTTCGTTTGCAGTGATTTCGTCTTGACAGCCTTACGGGAAAGGCGGAATCGGCAGGTCACTGACAGTTGAATAGGTTCAGCTGCGACAGAACAGGATGAAACTCGACGCGGGCGAAGAATACGCGGCGAAGATAAACAAGCTCCGTCTGGTAGCTTGCAACGGGAGTATGAGAGCGTAGCGAATGTAGTTTTCGAGCGAATGCGCGGATTGAGGCTAGTAGGAGTGGATGGACAGTGGCAGGCTGAGCTGTTGAGGTCAAGTAAGAGGAATGCCGTGATGTTGGTGTGAGACTCGATTGAATCTTGGAAGTGGTTGACAGGGGGCAACGGCAACACACAATTGGTTCACTTCGGAATTACTTCTAATCTGCAGGAAGCCGACGACCATCAACAGCGCGCCCAAATACCAGAGCTTTTCTTAGATAATCTTGCCTATAATTGCATTTCATTTATGTATGCTAGAGTAACCGTTCGTTATATGTTTCATATCTTCGTCGCTATGCTCACACCGCCGGGTCATGCATGCATTTGGGGGTATCACGATAGAAATCCAGCCAGCCAGCCCTTCCCAATGATAACCACTCTTAGTTCATCCAGCCAAACGCCTTCCATTGATCACCAAAAGACATCCAATGTAAGAATCATGTCCGCCGACACGCCTCCTATTCAGCCAGATGCTATGATTAGGTCAGTATGTAACTCATTCCAATCAAGATGCGATGGGACACACTTACCGACCACTCGGGAATGTTCTTGATTTGCTGCCACATGAACTTCTCCAGTTTGTTCGCACTCTTCGCATAAGGTGTAGTCTCATTATTGTAGCGACGACAGTTGTCGAAGATGAGTTTCGCATCCTTGATGAAATCTTCCGGTCTCGGATACAGATCATTCTGCAGACGTTCCTCCATGGTGGACAGGTCCATTGGCTCTTTGATCACCTCGTAGTAGTCTGGCACTTCATCCTTGTTGACTGGTTGAGCAAATGGCCACGCAGATGTGTGATTCTGCATGTCATTGAGCAAGTGAAGAAGTTGATTGTAGTTAGGACCATGGCGAGGTTGACGCGAAAGCTCATCCATGGAAGGAGACCAGCCTGATTCTTTGATTGCTGGAATGGACATCGGGTCAATCTCACAAATCCCAGTCTTCCAAACAGCTGGAGGAGGGTGCACAATGTGAGACTTGCTGACTGCTCTGATCTTGGCCATGACCGCCTCTTTCTGCTTCTGAAGCATGCGAGGAGCTTGAAGATAGCGGATCTTTGGAAGCATGCTGCATTGCATGATTGTGCCACCCTCATAGTCCTTGATATATCCCATCCAGATTGATCGGTCCAACGTGATCTCTTTTGTAAAGCCTTGTTTCTTGAAATAGCCAATGGCGTAATTGTCGGCATATGTGAGGAAGTACATGATGGGAGAAGTGGCTTTAACATAGTCCTTGAGGTGAGCCATGAGATGGGCTCCGTAGCCCTTGACTTGTTGATCTGACGAAATCGCACAGAACACAATCTCGGCGAATTTGCGCGAGTTGAATGGTCTGTATGTGATCCCGCCCACCACTTCAAGTGGTTGCTTAACGATCGCGATAGACAGGTGTGTCTTGTCATAGACCAGGCGAGCAATGTAATCTTTCGGCATCTTTGGCAATTGTTTCTGGAAAATACATTTTAGGCCGGTCAAGATGATATTATGGTCTCTTGAATTGTCATTGTTCACCACTCTGAACTCGATTAGACCCTGGTTTTCCTCAACAACGGCCGGCTTCTCCGGGAAATCGACAGGTGTGGGAGTGATTGGAGGGTCGGATGCAGACTGCGCAAAGAACTCATTAGCATGCGATTCTTCCAAATTGGACATCAGCGCAGCATAATGTCCACGGCACGTTAGAAGCTCATCCTCTGGACAAACAAAGTACAAGGTCGGATTCAAGTCGTGGACATGTTGGTGGGAACCGGTGCAAGCCCTCGCCGGGCGGAAGCCAAGAAAGTATCAGATACCGCGTAGTAGGCTTGATATATGTAGGTTCAAGAACGGGATACATGCTGTCATTATGCAGCCCGTCGAGGTTTGGTATGATGGTGCCTGTTGTGGATAGAGGAAGAACTGTCTCACCTTCTCTTGCTTTACGGTATCACCGTCTTCGAGTGACGGGGACTCGGTCCTTGCCTTTTTGGATCGGGAGGAGGAAGCATCCTCAGACGCCTTTCTCTTGATATCTGCCAGACGCCGTCAGCCTAATCTACGATCGCTTTGTTACCATGCGCGCAGAAACTCACTGTCACCAGTTATAGGCGCCATTTTGGCGGTCACAGATTCGTCAAGGTTTGTGAGAAAACGCCGTCGCGCATGCCTACGTTGTCGCAACGATCACAATTAGGTCCAGAAGAGTTCGAAAGTGTCCTCCCAACGAGCGCACTCTCCACTGACTCTTCAGTCTCGCCATGAGGAGGAACGCGGAGGATGCAGATCATTGCCACATATGAGTGATAAGTTGCCACTTTAATGGCTTTTCGGGGTATTAGAGCGGCAATATTAGCTTCTGTTTCCAGACGAATCTGTCGTTGTCTATCGAGCCACCTCCAACATCAAGTCCAGCATTTCTGCTTTGCTTGGAGTTTGAGCTGTGATTACCACCCGTATTATACAGATCAAGGAGCTCTGCCGTTACGGGCTGTGCCGTAAGCGTGCGCCTGGGTCTGGCTGTGCCACTTTGTCTCTGATGCAAGCTCCTTACATACCTTGGTCAGGTCAGTGATGACTTTGCATCACAGGACACCTCCCTTTTCAAACCCGGATTTCAGTATTTAGGTAGGGCGAGCCTCAGCCGACAAAGACCTGGGTGGTGCCTCTATGTGGGTGGAGGGCCGCTGAATACTATCGAGGGATCCCAAGGCATCGATCATCCATCTGTATCTTACAATATTGGAGCCTCTGTTGCATTTGCTGACCATGTCATGGGCGGCCGCTAATATCACGACCTGCTTTCCCTTTCGCCACCAATATGCCGCACAGATACAGCGCAGACGACAGCCGCCGCCGATGCCTCAAAGCATGCGAGAACTGTAAAAGACGCAAAGAGCGCTGCAATGGCGTATTACCTTGTGGGCGATGCATCTCGAGAAGGGTCGAGCATGAATGTCGTTTCACAAATGGGCCAATGCCTCAGGCGCAGGAGGAACAATCCTCACACTTTGAGCTCACCGAAAGCACGCCACATACCATGGGGCCAGAGCAGGCCATCGACCATGTTCCGAACGTCCACGTCGAGCATCATAGAGAACGCGGACAGAGCTCGGTAGCTCCAGTCCCTCAGTTCACTCGACTTATTCGAGACAGTAAGGGCAAGTACATGTTCATTGGAGATTCCGCGAACCTGTCGTTCTTGCAGAATATCCGAAGGCTTGTGGAAGCATCAATAGGGACTTGCGCTTTCACCGAGGACCCGCTGCGCTATATGATGGTGGAGGATGCACCTCCAGGGCAGAAACACTGGCTTGATTTCCACATGAGCGGACCAGTCGACAAACCAAGTCTCCCAGAGGCCACCAGGCTTATCGGCCAGTATATGCTGGCCACGAACTGCGTGTTAGATCTTTTCGATGAGTCGGAGCTGCTGGCATATCTCCCTCGATGGCTGGAGGGAGGCTCCGAGGGTCCTGAGCCTTACTCACCCATCTACTATCTCGTACTCGCAATCGGCGCCCAAACCTCTTCGGACGACAAGGATGACGTCGCCGAGCTTTATTTCAACTATGGCCGCTACTTGATAGCCTTGCTTTACATGGAAGAACCAAGTCTACCTTCCGTGCAGTCGCATATTTTGATTGCAACGTATATGCTGGGAGCTGCGAGACGAAACGCCGCCTTTATCCAGCTTGGGACTGCCGCGAGAGCAGCGCATGCGTTAGGCCTTCATAAAAGGGAGGTAGCCGACCTCTTTGCCGGAGCAGAACGCAGAACAAGAGAAAGAACCTGGAAGGTACTCCGTGTTCTGGATTCCTTCATGAGTTCTTCTTTAGGGAGACCTTACTCTACCTCGGAGACAAGAGACACAACTGCAAAAGATAACTATTCAGCAGCAGCCAATCTCTGCGCAATCTTCGAGCATATTGAGACGTTAGTGTATGCTAAACGCATGGTCTCCACGGAAGTTGTCCAGCAGATCAGTAAAGAGCATCGATACTGGACGGCTCGTTTTCATGAGGGCTTGAAAGAAGATGGGATCAGTCCAGAAGATTACCTTCAGGGAGGGCATCCCAATATTGGCCTCATCCACCTGAAGGAGGCTTACTACTGGTCAATTATATTGCTCACGAGACCGTTCTTGATTGAGTACGTCTCGATCCAGATCGAAAATAGGAGAATGTTGACAACAAGGTCGGAGCACCCTGTTAGTCGGCCATCGAATCAGACTCTGGTGGACGCCTGTGTCGACTCTGCTGTACGGACAGTCAACCTTCTGAACATTCTCCACAGCTACAGAAACATTCCGAAGCGCCTTCCGTTCATAGTGAACTCGATTTTCATTGCAGGTATGGTGGCAGGCATCGCATTCTTGGGCGATCTTGACAGATCATTCCCCTTGGTGAAAGCACTTCAAGATTCTCAAGCGATCTTACGACTATTCTCGCTACACGATACCCTTGCTAAAAGGCATCTTGTCATCCTCGAATACCTCCAGATGGCATGTGATACTTATGTGGAACGGAGAGACCGGCAAAAAATGGATGGCCACAGACGGACGATCGGAAGTATCTTTGGTGTCATACACGAGCACGAGAATGTATCGGGAGGCATGAGCGCTGCCATACCAGATGTGGGAACGACTTCCAGTCCTCATGCCAACGTCGCACAAGCACCCGAAGGCTTCAACCAGCCCAACCATCCTCAACCACAGCAATCCGGCACCACGGCATTCGACGCCAGCTTCCAGTCTGAACAAGGGACTGGCGAATCGCCTTGGGTCTCGGAGCAAAGCCACAGCATCAGTCTGACGGGCGCACCCAATGACTTGTTGTTGAATGATTTCGATGCCTACAACGACCAAGTGCTGGAATTCTCTCCACGAACCCTGTGGTTTGATGCATACGAGGAAAACAATCCCCTGTGGCGACTTCAGGGGTTCTTCGACAACTCAGCTGCGACAGATCCATCAGTACCCCAGCTTTGAACTTCTGATTTCGGGGCAATGGTCGGGTCGTTCTTGGATATGCTGGAGAAAAGGGGTTCTAGGCTAGCTGTCCGTGAACACATCTAACTTTCGTGCTTATTCCTACCTGCCTGAGATTGTACATACCAGCTATTCGAGCTTTGAAGCGCCGTAAATAATGTCAATTCTATTCAATAAAGGATCACACAAATTAACGTAATCCGATCAGCCTCGCGCTAGGTTCACTAAGTCTAAATCAGCAGTCGGCAAAGTTTCCTGACATGAACTGCGCTCGCGTTTTCTTAGAGACCACCTTGTACGTCGGCCTCCACATCCAGCATCAGACGGTTGAAGCTGCAGAACTCAAGGCATAGCAACACGCGAAAATCAGTCTGCTATTCGTTGCTCTATCGAATCTCGACCTTCTTGTCGTCAATGTCGCTCTACGAAGTTTGGCAGGCAGCTGCGAGCAGCCCCTTCCAACCCGCGATTGGCAAGGACAACCAACTTACATTGGGATTGCTACTGTTGCTCATTGGTACTGCCATCACTAGAGAATTCGTGATCAAGAGCAGTCGCTGACCTCTAACAGGAGTCGTTCTCACCGGCCTATTCGGCTTGAGTATGTACCGTGTTCTTCTCATAGCTGACCTCCTCCGCTGACTTGTCCGAGATCGAACTCCTCTTTCGGTACCTCTCTTCGGAATCCCAGCTTCTCTGGCGTTTGGGTACGTTGACCACGCGTCCAGTCCGTTCCTCCCACTGACGAGCTTATAGTTTCGGTGCCGTCTACGCGATCTGCGGATTTGGAGTATACGTCTAGAACTGTTATATTTCCTCCTGCATACAAAAGACTGGGCAGGGACGCTCCCCGGGTCTATCCTAGCAGATGGCTAGCGCTCCTATCTTCACGGCAGTCACCACCTCTGCCAGGCAGCTACATCTACTCCTGCGCTGCATTTCGTTCTCCCCACGAGCAGAAGTCCAAATCACCCAATCTGGCATCAGGTTCTCGGTAGAGGAAGCCCGCGTCCTCCAAGGCCTCACATTTCTCGACAAGGCATTGTTTTCGACGTACAACCTGAACTTGACCGATGAAGAGCATTCATTGCCCCCGTTTTCCATATCAATTGTTGCTTTGCTGGAGACCCTGCAAATCTTTGGCATAGCCGAAGCAACATCATCCGCTAGGAACACATATGGTGGCTTTTCCTCCTCGTATGGCAACGCTTTTACCGCCCCTGCTCTGGCGGCTGGCGGAACATGCCGGATCTCGTACCAAGAAGCTGGCGCTCCACTCACAATCACGATTCAAGAGGGCTCGGTCACGACAACATGCGAGATGAACACCTACGAAGCACATGGCGAATACGAAGACGATGGTGGCATTCCGCTCAACCGAAACGCTCTATGCTTGAAAGCCATCATGCGAAGCACGTGGTTACATGATGCCATCACCGAGCTCTCAGGGACAAACCCCACTGTGCTCGTTCTGAACGCCTCCAGTCGTTCCGCGCCATATTTTGCGTTAGAGGGCGAAGGAGGCCCCTTTGGCGACAGCACAGTGGATTTTATGCCCGAGTCTAAGAACGAGCCGACACCGAGCGGGACCAGAGGAAAGAAGCAACCACTCGTTACAGAGACCTTCTCGGTAATCCCCCCGTCTGGCCATAGCAGATTCAGACAGAGGTATAAATTCGACATGATCAAGAGGGCAGGAAGAGCCATGGCTTTAGGAAGCAAAGTGAGCATTAGACAAGACCAGCAAGGAGTGCTCAGTCTGCAATTCATGATCGACCTTGGAGATGGTGCAAATTCGGGTCCACGTCGAGATGAAAATAATGGATCTGTCAACGCTCCTCCATCTCCTGGAACTGTCGCATTTGTGGACTTCAGATTTGTTCCGTTAGTCGGCGACGACGAAGATGGCGAAAGCGACCCTGAAACTGAGACCCAGGAGAACACCTTTTCTGAATGAACAGCTGGTAAGGAAGCTTATCTGGAGCTTTCCTACAATCTGACATGCACTCTCATCTGCACTCTCATTGTCACTTTGAATCCAACCAGTTCCATCTTCATCCATTTCCTTTTATGCACTCTTTGCATTTGTTGCGGCGACCTCGCCGTTTTATTTGGCGCTTCTAGCCTCAACTTGCAAATTGGAATACTCCCTTCGACTCTAACCCCAGGCATTCTCTTTTACTTCAATTCCTGGCGGACTGACTCAACCTCCAGATACAGTCTCCAACACGCAGGGCAAGTGGTCAACACTTTGTTTACTCTTTCATGCCCTGGTCACCTTTATTTTACTCTGCTTTCCTCTTTCTAACCTCGGACCTTCTTCCGGCCTCTTTACTTGTGGATCACCTGATAACCTTTGAACACTCCCTCAGACCGTCCTTTGACCTTTTACCACTTTTCAACCCATATCTCACCACTGATCACGAAGCTGTTTCACGACATCCACTTCTGCCCAGTGTATCAAGCACCATGGACTCTCCAGAAAAGGGCAAGGTTAACTACTCTGGCACCATTCCGGCCTCCTATGCTCCATCCGAGGGCGTCAGTCTCTTCTCTAGGAAGTGGTGGGAGCAAGTCTCAAGTAAGGATGCTTTCTGGAGAGACTTCGATGACAAAGTGCCCGAAGACGTCGTCAACAAACGGGTCAAGCAGACTTTCGAGATCGTCCTTGACATTGAGCGCAACGCACGGAAGAGAGATGAGAAGCGCCGCGAACGAGAAGCCAAGGGGAGTCAGGTTGGAGCTGGAGCCGGAAAGCCTAAGATTACCGACGAATGGCCAGCCAGCCCTCATAGCCGTACCGCTTCTGCTGAGAGTACAATCACCGTTCTTCATACCGCTTCGAACCCCATCGGAAACAGTGGTATGCAGTGACAAGGTTCAGAAAGACTCTTCGCAGGTCAATGTCGTTGAGAAAATCGAATGTGCCAAATGTGGTGACTTCTACATGCAGGCAGAGATGGAATCAGGTTATGGTGAAGCTTTGGTCTGCCGAAAATGCGCGAAAGTCGAGACCAGCGAGGACAAGAAGATCCCATTGCAGAAGTCTCCCAAAGTAGAGCCATCCGCGGAGCACCCTGCCCAGGCCGCTGCGGCATCTTCCAAAACACAGACCGGAGCAGTTGGAGCCAATAGACTTGAGGCGATTTTCAAATATTACGAGACTGGCGAGAAACGATACTCCGACGGTAATATGAAGGTCGAGGGCTATCCGACTGAAGAGGCCACCGAAGTGGTCAAGAGCGGAGTCGATGCTGTAACGTCCAAGAAGATCAAGCTGGAATCGAACGAAGGATGATTTACAACCAAACACAAGTTCCTGACATGCTAAGTAGATGGCAGGTCTAAGGCAATCCCGAGAGCTGGACGATCCATAAAAGAAAGAAAGGAGATGGGAATATGAGACGACCGAAGTCACACACTAGCGCATTCAGCACGACACAAGTGACCGTCCAGGGAGCTTTCACGACTTTGTGCTTTTGGCTATCTTCTACAACAATTCATATGTTTTTCTGTGCCCACGTTATCGGATCTCGAGATGCGGATCCTGCGACAGGGTGCTGCGGGCTATTTACGAAAACACAAAACACACGGCATGTATTTACACATCCATCGCGGGAGCTAGGGGATGCGCTAGATTATGGAATGCGCTTTCATCGGAGATCTGCTTTGATTTGTGCTTTATTTCGCGCTGGTGATTCAGAGGGCGTTCTGGACATTTTGATGGAGCTATGCGATGGTTGCCATGGACCTTTGAGCCTGAAAGAACGGCAAACTCGAGATACATATGAGCTTCAAACAATGATATGCGATTCTTCCAGACGCTTTTGCATTTGTTCTGATATCCATCCCTCGCCGTATGGTCACTGAGAAGGACATGCTGCTTTATCTCCCACCCAGTGGCCTCGAAATATATCTCCTGTCAGACAGCCGAGATCTACTGAGAACTCATGTGTGAGTTTTGTCAGGCAATACTTTTTGGACCACAATTGGTCCAATTCATCGCTCTTTGACGCCTTCACTCGGACACATCACCGACCACCTTCTCGCCGGTCATTGCCACCTTTATTGCTACTAGTATTTTCCTGCGTCATCAACAATACTCAATGAGGGGGAACGTTCGTTCATTCATTCAACATTGACCTAACGATCTTCTGTAGCTAAACATCTGTGACGGTAAGCTACTATATCTCATATGTTCTAAACATAAAAATCGACGTGTTCGCCCAAGCGGTCTCGACACTCTGCAAATCTCATCAACTGCTTTGAGAATCTACTCAGAATGCCCGACACCGACACCGACGACGAGCGCGAGATGGAACGCATAGCATCCAACAATCCGGCAATGACAATGCCCGCCAGCCAGATCATATCTTCGCGCGAGATGAACCGTCTACGTTCACGGCCACGCTCACAAACCAAAGTCCTATCGTCGTCCGACCCAGCTGGCGACTCAGAGACGTTCATCAAGGCGCCCCAAACCCCTGAATCTACACCATCAAAGTACGAAGTCGGCTGGCGGCGCGTAGTCCGCAATTTCTCGCCGTCATGGTTCTCTGTGACTATGGGCACAGGCATCGTCTCCCTCCTGCTCATCACCATCCCTTTCAAAGCAGATTGGCTATACTGGCTTTCGGTCGCTTTCTTCGTCCTGAACACTATTCTCTTCACCTTCGCTTTCGGCATATCTGTCGTTCGATACACCTTGTATCCCGAGATCTGGGCTGTTATGATTGCCGATCCTACCAACTCCTTGTTCCTCGGCACCATCCCCATGGGCTTTGCCACGCTGGTCGAGAGCTGGATCTTTCTGTGCTGTCCATACTGGGGGTACTGGTCCGTCACCTTCGCTTGGGTGTGTTGGATGATCGACGCTGTGGTCTCGGCTGCTGTGACGGTATCACTGCCGTTCCTACTCATAAGTCAGAGTCATCAGCATCAGTTGGACCGGATAACGGCTGCACAGTTGTTGCCGATTGCTGCTACCATTGTAGCCGCGGGAGCTGGTATGGTCTTCCCATTTCCTCTCTTCTTCTCTCCACTCTCCTCTCCCCTCTCCACTAACAACCCATTCTACCTCCCTCCTTACGAAGAAACCTCTCGTCTACACACCTCCCCCACCATCCAGATTACCAACCGTGGTCAAACAGGGACCAGAAGCTCATTGTCATTGCAGGAAGCGAAGTGGCCGAACTCCTCGACAATCCAAACCACGCCCTCGGGACACTCATCACATCCTACGTAATGTGGGGTATGGCCACACCATTCGCCATGACGATCCTAGTAATCTACTACCACCGGCTCGCCTTGTATAAGCTCCCACCGCGCGAAGTAGTGGTGAGTTCGTTCCTGCCTCTCGGACCCCTGGGTATGGGCGGCTACACGATCATGTACCTCGGCCGGGTGTCGCGGGAGGTATTCCCGCGTGCCCAAATCTTCCACGACCTCCCTCCCACTTTAGCCGGCGACGTGCTGTACGTTTTCGGGGTGTTTGTGGCTTTGATCATGTGGGGGTTCGGTTTGGTCTGGCTCATCTTCGCCCTGGCGACGATCTACTCTACACGCCCGTTTCCTTTCAACATGGGCTGGTGGGGGTTCACGTTCCCGTTGGGCGTGTATGCTATCAGCACAATGACTTTTGGGGTCGAGATGCCGAGTATGTTCTTCAAAGTGCTGGGCACGATTCTAAGCGTGGCTGTCATGATACTGTGGTGTGTGGTCGCCGCGGGCACGGCCAAGGGTGCGTGGTCGGGACATTTATTCTCTGCGCCGTGTTTGAAGAATCTGCCCAAGCCGCATCAACGGCCTGAAGTGGTGGAAGGGGATGTGGATAAGGAGAAGTCATCGGGATCATAGCACCCGGTTTAGTGTGTGTGTGTGTGTGTGCGCGTTCAGTTATTAGCACTTCTTCAATGTCAATGACTTGTGAATTCTACTATTTTTGGTGTTGAGAAGTCAAGCTGTTATACTAACTAGTACTACCCTCGGGGGTCAAGAAAGTGAATACCTACCTTTTGGGAAGGGTATGGTAATCAAACACCGCCCGTAGGATGAGTCGGATCAATCCATTTCACGCCCTCCGGGTCTTCGACAGGCACTACATCCGGCAGATTCACCGCAATCGCCTCGCCGTCACTCCTCATGAGCACACACTCCAGCTCCTCGTCCTCCAGGGCGTTGATCTCCTGGTGCGGCACGTAGGGCGGCACGTAGATGAAGTCGCCCGGCCCGGCTTCGGCGGTGAACTCGAGGGATGCGCCCCATCGCATGCGCGCCCGGCCTTTGACGACGTAGATGACGCTCTCGAGGTGGCCGTGGTGGTGGGCGCCGGTTTTGGCGTTGGCGTGGATCTTGACGGTGCCCGCCCAGAGTCGCTGTGCGCCGACGCGGGCCATGTTCACGGCCGCGGCGCGGCTCATGCCGGGTGTTTGCGCGGTGTTGGTGTCCAGGTTGTCGGCCGGAATGACGCGGACGCCGCTGGAGCGCCAGGAGTCCGGTGGCGCGTCGGACGAAGACGTCGCGTGGAAGAGGTGTGCTGGGACGACGGGGTGTGTGTGCCCGTGGTGGTCGTGTTCGTGGTCGTGGTCATGGCTGTGATCATGATCATGGTCATGGCTGTGGGCGTGGTCGTGGTCGTCGTGAGAGTGAGACTGGGATTGAGAATGGGAGTCGGACATCTTGATGGTAAGTGGCTCCGTTGTGATTAGGGTCTCCTTGTGCGTTGACGGCGTCCAGACCCTGCTGCGAGCGTAGTCGACGGGCAAGGGCCGTGTCGCTTAGACTCTTCGTGATTGCCCAGGCAAAGACTTTACACGAACAAGGGTGACAAGAACGTGAAGAGGTCAGATGAGAAGTAGAAGTGTATTCTGCCGAAAGCCGAAGTTGGAGAACGATGTGAAAATACTAGTTAGTACTACGTGTACTACCTTACCGATCGAGGGAATCGAGGGATCTAAGTAAATGGCGCCATCAAGCTCGCAAGCACGACATCACTAGTATCGTCCAGCCTCGAAAGGGGGGTATCATTAGCCCCATCACCCTTATTAGGCTCACAGGTCAGAAACATTAATAATGTCTTCCGCTGTCCTCCTCCCAACCCTCACAGCCCTCATCGGCCTCGGGGCCTTCATCGTCGGGATCCACAGCTTCGTCACGCCAGCCTCCGCAGCACAAATATACGGCGTTGACCTCCTCGACGAGGACGTTGACGTCGTACCCATCCGCGCCACTGCTACCGCTGCCGCTACCGCTGACCTTGCTTCCAAGAAGATCAAGAAAACGGACGACGGCGACAAGCCCAAGTCACGAGTACTGCAAGATGGACGGCAAGCTGGACGGCGTCATCATCTAGCTTACAGTCTCATCCACTCTCTCGGTATTCGCAATCTTGTCATCGGGCTGACCATCCTGATACTCACGTGTGAGTGGCAATTTGGATTTGGGTTTAGTTTTGGTTTTGGTGTTGGTCAGTCGTCCACGTCGTCCTCGCCTGCAGAACGAGCTGCAATGCAGAAATGCCTGGGCATTGTAATCAGTGTCGGGGCCTTGACGCCCATCGTAGATGCGGTCTTTACATGGCGGGCAGGCGCTGGCCGGCAGGGAAGAAGAGGAGATGTCGTCACCACCGTAGCTAGTAGGAAGGCTGCTCTGCTGCATGCGGTACGGTCACTCTTCTGGCTGGCCGGAGGACTCTGGTGTTTATCTGGGAATACCTAGGGTACCTAAGAGTACCTCCTAGAGGCAGGGTTGTTGTACTGATCTTTTTGTTTTCTCCCGGGGCTTTCTCATCTCTGTTCAGGCCCGCTTGCTTTTGGATAGCGAGAGCAAGAGCAGGAGCAGGAGCACGCCCATAGCTCGGCGACCAGATAACCAACACTAAGGTACATGGATCAGTCCATTCCATGTCAATCTCATGACTGCGCAAGGAACATCGTATAAACAATTTGAAGCTGTAGCCGTAACCCCCCAACAGCCACAGCCAGCAAGCGACAAAACAAGACCCAAAGACTTCCCCTTTCCCAGTTGCACCAGCCAGCCAGCCATGCAAAAACTCCCACAGAACAGTCCAAACCCCCTTATCGGTCTTTGAGGAAAAACCATCCGTCGTAAAATCATATCCAGATACTATCCCCACCCTTCGTGACATTGAACTCAACACCCAATCCAGCCTCATCGCCCTGAGCACGTAGTTGCTGAACAATGACATCGCCTGGACTCGGCCCGTCCATCAACGTATCCTTCACATGAATGATATGCACCGTGATCCCCGACAACGGCTCCGCAAGCCTATCCCTATCACGCGGCAACGACGATTGTCCACCCACGTTTGACGCCTGGAGCTGTATCTGGCCTCCACCCGACGACAAGTCCGGATCAGGACCAGGACCAGGCTGGAATTGCACCGATTTGGCCCGTCCTCCACCACCGGGGGTGAGCGGCGCTAGCCCAGGAGGAGGAAGAGTACTCGCAACATTCGCACTTGTTGCTTCTCTCGACGTCCGTCTTCTCGTATGTGCATGGTGACCGTGTGCATGATGAGCATGCGCGTGCGATGACGCCCTCGTGCCCACGTACGCGCTGCTTGCAAGCGGCTGCATTGGCGACGGCAGACCAGGACCAGTGGACGCACCATTGTCGAAAACAGTCGGCGCAAGTTCCGGCGTCGTCGCGAGATTGTTGGATCCACCATTCATCGCCGCGCGTTTGCGCTTCCTCTTCAATTCCGCTGGTGTTGGGGGCTGGCGCATGCTCATATCCGGGACGGCGCCCGTCGACATCGACGCATTTCCCGTCGCCTGAGTCATTGTGCCTGCTCCTGCTCCGTCCACACTCGTCACACTCGGGTCCCCTGATTGCTGCTTACGCCTATTCACGACGCTCTTCGCCAGAAAGCTCAGTTCCGCGATCAAATGCCGGGGACACAAATGCCCATACAAGTCCTCGTTGCGTACACTATCGTCGTACGAGCACTCGATAAAAATCGCCTTCAGAGCGCCCGAGACGACCTTCCCCGCGGCATCCTCCCACACGGTATGATTTCTCGGCGACATGCTCACGCTGTCGGGCTCGACGTCGCCGAAAATCAGAATCTCATTGCCCGTGACGTCGTTGCGGACGAAGAACGCCGAACTGCCCACCGGTTCGAACATGTGGTTCGGGTCCATGGCGAGTGTAGGCGGAACGCCCGCGATTCCCGGCGTCATGGGCCCAGCAGTGGGCATGGACATACCCATCTGCGATACTCCTCCGCCCAGGTATGGTTGTGTAGCCTGTTGTTGCTGTTGCTGCTGTTGCGCGACAGCTGCGAAGTAATCGTGACTCGCGTCTGAGATACGACTCATCCGACGGGAGGGGAAAGTGTAATCGCCTCCTGAGTAGCCGAAGCTGTCGCTATGCTGATGCCCGGAGAAGCTTTGCCGTCCGCGCTGGCACTTGCCGTGGCTGATGCTCCAGCACTTGGTGGCCAGGCCGTCGCACACGTTGACGTATCCGCGCGAGTCCCCGGACCCTAGCCGGGGGTTGCCGCCCTCGATCAAACGGCGGTAGGTGACGAAGCCGACGCCGTTGCCCTCGTCCGAAAGATTCGGCCACAGCCAGTCGTTGAAGATGTGGTTCTTGATGGCCTCGATGGTGGACGGTAGCGCGACGATAGCTTTGGCTTCACGTCCGTACTCGAGCGCAGGCGTGTTGATTGCCATGGCGGACAGATGGTCGAGGTGCGGGTGGGTAATCAGAAATGCGTGCAAGATTTGGCGGAAGATGTGTAGACCATTGGCTTTGGCGGATATGTTGGGGAAGCGGATGCCTGCGAAGGGTCCCTCGTCGAGGATGCGCGAGTAGTCCTTTGGTGGCAGTGTTTCTGAAGCCGAGGGCATCTGCCGTTCGAGGATGCGGATGATGTTGGCGAGGTGGGAGCCCGCGTCGACGGCGATCATGGAGCTTTTGCGCCATTCGGTCTGTGGTGCCCGGACGAGGAGGCCCGTGACGTTGTCTTCTCGTGGGCCGCCGGAGGAGCCCTGGAAGGAGGTCAGCATTGGATGAAGGAGGCAGGTGTCTCAACGTAGGTATTATCGCTCCGATCCGTCTGGGAAGGGAATAATGCGCCCATCCACGGATATGTCTGTCGCTCGCTGCATTGTAGCCATACATACCAGCACTATGACCTGGAAAGAAGCTTCATGCTTCTCCCCAAGCTCGCGAAGCTGATCAAGAGCTTCGCGTTGAGCATGCTGCTCTCGCATTGATGTGTGTACCTCGGTACCCTTGTTTTGTTATCTTCCTTGTCCACAAACGCCCCGGCTCGTTACACAATGCCTTTGTTCGCTCCCGGCGGCGGCCCGCTTCCGAGGTTCGGTCGCGTCTTCAATGGATCCCTTTCTGGCCTTTGCCTGTAGCGAGTCTCGGTGGGTGTGGGATACTGCTCGTGTGGTGGTATCGGAGATGGTGTGAGAGCCCCGACCAGGACAGGAAAATAGTCACAAGAGCATTCAAACGCAGCTCATCGTACAACCCATGGTGACACCGGCATTGGAATGTGGAGGGTCGACGTCGGGACGCAGCAGCTGTCACGCGAAAGGACAACAGTGAGGACCCAGACAGTACCGGCCAGAGGATCAGATCAAAAATCCGGTGTACCACAGTACTAGGGCTCAACAAAAGGACAGTGTGCCGTCGACCTACTAGCTGCGAACCGTCGAGCTGACAACAATGTCATGACCGGATAGTCCGTCTTGCCCCAGACACGAACGAAAGAAGCGTCCATTGGCGCCGCGCTCGGACTTTCTTGAAGATCTAGTTCTCATAGCAACCCGCAGTTCGAGCCATATCTCTGGAAAAGTTGGCGATTGGCCCGCCTGCCGCGAAGACACTCCACGCGAGCAAAAGGCAGATGATTTCATAAGCTTGCAGAAGCTCCAGGTGACCATGACAAAGCTCACAATGCATTCGAGGTTATGGTGTGGAACAGGATGAACGATGGGACAATCAAGGCGAGAAATATGTATATTCACAAATCGTAAAGAATATCATGTCATGTTAGGGGTATCTTTCATGATGTGTGACTCGGTCCCGCCGCTTCACTAACGGCAGCATCATAAGTCGGTATAGGTGGTTGACCTGCGTGATCCTGCAGCAGTCCTCTTCTCTCCTCATCGTCACCTTCACCACTGCTTCTCCGGCTTCCAGGTGGACTGCTATATTCTGGAGGTGGGATGATCTGTTGCCCAGCTGGCGTATTTTCAATCGGTTGGTGCTGGATATCCCCCATATCAAGCAGACTGTTCCCATGATTGGGCAGATCCTGGCTCGAGACGTGAGCCAACTGTGTCAGTGTGATATCTGAAGGTGACCGTACAGGTCCGTAATTGCCAGCAGGGAGTCCGAGTCTCGCAAGTCCACTGCGGGTTCTCGAATGACCTGGCTCGTATGCGGGCTGTCGAATACCTTCTCTTCCCGTTTCCAACAGGATGCTACCTTGCTCACTACCATATGGCGGGGGAGGAGCCAGACTTCCAGTCATCGGTGCTAACCCCCATTTCTTAACATTCGCTTCGATAAACACAAATCCCATTTGCCCAAAGTTGACATGGACAGTACAAGGTCCGTTGGCTCCCACAGTCGGAAAGAAATTCTGAGTTTTGAGGTTATGGACAACCTCGTCGAGTTTCTTCCCATTCCGTGTAAAGAATATACTTCCAGTGCGCGGCCGGTAGCCTACACCGATAACGTCTCCCTGCACGTATGCAGGGCCGTAAGGGGTCGCATTGAACGGTTGGTTGTACCTTCGATGTCCTGTGGAAGTGTAGGCCACTGATGTTTTGTGAAATCCTAACCTGTCAGTGGAAGTCTGTTGAGTCTGGGAAGGGGTGACATACCAGGTAGCCTGAATAGAGGATATGGCTTGGTGGTCATTCCAATACTGATCAGACTGCTCTCGGGTTTGTCATATATCTTAGACTCCCAGTAATATACTTCATTCTGCTTCGGCACCGGGAGATTGCTTTGAACGCTGCATTCCGAGTCGAAGAATTCAATCTCGGTCCTCGCTTCCACGAAACAATTTGCAATCTCTAGTTCAGGTTCAAATTCCCAAGCCGAAACTCCCTTCTCTTGGATCGCTAAAAACTGTGAAAGTGATATATCGGTTTGTGCGGACTCTGGAGGATTCGCTTGAGTAAAAGCTGCAACGTTGTTAGAATCACGGGTTGGACAGGTATAAGTATATTCCCACCTTTGGCTCTGAGATATTCTGTCCTCTGCAATTCATCCATCGTCTCCAGAGCTTCCGCCTCCTCATGTGCAAATGCCCGCTCGTCATCATATTCGCCGGGTCGACCCATACGGTCTAGGAGAATACGCCCTCGAGATGTGTATTTGAAGAAGAAAAAGATGGCGAGAACAAGCACAGCGACGCCCGCGGAGCCAAACGCTGACAATACGCCGATCAGGATTCCCCGGCCAGTTGAACCGCCATCATTAATGTTTATGACAATCGAGGTAGGCGAGCCATCACCATGAGGCTGAAAGCGGCTTGGCCGCCAGCCATTGTGGTTGGCGAAAGAGGATATGGACGTGGAGGTCGGGTCGGAAGAGAGGGATGTAGGAGAGGATCGTAAAGAGGTATCGAATGTCATCGCCAATCGCTCATGTTGGATTTGCTCAGCACCGGGCTGCATCGCTCAGCGGATGGGAGTATGATCAAGGGCAGAGAGTTGAAGACGAGGGCTGTGGCGAGGCGATGATGGGAAGAAGAGACAAATGGCTCAGGCGGGGTCTAGGCCGAGCTAGACGACGTAGAAGGAATGAGCCGGTTCGACTGGCAGTCAACTCGATTCAAGCAAAGAGCCTCCAAGTAAAGGACGAGAGACAAGAAGCCACCATTTTGATGATACAAAAGGGTTGCCGAAGGTGTGGTTGATGGATAACAATCTGTGGACGAAGGTTTCTAGGATGGACGGATGGGTCGATTGTCATGGGAGCGACAGAAGAGTGTCTGAGAAAAGAAGCCGAGCAGCGCAGGAGTTGCTGGGGGTGATGGCTGGTGACGATGAAACCCCATGACATTTGCTCTAGCGAAGCCCAGGCCCTTGAGTCCCCTCGGCCCCCCTAACGAGTAAGCCCCCGCACGCCCATAATGGCCCTGATGGCCCCTAGACCTCAACCAAGTCACAGTACTGCAGCTAACCACTTCACCCACCTGCTGCCAAGCAGTTGCCATGGCTGATGACATGTGTTTCCCTTTCGGATTCTTCGATATCAGGAACACTCACATCTCATACAATTGTCGTCGAGTCAGAAGAGGATGCCTCCGTTGGACGTAACGAAGAGGCTTCCCGATTTACACGATAATGCTCATACATGTTCTCATAAACCTCTGCAACCGATTCGTAGACAGCCAGTGTCGAAGCCTGATACCTTGCTCGCGTGATCATCAGTGCAACCACTGTGTCGATACTGTTTCACATCTTCATGCTATGCAAGGCTGAGATAGGCCCTAGATCCTCCGCAACACCTATACCAGACTAGATCTTGCTGCCCCCTTTCTTCTGTGCCTTCCATCCAGTAAGAACGCTTCCACCATCAAGTTCGATAACTGTTGTCATATTCAGTTAGTGATAGCTCTGTCACAATCAATCTATCTTTCCTTCGGAGGTTCTTACTGTTGCCCGTCATATGTGCCGATGCAGCACTGCTCAAAAACAAAATCACCCCGGCGAAATCAGATGGTTTGCCAATGCGGCCGGTGGGTTGTCGCACTAGTAATGTGTCCATGAACTTCTGAAGACCAAAATTCGTCATCCTCGATGGGAAGACACCGCTGTTGCAATCAGCAAGGGAAATATTCTCGACGGCAGTGGACAACTTACGGGCAGATACAATTGACCATGACGTTCAGAGGAGCAAGTTTCGAAGCTTGCATCTTGGTCAAATGAATGACGGCGGCTTTGGACGGACCATCTACAGTACGAGGATTAGCTCTCGTTCTCAATTCCGGAGCATCAAATTGTGGGACTTACAGCTGAATGTACCGTGACCAGGAGCTGAGAGACCTCCCTCGTCGCCAGTAGTAACATCCGATGTCATGATGCCTGCCATGGAAGCAATGTTGATGACTCGGGAAGGCATATCGGCATTGGCCCCCTTTAGTAAGAGATCGTGCAGTCCTGCAGTCATGTAGAATATCGACTTGACGTTCAACGCCATCAACTTGTCCCAACCACTCTCTTCAAAATCATGATATGGCCCTCCCCAGCTTGCGCCGCCCTGCGATCGTCAGAAAGTTGTACCGGCGTAAGCGGGAACAGATGAGCGTGAGTGTCATGCTTGAATGGCGCAGGCTTGCGGAGAGATGAACACATACATTGTTGATAAGGACGGTCAGGCGGTCAGTCCGCTTCTTCATCTCCTTGACCAGGCCATTGCAACCCGCTTTGTCCTTCAAATCGGCGATGATGTACTCGCAGGTACCTGGACCGAGCTTGTTGAGTCGATCAGATGTCTTCTTCAGTTCGGACTCTTTCCGGCTTGCAATGAAGACTTTGGCTCCGTTCTGCACAAAGGCTTGCGCTGCCATCTCACCCAGCCCTGTCGCTCCCCCCGTTACGAGGACAACATGGTTGCTGACGTTGAAGAGCGAGGACACGCGAAGGTCTGCCGACGACGTCATGTTGGGCTCTTGCAATCGTTGACGTTTTGTATCCTCGAGTTCTTTGACCGTTGGTGTATTTATGCAGAAAAAGAGAAAAGTGATCAAGGAGATGCCGCGGATAATGTCCTGGTTGAGATATCTGGGGAAGTACTCAAGAACTGGAGATCTCGGTCGTCGATCCCATTGAGCCTCGGCTGTTGTGAGGGTTGAGTTGAGTGATCCGTTATCCGGACAAGGTCCCCAAAAGCACGTTTTCTTTTCGCCACGGTCATGAGGATGCGCAAGATGTGACTTCCCTTTGAAATATACCTGGTCGGTCTGGAAGAACAGCTTGTGTTATATCCAGAGATTGATGATTGAAGCTGTCTATTTGGAGGCCCTAGCATCCCTTCTGATGGAGGCTTGACCTAGAGGAAATACTGTGGACTAGAAAGGCTGGTGATGCAGTTGCTCGTTGGTGCAAATGCTCCACTGAATAACGCCAAGACTCTTCACGGTGAAAATGAATCGCTTTTCTGCCTGGAAACACCTCTCTTGCACCTACGTCCATACCTAGATATTGAGCGTAGGTTTACATGGCTGGCAAAGGACACAACCATTCCTACAAGGACATGACTTAGTCCGCAGTAACCCTATCGTATATTTACGCCAACCTTTTCTCATCGCGCCTTGCGAGAGCCGCAGCAAGAGGCCGAGGTGGTCTGGCTCCAAAAGGTGACATGACTCATTAGGCGACTTCGGCCTTCTCATCGACCACGTTCACGCCACGCCCTTGGCTCTCACGCCACAAGCCGTGTGTTGCCTGTTGCGTGTCCGAGACGAGAGTCATACCCAACTCTCATCACATCATACAACTCACTCTTCAAAGACTCTGATTCAGGCTCTCGTCTCATGTGACTCACTCTGCCTATCCCGTTCGGTTTACCAAGACTCATAAAGTATGGCAAGTACCTCAACTTATATCTCGTGTTACCGTCCTACCGCTCTGCTCTTCCACTTTTCCCTACCCTCACAACTACAGCTGGCACTCACTTGACTTCGCGACAGCACGAACTCTCACTTCAACACTCATATACAATGGCACACAAGCACAACCGCAGAAGGGTTCGCACTCGCACTCGCAACAGCAACTTTCTGAAATTTAACCACGACATTTGGGAGGCCAACGACAACACCACCTTCTCGCTCGAGCCGTCTACACCTTATCCCGCTTCTATTCCAGAGACAAGCCCGAAACAACCTTCATTCGCTCCAATGCTGCGGACCCCGAGTACCAGTGTGATCGCGAAGCATTGGCAGAACAGATATCTAGCCTGGCAGAAGCGAGACATGGCACAAATTCGCGGGGCTATCAAGCTCGAGGCTGAACAGATCAAATTGTTTGGTGGCGAGCCAGGCGACGATGTGGGACTCTGCTATAAGATGATGGAACTATTTGAGAGAATGAATTGGATTGATACCCTGGACTAGGAATATGGACAAGAATCATTCGGCGTTGATTGGTTTTACCGGCGTCTGCATCTCATCTCAGACTAAGGGACGATTTCGACTTGCCCCTCACTGGACCGGAACAACTCAAGTTCGACTTGTAACAATGAAGGCAACCCAACGTGGACTGGCCTGCATGGTCCTTTATTATGCTTGACCCGGCACTGCTGAGTAAAGATGAACAATTGGCACGCGGTGACCGGTGCTCGCGCATCACCTCTACATGAAATAGCGCTTGAGCTCGTTGCTGCTAGTCAAGGACATTTGATGGAAGAGGCAAATCCACTCTACTCATTAGCTGTATCTTGACATGTCACTACTCTGTTTATTTCATGCATGTCGTGATCTGTGTTCAAGTTGTCCACAGCGATCTTTTAGGCATGACGGTCCTTCGGAAACAAGCTAACCACGGGTTGAGAGTGGCGTTGTGGCGTAAGCTGCAAGTCCTTCCTTGATCCGGTGATGGTAAAGCTTGATCCGGTGTGATGGGAGTCTTGGTGATGCTTGTCGTGGCTTGTTTCCAGTCTGTTTCCGTCTTTCCTCTTCTTTCCTGGAGGAATCAGACAAATCATGACCACTATTTCCGTAGCTAATGCACGCTCATGTCAATCCCTTACCAGTAATAGCGGCCATTGCATTCACGTCTGTCCATTTTGAAGCTTCCATGTCGATCTGAAAAGCCACTGCGCCACTGCGCCCCCGATAGTGGAAAGATCAAGCCACAGTTCGACGTCAGCCAAGACCGCCAAGATAGCCAAGACGACTCTAAGCAGCTAGCGTGAAACCCAGTTCCGTCACGTCTCCCAATGCCATGACAGTGATTCACACCCATAGTGACACCAAGCTGCTTCTTTCGTCGATCTTCAATCCGATTCCAATCACTTCAAGACCAATGCAGAACAAACGAGGCTGTCAAACAACAAAAACAGGGCAGAAGGCCTCCTCGCCTTCTTCACAACACGCTAACCTGTAGCAAACATGCGTCATTCCTGAATCCCATCATCCTCTGTTATGTGACAAAGGTGACCAACTGACTAGCAGGCAGTTCTAGTTAGAGCCTTTCATATTTCAGCTCGTGTGCCCCTTGACTTTCACTCAATCACTCTCGTCTTCTCAGGTAGGTCGCCAGTCAGCCAGTCAGCCAGTCAAGAGACCCATCTCTCCTTCTTGCAGAGTAACATCTGCCCATACAGACCCTCCTCTACAATCTCGCGTCCTTGCTCCTCTACGTGGACCAACGCTAGAGCCATCTTCAACCATGGGTCTCTTCGGCAGACGTAACAAGAACACAACGGTGACACCCACCAACGGTGGTCATGAGAAGAGAGGTCAACGATGGGGCTCAGACCGGACGCGTCGACCAATGTTCGACATGGACTCCGGCAACTTCAATCGCAGACCAAGCTTCGGTCAATGGTAAGCAGCCCTGCTTCTGTTAAGAACCAATCCACGTCTAATGTCGTCAAGGCTCAAGTTCACCTGGGTCGATATCATCACCATGATTGCGATGGGTGCCGTCGGTCTCGGAGTCTACGAAGCAAAACCTGCCCCTAGCCGTTCTTTCCCAGTCACTTTCACCGATGGAGAAATCGTCTATCCGGAATTCGCCTACCCCCTGCGCCATGAAATCGTGCCCATCTGGCTCGCTGCCCTTCTGGCATCCATCATCCCAATCTTCATCATCCTGTGCATGCAAGTCCGCATCCGCTCGTTCTGGGACTGCAACAACGCCATCCTCGGCCTCCTCTACTCCCTCATCGGAGCAGCCGTCTTTCAAGTCTTCGTCAAATGGCTGATTGGTGGTCTCCGACCTCATTTCCTGTCTGTCTGCGATCCAGATCCGGCCAAGGTTGCCACCCAAGGCGGTCAGGGTTTCCGCGGCATCATGTTCCAGCGAGACATCTGCCGAGGAGACATCAACCAGATCGACGACTCGCTCGAATCCATGCCATCTGGCCACAGCACAGCCGCCTGGGCCGGCTTTCTGTACCTCTACTTCTACCTCAATGCCAAGCTGAAGATCTTCAGCAACCACCACCCTGCATTCTGGAAGCTCATTGCCCTCTACGCACCCATCCTCGGCGCGACCCTGATCACTGGTGCACTGACTATTGACGAGTTCCACAACTGGTATGACTGTCTCGCCGGCGCCATCATCGGCTCCGTCTTCGCCATTTCCGCCTACCGCATGGTCTACGCATCTGTCTGGGACTTCCGCTTCAACCACATCCCCCTGACTCGACACACTCCCTTCACGTACGGTGCAGGCGCCGCCGGAGCGGGGGGATTCGAATCAACCGTCTTCACTCGGAAAGCAGGATGGGGCTATGAAGAGGCCCTGGGCGGCGCTCCGTTCGACGCTGCGCACAGCCTGCGTGGCCAAGCAACTGGATTCAACACCGGCGCAGGCGGACTGACTTCTTCTCACGGTCATGGCTTGGCACACAGACAAGGCGACGTCGAGAACAACGCCGGCCTGGTTGACGAGCACAAGAATGGCCGGATGAACGATCTTACAAACGGTCCTTCGTCCCGAGGCGGTTTGACAAACCCTTCTGCCTCACCCACGGCAGATGGAAGATACCACCACCTCCACCGGAAGAGTATGGAGCGTAAGGCCGTTCCTACTACTACTGTGTGAATGCTGCGGACTGCACACATACCATAACGATGACCTACCTAATTGCGTAAGACGCGGAGCTGTACTATTCCAAGCTGGAAGGCATGATTGATATCAGCAAGGAGTTGTTCAATGGGATGTTTTCCCGATAGGGACAAATATGGTCCAGCCTGGCATTAGCATTAAAGCATTGTACCATGTACAAATATTAATGATTCCATGAGAAGTCATAGTCCCCTGGCCAAACCTGGCTGGTATTCAACGTCGGCATATGCCCTCCCTTTCCTCTCGCAAACACCCCGTCACCACACGAAGCACTCACCGATCGCCACGAGTCCGTCTGATGCTTGCAAGATAACAATGTCGAGCAAAAGAGTCATGGATAATGAATAATAATATGTTCTCGCTCTCTATCGATTATTTATCCAGATCTCCCCAAGTCCCTCTCCCACCGCTCGTGCTCACAGTCAAGGCAGTCAACGTTTCTCATGTGGCTTTGTCCATGTTCTTTGCTAAAACGCACAATGAATCATGCAACCCGCCTGGGGCTGGCTGCGGGATTGGCTTCTTTGCCAGTCCTGATTTTCCAATGCCTTTTCATCCCTTGTGCCCGTTGCAAAAGACCAAGACTGGTCATTGATGTGAAGACTCTCGACCCACATACCGGGATCGACTGGCCCATTGAAGACAGACTCGAATTTGGCGATTGTCTGGGCAAAACTCTATGTGGGTGCCGTCCCATGTACTTCATCTCTCGTGCCTGGGTCCCTAGGGCCAGATGCGAGGCTTCCCTCTTGTGCTTTGAGACCTGCCTGGGTCAAATGGACGAGTCGGTGCAGAATATTAGGTCTCCTCCGCAGTCTAGCTAATCGGAAGTGGACCTTTT
Source organism: Vermiconidia calcicola (assembly GCA_035928285.1). Taxonomy (NCBI): domain Eukaryota; kingdom Fungi; phylum Ascomycota; class Dothideomycetes; order Mycosphaerellales; family Extremaceae; genus Vermiconidia; species Vermiconidia calcicola. The sequence continues at coordinate 397,591 of JAXLQG010000011.1, forward strand.
GATCTCTGGCGGCACGTGGAGCGGAAAAACAGCCTCAGAGATGACTGCTCTCCTTGCACGACTGCCGGCCTTTTGACGCGCGCGGTTTTCTGAGTAATCGCGAATGCTTAGCTCGTTCAACGTCGGACGCTATCCTTCCTCCCGAGCCCTTGCGACCCTTGCAATGACATCCTTCATCTTCGGTACAAGCTCAGGGATGCGGAACGGCTTGCTGACCACATCATCAATGCCGCTCCTGAGCGTCATCTCGATCTGCTCTGCCCTCGCATTCGCCGTCACCGCGATCACGGGTATGTGTGCAACGAGCTCGCCAGACATCTGCATCTCTCGAAGTTTCTTGGCGCATGTTTGGCCGTCCATGACGGGCATTTCTAGATCCATCAGGACGACGTCAATGCTAACGCCATCTGTGACGTGCTCTCGGTCGAACTTTGAAGCCTTGATTTGGTCGATTGCTTCGCCTCCATGGTTGGCGACGTAAACGACACAACCAATCTTGCGCAGCTGTGTGGCCAAAACCTTCTGGTTGATGAGGTTATCTTCGACGACAAGGACGTGCAAGTTGCTTGAGAGGACAGGCCTGGCTTGGGAGGCGGGCTTGGGAGTGGCTCGAGGAGTCTGTGTGGGCGAGAAATTCTGGGTGCTCAAGGTCGTCAACAGTGTTGCTTTCGAGCCTTTCCGAGACCCAGCCTGATCATCCTGCGACGTACCGTCAGGCCGTTGACACCTGCGTGCTTTGACATAGAAAGCAAAGATACTTCCTTTCCCACTCTCCGAAGCCACACCAATTTCGCCGCCCTGCAGCTCAACAAGTTCTCTGGAGATGAAGAGACCCAGACCAGATCCACCATACGTGATGTGAGTGCGAGGGCTGGCTTGCGAGAATCGTTGGAAAAGTTGCTTCTTCTCCTCGTCATCCAGGCCTCTCCCGGTGTCCTGCACGGCGAAGTGGATGAAAATAGGCTCACCCAGACCCCATTCTCCGCCTGCTGTAACATCTTTGTTCTTTGGGGTGCGAGATGGAATGTAAGTCAGCCTCCACTTGTCCTCTTGCGATGGCCTTGCGTTGGACGCTGCTACGTGCATGCGTACCACGCGATTTTCCTGTGTAGCCGTGAACTTGATAGCATTGGTCATGAGGTTAATCAGAACCTGCGACAGTCGATGCGGATCAACACGAACCCAATCCACACGCAGATCGGCGTAGGAAGGATCGATGTGGATGTCCAGCTGGATTGCGTTTGTCTTCAATTCTGCGTCGAACATCTTGAGAACCTTGTTCATGACACTGATAGGTTGTGTGTCTGCGGGCGACACGGCCATCATAGCAGAGTCGAGCTTAGACAGCGTCAGCACATCATCCACGATCCTCTTCTGATGCTGAGCACAAAGAGTGATCGTTTGAGCGGAGTCAATGGTCAGTTCGAGGGTTTCCTTTTGAGGCCCGGTCAGCTGATTTGCTTCACTCAGTTCGGTCAGCGAAGCGGCGATAGAGTCAGCGCACTGGAGGATTGCGGACAGAGGGTTGCGCATTTCATGCGAAGTCGTGTCAATATATCGCTCCTGCTGACGTTTCAGTTCGACGGCCTCCTCCATCCTGCGAGTCTGGAGGTTCTCTGCAAACTTTTGCACACTGATGTCCGTCATTGACCCGAAGACTCGTTCTACTCGTCCGTCTCCATCTTGCTCCGGCGATGCACTTGTCAGAACCCAGGTGGACCCAGTGTTACCAACCTTGTCCCGCCAGGGTGTCTTGAAACGGAATTCCATCGAGACTGCGCATTTCTTGTCCACCATTGTCTTCCACATGTCGCGCACCTTGACCTGGTCCTCCTCAACAACATACGTGATCCACTGGTGATCGATCACAACATCTCGCGGGTGGGAAGTGATGCTATACCACGCGTCATTGACAAAGTTGATCTGGCCACTAGCATCACCAACGAACATTCCCACGGGTGCCAGCTCTGCCATCCTGGTAAATTTGTTCTCAGCTTCCACGGCTTGCTGTGTCCTCGCGACCAATTGGTTATTCAATTCTATTCGATCTTGGGCCGCGAGTTGAGCCGCTCGTTCACCCTTTTTAATTTCTTCTTCGAACAAGACCACCGATGCGATTGAAGTCGCCAATTGTCGACCAAGGAGTTGAACAAAGAGATCGTAGTCTTCGTCATATGGTCTCCTCGGATTCGCGGCCATGACCAGAAACCCCAAGGTCGATTCACCGGTAGTGGGTCGAATTGGCGCAATGACAACGATCCTTGAAGGGTCCCCAAATCCTCGCCATTCGATGCCTTCCAACATATCCGCTTCGAGAGTGCCATCATCCACACGAAGCACGATAGGTCTATCATTTGTCAACGCTTGTCGGAAGGAAGCTGCGAATCCTCCTGTCCCTGTCTTCATGTCAATGACTTGCGGCGCAGCGTTGTGCCCTGAAGGTATTCCCAAAGTGCCTTCCAAGTAGCACACCTTGTTTGACGCACCGCCACTAGAAGCTGACGACGATGCCTCGTTGTCGGATAAATCTTCGTTGAGAGAATATATCATGACCATGGGCGCATCATATTCGTTGTATTCTAGACCCTCAAGCAGCAAACCCCAGAACTGCGCAACCTCCCTCGCCGTGGCCGTACGCTCGCCTATCTCACGGAGCGTAAGCATACGCCGTTCCGCAATTTTCCGGCGTGTCTTCTCAAAAGCAGGATTGTACAGTCCAACCACGCTTCCGTCGTCGCCGATCAGGGGAATAATTGACCAGGAAAAGTACGTTTCCTCCAGAAAGCCGTTGCGCATCAGGAACAAACAGTCATCGTCTTTCATGGTAGCTTGGGCATTTTTGAAGGCACTGTCAAAGACATCCTCGAGCGCGTCCCAAATCTCGGCCCATGCATCTCGATAGCGCATACCCATCAGCTTGGGATGCTTTTGCCCGGCGAGCAAAACGTAGGCTTCATTGTAGATGGCGACGTGGTCTTTTCCCCAGTACATGGCCGAAGGGTGAGGACTCGCCATAATCAGATTACACATCCCACGAAGATCTGCAGACCAGGTGTCGATGGGACCGAGGCTGGTGTTATCCCAGTCAACTCCTCGAGCAAACTGTACATGTGCGGGAAGAGATGGCGATATGGGCAAACGAGTCCAGTCGAAGCAGCTTCTTTCCTCCACTGGGACCACCATGCCGGTACCTGCTGAGATGGGAGCAATTCCGGTACCTGCTGCAGTGGGAGCAATTGATGACATTGGTACCCCGTCCGTGCTTGGTGAGGGTGGTTCAGACAGCATATCAGCATGTTTCACATCTCCAGTAGCAATGGGAGAAGCATCTTCTGGTGTGCGAGGGGAAGGATTTGACATATCCGACACTAAACTCTCCATCGTTCTGGGTATGTGCGTGCTTGGCCGTGGAGAGATGTCGAAATAGCTTGACGAGGTGGCATCTCCACGGCCGGTTGCTGCGGACGAAGACGTAGAGCCCAATCCCTTATATTGTTGCATCTGAGCCCGCGCAAGATTCTCACCGGTTGCGGGAGGCGAGAAGGGGTGTGGATGTCCATGTACAACCTTTAGTCGTCTTCGAATCAGAGAGCTCTGCCACAACAAGCCCGCGAAGGGGAATTTCGTTACAACATGGATTTCTGTTGCGGGGGTCAGGACCCACGATCTGAAATCGTTGAATGAAGTCCCTAGATCAAGCAAGAGAGTGGAATCCTCGGAACGTCCCTGAACGTGGTCGAAAAGCGAGGTCCGTGACTTTAGAGCTGCATTGGCAAACAGGATTTGAAGCCCAGTGGACAGATTGGCATCGTCAGCTATATCCACCACGATTGTAGGGCGCTCGTCCAGTTGTAAATACTCGACCAGAGCGACCGAATGTAGCAGCTGGGACCCGGTTGATAGTCTTGGGTCTGAAGGAGTGTGAGATCTTGTTCCACTCTTCTGTTCAGTCGTTCCAGGGCCGGCATGCGCCAATGACCTGATCGGCATTGCGCTTCCAATGTGATCTCGCGCAGCGTTAGGCGCTCTAGTGGGCGTCATGTGCTCCCCTTGACTCACGATTGTTGCAGCCGCCTCGAGTAACGAGTTCGAATGGCCACCGGTCAATGATCGGCAGGGAGCAGGGAATGAAGTCTTTGTCAAGTCCTCCTCTTGACCTTCCTCATCTTGTCCACCACGATGTCGATATGTTAAGTCATTTTGTCTGGAACGTGGAGCCACAAGCGAGGAGGATCTTTTGACCAGTTTCCGCGCAGGAACGTCAATGGAAGGTGAGGTAGTTCTGGACTCTTGAGAGCGTCGCTTAAGGGAATGCGGAAGACCACTTTCTGCGATTGGGGGCGTGAGAGGAAAGGGACCTGCTGGGTCTGAGTTTGTGTCCGCCGGCATGCAGCCCTGGCATTCTTCAGAACGGTTCAGTTGCAAGGATGGAAGTTGCAGTTCGGAGAAAGCGACCGAGGGGAACGGCGGCGTGCAGGGAGGGAAGGTCGAATAGCACCCAGGGAATGTTTATTCGGCGGACAATCGAACAGTTGAGGTATTGTGCTACGGGGTAGAGGAGCAACAGCGAGCGTGGTGTGAGTAGCGGATTCGCGAGGGTGGGAGAGTAAGGTTTGAGGCTCGAGTGGTAAGAATGAATCTAAGGCAGAGCCGCAACAAAGTTGGGACGGTGGGCAGCTGGATAGAGTTCAGTCCTGCCCACAATTGAAAATCCCCAGTGGTAAGGAAGGGTAATTCGAGACGAGGGGGGTTCGTGATGGTGGTAAAAAGCAATGGCCAGCTCGGAGGATCAGAGTGTGATCAATGTCAATGTCAAGCAGGAATTCCAAGCTCGAATACCCAGTCACAAAAGATGTCCTCGTCGCAAGATATCAGACGAAGGTCCCATGTAGGGATGAGATAGCCGGCAAGCCGGATAGCCTCGCACGCCTCGTTCTTCTCAGGAGATCGACTGGGCGCAGAACCCAATAACCCAAGTCAAGCGGGGGTTGTGCAAGTGCCTCGTGTACACAGTACCCGACGCGAGGGGGACAGAGGCGCAAGCTCTTGAGCAACAGACTCCTTCCATGACTGATGACGCCTAAATTGAAGCCGGTCCACAGGCAAGTTCTAGAGCCCCCAAGGCGGCCCTGAGTGACCGTGAGTGGCCTATAAAATCAACAGTGATGCTGCCACGCCCATCAACTGCTACCCACAGATAGTTAGACTGCCCCCATCATGCCCCCCATCTTGCCCCCATCGAGATTCAAGCTAAACAAAAGCCATCCCGAAATCACGATCCGAAATTTCACCCTCGTCCAGCGCCGCTAAACTTCTTCCGACACATGGCACTTTTTCCATTTCCCATCTCTTACATACACCACAAAAAGGTACATATCTAAGGTACCTAGGTAGGTAGATACATTATTCGAGCAAAAGACTTTCTCCATTCCTCAATTCAATACAGCCCAGATCTTCAGACGAACCCGTCGTCCATTGCGTTGTGCTCGTCTGTTTTCCCGAAAGGCTTGCAAGGGCTTCTGATACGCTCAGGTTCTTCGTCCTCAACAATGGCGCAATCACCCCCGAACTTGGCTTCTCTTCATCATGCGTGCCAACCCAGTACTTTGCCCTCAGTATTTTCTGAGCTTTGACGGCGTTGACCACGCCCAGGTTGAGTTGACTTGTCCAACCGATAGAAACATCATGTAGACCATGGAGGAGAGCCAGGGCTTCCAATCGGGGAGTCGTTTCCGTCAGCACAGATACCGTTGATGCTTGCACTCCATGGGGTGTATATATGACTGCTTCGGCGTGGTCAGACGATGCTGACATTTGCACGCATATCACGAGCGCAGAATGGAAGTAGAGCATGTCGAAACCAGTCACCAGTCTACCAATTCCAATCCAACCAGGTAGAGGAGCAAGACTGGTTGCCCTCCAGTCCGTACCAGTGGAAAATGTGCCAATCTCAATCACCCGGTCAAAATGTTTCCATGATTGGATCAGTTGGGCTGCTTTCTTGGTCGCGAACACTGGAACTCGGCCATCGAGTTCCAGCAGCGTGGCCTGATGGCAATGGTCGGTAAACTCGTGAGAGACGGCCACAGCATCAATGCAAGACCGTCCCCTTGCCGCCGGCAAATCCGTATCGAAGTCGAAGACCACGTCATTCTCATCTCGGTCCAGACGTTCGGCGTCTCGTAAGGCATTTTCGAGTTCGGCAATGGTTTGGACGCTGCTCTCGATGGAATGCCATTGCTTCGAAAACCACCCAGCCACGTCTTCCTGACTGCCTTTCAACCAAGGATCGAGGAGGATGTTATATCGTGAACGCCCTGCCGGTGGAGAAGCATGCTCGGGATATGGGAGGGATATGAGCCAGGAAGTGTCGGCATTTAGATGGGTCAAGATAGGTCTCTTGGAATGATGTGCACGCCTTAGCGAGGCCTGCAATTCGAATTGAAGCTGGCATGCTGCTTCATCGTCCATATGACTGACCATGGCAAGAACGTACAAACAAAGTCAATGGTCATTGTCAGTAGCATGCCATTCTGCACTACAGCATACCTGCGGCTAGCTTGGCTCTAGAAGGCGAGGTATACAGGGAATTGAATCATGATGTTACATATGCAGAGACTTTGATGCAAGAGTGCACTCCACATGATGCCCCCCTTGGGTATACCTCGTCATAGGGAATGCTTACCCTTTCAAGTTGTCGAGAAGTCATCATCCTGTCTTTCTGTACTCCGTAAGTGTCCTCACCCAATCTTCTACGGCAAGGAAGAGGATAATATCGGGCTAGCATGGGAAGTTGAACCTCTTACTGACAAGGACAGCTCTGGAGGCGATAGGCTGGAAAAGAGGCAGGAGTGAGGCTGGTGGCACTGCTGGTGGGCAGGCCACCAAGCCAATTAGCGGGGTAAAGCGCAGGCAGGGTGTGATATCTGATAAGCTGGCCCAACTAGGCATAACGTCCCGTCACAGTTTCCCAGATTGGATTCTTGGACCCTCACATCATGACTCGCTTAGTTCCTGCCTGCCCACGCCTGCCTCAGGCGCTGCTTTATCATATCCGCCCTTGGAACCATCATAATCAATCTACGCCTCACTCTTTCTCAACGATTGCCATCAACAATCAACCGGGAACAATCAAGCAAACGATTCGCACAAGAGTCACCGAAACCACCGATCAGCGTGGTACAGTATCCTGTTCTAACAACAAGATCCGCCATCCGGCCATCGCTTCGTACCTTCCGCCAAGGGACTCGGCACACCTCATCCGCAGGCGCAATCAGGCTTGACGCGTCGCCTGTGCAGCTATCTTCACCAAATCACACAGCCTCCATTCGTTCCACTCGTCCCCCCAAGGCCCAGGTGGCCTGTGGCTAAGAGATCCCCAAGACCCTCGCTCTTAACGGGTGCTCGGTCTCCAGCGACTCTCTTCTAGGGCTTATTAGCACTCCTCCGCTCATACCTCTGTTCTCCTACATTCACATCTCCGCTCCTGGTGCGACCTGCTTTGAAAGCAAGTCTGTAACACCTTCATTCACAATTCCCCTCCACGCCTATTCATACGCCGATGGTCGACTCAGCTGACGAGCCTCCGCTGTCAAGTCGTCTACACTCATGGGCTAAGACCACGTTTCCAGCAGCGTCGTCCCTCAACCCTCTCCGATCCCGCCGCGAAGATCTTGAATCAGCTCAAACCCCATCCGACGGCACCGATACCCCCTCGAACCATGCTAGCCACGGATCCTCTGCAGCTCGTCCTGCAACCTCACAGTCATGTAGAGATGGAGCGGATAACGAGCAGCAACAGTCATTGTCTGTGGATAAGAAAGGAGATGGAGCGCAATCTTCCCCCATAGGAACTCCTGCTACCAAGGTCAAGGCGCCCTTGGTCGACCGTTTCCTCCGAGATGTCAAGCGCATCCTCTACGCCAGTTGGATCAACTGGCTCCTTATCTTCGTGCCTGTGGGCATCATACTGGGAATCCTCGTCGATTGGGTTAAAATCGACGTGGTAAGCCCAACCGTCGTGTTTGCCATCAATGCGGTGGCCATCATCCCCCTGGCATCGCTACTTGCATATGCCACGGAAAGTGTGGCGATCAAGTTGGGCGACACCATCGGTGCTTTGTTGAATGTGACCTTTGGCAATGCTGTCGAACTGATCATCTTCATCATCGCACTGGCAGCAAACGAAGTCCGCGTCGTTCAAGCCGCTGCCCTCGGTTCAATCTTGTCCAATTTACTCTTGATCCTGGGCATGTGCTTTGTCTGCGGCGGTCTTCGCTTTCGAGAACAGTTGTACAACTCAACCGTGTCTCAAATGAGTGCCTGTCTTCTCTGCTTGAGTGTCATCAGTCTCTTGCTACCAGTAAGTTCACCACTATTGACCGTCGAGCCTTGGCTGACAATGTGATAGACAGCCTTCCATGCATCCTTCTCAGACACCGACCGAGCGGATCAGGTCGTGTTGAAAGTGTCGAGAGGTACTAGCGTAGTCCTCTTATTGGTCTACCTCATCTATCTGCTATTTCAGCTCAAGTCACATGCTTTCATGTATCAAAGCACACCTCAACATTTGATTGATGAAGAATCTCATCCTGGTCTTCTTGCCGACATTCTGAACTCGTCGAGCTCGAGTGATAGCTCCAGCTCGAGCAGTTCCGACACAGACTCTAGTTCTGGCTCACATACCACTGCGAAACGCTTCCGACGCGCTCTTCGTCGTAAGAGACGCAAGTCGACCTCAAGTACCAAGGACAACTCATCAATTCCGGCACTTACACGAAGCCCGTCTGTTCTGACTGGGCCCGGTGGTTCGATGAATCAGACCACCTCCCTTGCAACTCGAGACCTGGAGCCTGTCTTTAGTGGCGATGAGGCCGACGTTGATGGCGAGGGCAGGACCGGTAGACGACGTTCTCGCACCCGGACTGTACATACACGGGACTTTGAAACTGCGGCCCAGCCGGACCACTTGTCTGAGAAATCCAAAAAGCATAGTAAAAAGTCCAAAAAGTCCAAACGCTCCAAGAAGGAGAAGGCGCGAGAGCAGGAGAAGGCGCCTGTGACCGAAACACAGACAGAAAACTCCCTCTCCACATCGAATACGCTGTTGCCCCAAGTTGGTTTCGCAAGCGAGGTCCAAGAGATCCCGGCCGACGGCACAGCTCGCAAACCTTTCACTATCCGCAATATTGGAGAGGCAGTCAAGCCAGCGTTCAGCTCAACAGTGTTCCCTCATCATGAAGCGCTCGGACGATCATTGGCCATTCCAATCCGACCGCTTTCACAACCGAGATCCAGCTCCCAGGGCTTGCGTCGGACGTCTTCAATGCCAGACATGATACATCCGACCATGTCAAATAATCCTCGTTTATCGACCCTGAACAATGCACCGGTTCCGGTGGTCATTGCAGCTTCTGAACCAGGAGCCGAGGCGGCGACTGAAGAGGTCGTGGAAACTAAAGAGCATCTCTCACGTACTTCGGCCATCATCCTCCTCTTGTCCAGCACAGCCCTCGTTGCGCTCTGCGCCGAGTTCCTGGTCGGAAGCATTGATTACCTCGTTTCGAACACTGGTGTCAGTCAGGCATTCGTCGGTCTTATTATTCTTCCCATTGTCGGCAATGCCGCCGAACATGTCACTGCCGTGACCGTTGCGGCCAAGAACAAGATGGATCTTGCCATCAATATTGCACTGGGTAGCAGTATTCAGATTGCTTTGTTCGTCACTCCACTCATGGTCATCCTTGGCTGGATCATCAAGACAGATATGAGTCTGTATTTCAGTCTGTTCGAGACAGTCAGCTTGTTTGCCAGTGCCTTCATCGTCAGCTTCCTGATGATTGACGGGCGCAGCAACTATCTTGAAGGTGCATTGTTGATCGCAGCGTATGTGATCATTGCAGTGGCTGCATTTTTCTATCCCACCTGCGACCTGAGCTCGGCCAGTGGACCACTTGAGGGAACGAATCGAATTTGTTAAGGCGCGGTCTGTGTGATCGCGCTGTGTTGGAATCTGATCTGTCGTTCAAAGAACCCTTGTCAGTGGGCTAGTCCGGAGAGAAAACAAGGGGCAGGAAGTGTGTGTTAGGCAGGTTACTGGCTCAAAAGTCATGACTTCGTTTGCCGTTATGTTGCGATCACATCAATACTATCGTGTGGTTCGACAGCTGTATTGTGAGCTGGGCTATTCGAGATCGTTCATTACTGAGGGAGGTTGGTGCATAGGGTGTTGCTGCTTATTACATATTCACATTCATTTCACCGTCGCGGTACGCTCTGCTTCCTGCAGGGGGGCACCTGCTGAAGACCGCTTGATGGGCATGGTTGACTAATTCAATCACAATATACAATTGAGGCTTCCTCAATGCTCGAGTCAATCATGGCGATGTATTCTTGTTATCGTTCAGGTGTATTATTCGATAGATTGACGGACAAGTCCATGGATGGTGTTGACCTATGATGAGCTTCATGCATTCCTTTCCCCCATGCAGCAAGTCCAAGCAGGAGGGAGGGTTCCAAAGGCCAGTCAAACACTCCGTACGAGGACGCCATCGACGCCTCTTGTCGCGTGCTTGTTAGCGTCCAGCCTTCCTCCTTCTCCTCTCACATCTCCTCCATTATTCCGCAGTCTGGGGCGATGATGGGCCTTTCGTAAGTACTTCCCTTCATCCACATCCATCTATCAGTGTCCACTAGACGACGGCGTGGCGTGGTAAGTACAGCCATCGGGATGCATCGATTAGGTCAAGTCTCCTCGTTAACCATCAGGGATTTGAGCTTGGAAAATGCTTATCATTGCACCGTCGTTCTTGTTATCAGTTCACGCCACTGACTGGTACGCACCGTTACACCCTGGTAGGATCCTCGGGGCCTTCCTCCAACCAGCTGCAATGATGAAATCGTGCGAGTACACACACCCTTGGTGGTCGATATCGTAGCAGCTTACCAAACTCCATTAGCGGAAAGATGCTCGCTTCTGACTTGCCCTCTCCTCTATTTGAAGCACATCTTACCCTGCCGAGGTTTTCGTGACCTCTCCTCTTTGCCATTTACTTCGATTTACTCTGTGGTATAGGTCTTGTTTTGTCGGGTTTGCCTCAATCTCAGCATCAACTACAGATACCTAGCTGTGACGACGTACTCATACACGCGAGATGGCTGCGATGGATTCGAAGATGGCCAGAGATAATGGCGCAGACCCTGAAGCACCTCCGTCGGAACGCCGGGGCTCCTTGGTCGTTGATCCAAATCTTGCCAGTGAGGAGGATGCTGCTGTTCTAGCTAAGATGGGGTATGTGTACACACATATGGCAACACAAACGACTAGGTTAATGGCTGAATGGCGGGAAACTAATTCATTTGTGAAATTGCTGCAGGTACAAGCAAGAGCTTCGCCGCAACTTCAGCATGATCGAGGTGTTCGGCATCGCCTTTGCCATCATGGGTCTACTGCCTTCGATTGCTAGTACGCTGTCCTTCTCGATTCCAGCGGGACCGGTCGGTCTGGTCTGGGGATGGTTCCTTGCGTCCATGTTCATCTTCGTCGTTGGCCTGGCTATGGCAGACCTGGGATCTAGCATGCCCACAAGTGGAGGTTAGTGTGTTTTCTCTCATCCTCTGTTCGAGCTGACAAGATCTAGGCCTGTACTATTGGACACATTACTACGCCTCACCAAAATGGAAGAACATGCTCAGCTTCCTGGTTGGGTACAGCAATACTTTGGGACTCGTTGGCGGCCTTTGCTCCATTGATTGTACGTCCCTCATCATACTCATCCGAGTCCAAGATACTTACCAGCCACAGATGGGTTTGCTCTGCAGTTTCTGTCAGTCATCGTGATCGCACGAGATGGGAACTGGGCTCCTACCAACGGACAGATCTACGGCGTCTTCCTAGCAACTGTCGTCTCTCACGGCGTGATTGCATCGACCATGGCCAAGGTGATGGGCAAGCTACAGTCGGTGTTTGTGATAATGAATTTCGTTCTCATCTTTGCCACCATAATCGCCTTGCCCATCGGAGCCGGATCGTCGCGGAACAGCGCCTCGTATATCTTCACACATGTCGAGAATCTCACAACCTGGCCATCGGGATGGGCGTTCATGCTGTCCTGGCTCAGTCCGATCTGGACCATTGGTGGATTTGATTCTGCTGTGCATATCAGGCAAGCTTGACCCGAAGGACCAGTCCTCAATCCGATGAGATTCTGACAAACCTGCAGCGAAGAAGCCGCCAATGCAGTCAAGGCTGTCCCCCTCGGTATCTTGTTCTCGATTGGCTCATGTTGGCTCTTCGGCTGGATCTGCTGCATCGTGATTGCCGCATGTATGTCTCAGGACCTCGAGCACATCCTCGGGTCCCCGTTCGGCCAGCCTATGGCTCAGATATATTTTGACGCGCTAGGCAAGAACGGCGCGCTGGGATTCATGTCTCTGTTGATGATTGTGCAGTTTCTGGTAAGTCGCCAGGTCTCTCAACTCAGGGTTTGACTTGCAGGAACTCGCTGACCAAAGGCTTTTGCTTTCTAGATGGGCATCTCAATCTTGGTCGCTGCATCCCGACAATCCTGGGCCTTTTCTCGAGACGGAGCACTGCCCTTTTCGAAGTTCTTCCGGCCAATCTCAAAGACATTCGGCTACATTCCTGTCCGCACGACTATCGGTTGCGCAGTGTTGGCCGCCCTTCTCGGCTTGCTGTGCTTGATCGCTCCCGCCGCGGCCGCAGCATTGTTTTCTCTTGCCGTCGCCGGGAACAATCTAGCATGGGGTACCCCTATCTTCTGTCGTATCGTCTGGGGACAGAGCAAATTCAGTCCCGGCCCAATCTATACGGGCAAGATGTCCACGCCCATCGCATGGCTGGCTGTCGTGTTCCTGATCTTCGGCACACTGCTGGCCATGTTCCCTGTGGGCGGACCGAATCCGGACTCGGAGAGTATGAACTATACCTGCGTCATCAACTCGGCGGTCTGGGGCGGGGCGTTGTTGTACTATGCTGTCGATGCGCGCAAGTGGTTCCGTGGTCCACAGATCACCATTGACCTGGATCAACTTACTGACGCGCAGGCGGCCGCGCTGCGGGAGGAAGGTGTCAAAGTCGAAGAAGAGGGTGGTAAGGCTGTACTGGGCGGGAGGAGCGGGAGTACTAGCAGTGGTATTGCCAAACTGACCTAGCGGTCGGACTGCTAGGCAGGTACTCATCGATTTGCAAATCGCCCTATGTTGACAGCTGTTCACTGAAGGCAAGTCGGAACAATGAAGAAATGACCTCGTTCGGGGCCTTCCGCTACAACAGAGCTTTCCGTGCTCTGGGTACCAGTCATTCCTGTCTATGGATAGATGAGAGATTGGGGAACTCCTCATACATCATGCTCAGCTGCTGCCTCGGCGAATCGCCGCAAGTCTACCTCCCACGAGCATAGATGGGCAATACATTTTCTTAAAGTAAGAGAGGTTTCTGACTCTAAATCATCAATTCTCCTTCCATTCGTCCAACCCCTCTCATGGGAGACAACTAGGTAATCTTGATCTGAACAAAGAGGCATCAGTCTGCTGCATAACCCTTCCTCGTGAGAGGTTCAGTGGCATCCAGCGCCGACAAACCCTAGGCAGGGACGCGCGTTTACTTACCCTCCTGAGCTTGGACGGTTGGTATCGCTCATGGATCAACATGATACCCGAGGTTAATTGAAGTTCAAATCTGGATTGGGATGATTTATGAGCATGTACTCCGTATTGTTTGGAGTTCTGCCTTGTGGTACACGCTAATTCGGCTTTATGCCCCCGGGCGTTGAGCATGGCAGCGGATTCCACAGCTTGCGGCGCACGTCCCCAGCTCGGGAAGTTCGAGCTCCTCCAACTCCACAACATACATTCCCCATATTCCCCCACAACCTCTGTCTCGTTGCTTATCACGAAAGGGGAAGCATACTACTACTTCATCTCCCTTGGCTCACACAGCACCGGTCATGATGCCGCGAAGCCGACCAGGCCGTATGTCATCGCTCACGATGGGACACTTCCGCTTCCTGGATTCTGACCGCTTATGTGCCGTGTTCCCCAACACAATACTAGTCATAGCCTACAGAGGAACGGTAGGTTGCCCAGCGTCCTCCGCGAGAACCGTCCCCAAGGACTCGTATTCACCGTGTTCGACTCCAAGATGGATCCACTTTCTCCTCGTGACTGCATCACAGTTGGCAGCCTAAGACGGAATATAAAACCCTTAATCGGCCTCGCGAGTTCATGTGTACCTGGTTCGTTCTCCCCGCTCGAGTCTGCCTCGTTCTTCAGCATGGGCTTGTTCAAGCATGACAAAGGGGACGCGGTCGATGCCTCGCACTCGGCCAAGGCCAATACGTACAACTTCTATGTCGTCTTCTTCAGCGCATTAGGTTCATTTACGTACGGGTACAATTCATCCATCATCGGTGCAGTCTTTGGATTGCCCTCATTCTTCGCCTATTTTGACATTTCTCTCACGGGCCCGAATGCTAAGGCGGGGAACGAGATCATCGGCGGTAAGCGCACGCAGGTTCACTGGCATTGCAGACGTCTGACAATGAGAACTAGCTGCCAATGGTCTGTTCGCTGGGGGAGGCATTATTGGTGCTCTCATTGTCAACTGGATCCTCAACAAATATGGCCGCTGCAGGTCCATTCAGATTGTCTGTGCCATCTGCGTCGTCTCGGCCGCGATCCAAGGGGGGGCTGCTCACGTTGCCATGTTCCTCGTGGGACGCTTCCTGAATGGCGTCGGTGTCGGCATGATGCAAGTGACCGTGCCTGCGTACATGGTCAGTCGATCGATCGGACTTTGCGAGAGTGCACTCTGCTGACGTGGGGTATAGTCGGAATTGTCGCCTGCAAAGCAACGAGGTCGAATGACGGGTAACCAACCCTTATCCGAGTCGCTTTCCGTTTTGGTCTCGTGCTGACTTCAAGGCAAGGCTCACACGGGGTCCTGATTGTCTGTGGCTACGTGAGTACTACTAGTATCCCATCTGCAGCCCATCTCCCGTGTACAGAGTAGAGGGGATTCTGACTCAAGCCTTCAGGGGTCGGCCGCATTCACAGGTCTGGGCTGCTATTTCGCCGCGCCCCAAGTGCAGTGGCGGCTATGCCTCAGTCTGCAGATTGTAGCGCCCCTGATCCTGCTCATAGGCTCGCCTTGGCTGCCCGAATCACCTCGTTGGCTCATTTCAAAGAGCAAAGAGCGGCACGCCCTCGAGATTCTCCAGAAGCTGCACTCTCGACCAGATGATCCATCGGGTTTGGCTGCCAAGGAGGAATTCTACCAAATCTCCAAACAGATCGAGCTGGAGAATGCGACAGGTGTGCACGGGATCTGGGACATGCTCAAACGTCCTTCGTATCGCAAGCGAATATACTCGGGCCTGCTGGTGCAGTAAGTTATCGATTTCATCGGGACCCACTTTTCCACCCTCCCCAACTCAACTCACCTCACCTCACCTCCTCCCCGTTGGTTCTGCTAACACGCTCGACAGGTGCGCCGCTCAATCGACAGGTGTGCTAGTTATTAATAACTACCAGGTCCTCTTGTACAACAATCTCGGTCTGTACGGGTGGCTCCCTCTCCTACTGTATGCCCTCTATACCTCGTGGGCTGCATTCATGAACTGGGTCAACGCCATGCTGCTCGATCGTCTTGGGCGGATTCCCATCATCACCTTTGGCCTGACCGGCTGCATTTGCATGATGATTGTCGAGACTGCCATGGTGGCCACTTATGCGGGGACGTCCAACAAGGGTGGCAATGCCGTGGGCGTCTTGTTCTTGTTCCTCTTCGTCACCTTTTATGGAGGCAGCCAGGACGCCAGCAGCTACGTGTACTGCAGCGAAATCTTTCCCACTGGTGTACGAGCCCACGGCCTAGGCACCTCGATTGCCGGTCTTTTTGCATCGACGCTGCTCTACACTGAGGTCGCACCGACTGCATTCGCCAACATCAAATGGAAGTAAGTGACTTGGGCTCTGCTCTACTCTGCTCTGCTCGAGCCCCTCTACATCGCCTGCCTCCGCGCGACTGTGCTAACGAGTCGTTAGATATTACCTCGTCTTTATCATTGTCCCGGCGGCCTGCCTTCCATTCTTGTGGCGCCTCCCCGAAACCAATGGTCTCTCGCTTGAGGAGATTGCTGCAAAATTCGGTGACGAAGTTGCCGTCGACCTCTCACATCTCGACGAGGAGCGCCGGCGCGCGCTTGACGAACGCCTCATGGCTGTTGGTGTCGATATTACTGAGTCGCCGCCGAGCGAGGGACAGGGCGAGACCAAGGAGACTGCCGTGGCTCACCGTGAAGGGCACGCTGGCGTCTGAAGGGCTAAACACACCAAAGCCAAAGCCTAGCCGAAAGCCAGGTATGGCCGATCGCAGGACCAGATTAGGTTCCCGGTGCGTTTGCTCAGGTAGTGTTCAGGGGGTCTACAGCCTCGCCAGCCAAAGGCTCAGTTAACGCCCAGGTTAAAGAGGCCTTCCCTTCCCCTTCAGGATCAAATCGTGAACGGCAGTTGCTTCTTTCCATTCTCGAGTAATCGAGGTAGTGACCAGAGACTGCGAAGGATTTTGTTGATCTATGCCAACGGTTAGTAGTGACGTACGTGGACTGAACATACGTCGAAATAGTCTTAAGGTGCACGACTTGGACGATTTCCAGAGAGACGATGCATCGCCCCCTCATGACGTTCCACGGAAACAAGCACTATGTGCTTGACTCGACTTAAGCGGTCGTGGCATGGACGTCAGATCCTTTCGAAAACCCAATTCAAGAAGGCCTGGCATTAATCGCCATTTCTCGTCCTTTTTTCTCGCTGCCAATAACGGACCGAGCCTCGTGCACGTTGACTTTCTTACAACATGATCCACTGACACTACGACAAACCCGTACTGAATGCCCTCGAAAAGGAAAGAGGCACCACTAGGTGGGGAATCCCCTATCCCAATCGTGACGTGACAGACTCCAGAGCTCGCTATTGAATCGACAAAGGTATGACGCTGATCTTTGGACCCTCGTTGCACTCTCGTTCATGAGAAGAACGGCCAGGGCAGAAACAAAATGAGGTGGCAATGGACAGATATATACGTCTTGAGGTCTCTGGACTGGACCGTCGTGTACTCAACTTCAGGACACTGTCCTGATACCGCGACATTTCAAGATAGATTCGCAGATTCTTCAGCTAAAGCCCGCTTCCACAAACACACTACACGTTACAACAGCCCAAACATGTCGTCCACCTCCGGCCTGCCCAATACTGGCTCAACCTACCCAGCCACAAACTCCGATGCAATCACCTTCTCAAACAACAAACCCCTCGGCGCATCTTCTGATGCCTTCTTCCCAAACAACAACAACAACAACAACGATTTGGGCGCATCTTCTCATGATGCCGCCACTGTCGGCGTACAGGGCGACGGGACCCAGCATCGCGGGTCCACTATCCCCGAGAATCCAGTCAATTACTCGGACTCGTCGAATCCATTGAACTCGCACCACCGCCCATCGCTGGGGTTGGATGGCGACTCCAATGTTTCAAGTCTACAGGGCGACACTCGAACGTCGGGGAACGCGCCTGGTAAGCTCGGTGACAGAGGCGAGAACAGCGTTGGTGCCATGGGCTTTGGGGGGTCCACTGTTGAAAGGCCGAAAGCGGACCAAGGACTCGGCGAGAAGATAGCGAACTTCTTGGGCGCATAAAGTCGTGTTTGTGTCGGCATGGACCGCTGGCGCCGTTATGTATGATCAATGATCGTTGACGTAGATGCTTTCCGTACAGAATATTGCATACTCCCAATTTTCGCAGACGTTATTCTTGTCGTTCAGTCTCTGCCGACGTTTTACTTCTGTGAAAACGCTCAAGGAAAATGCGGCCAGAAGCTGTCGTCCAGGAAATCGACCAAGCTGCTAATGCCTGGGAACAAAATTTCGTCATGTGCAGTAATCGATGGTAGATCGTCGGCTCCTACTGAGGACAATACCTGCGGCTGTTGCCCTTGCAATATCTGTGCGGCCTTGTAGTTATGCAATTCCTTCCATTGCTGTAACCTTGGGGTGAGATCTTGGAATGATTGGGGGGACTCCACACGGCAACGTACTCGGGTCTCGAGGTATCTGGGCGGCCGAATACTCAGCTAGAGCTTTCGCTTCGTTCATCTTGATCATCACGGTGTCCACCGTCGCGCAGCTCTCGCGTAGTTTGAATCCCATCCTTCACCGCTGAAGAGGCATGGCTTGGAGAGAACGACGCTGGCGTGACCCATCAGACTCCACTGGGAGTAAGTGAAGTCGAAGTGGGCGGATGTCGGCGAGGCGTGCCATTTCTCAAGCAAAGACTTGGTCGAGTTGAGACAGGTGAACAGCATTTTGAGCCGGGTCATCGAGAAGTCGCTGTAGCCAGCACTACCAATGCTGTCATGCACGGCAACTTCGCAGAGTAATATCTCCACGAAGAAGTAGTGGAGCCAGAGTATATCTGCCATACGATCAGTTGGGGAGCGTAGCACTATGTGGTGCCCCTTGGGCTATCTTCGGGTCCATGATATCCGCAGTCGGCTCGGGCTTGATGACCACCTATACTCCGTCAACTGGCACGGGAGTATGGATCGGATATCAGATCCTCGTGGGTACTGGTCGGGCCTCAGTCGTTCAAATGGTCAGTGCCACTACTGTCGCTTCTGCTCCCATCACTAACCCGCCCTTCTCTCAGCCAATCACTGCGATCCAGGGATTTCTCCCAAAGAAGGAACAAGCCATGGCCACTTCACAGGTGTTTTTCTTTCAACATCTCGGGGGGATGATCTTTCTCGCCCTCGCCGAGACAATCTTTACAAGCGGCCTTCGTTCAGCGTTGCACCACGTTGTGCCGGATGTTGATGCTGAAACAGTCATTGACGCTGGTGCATCGGCTATCAGGTCAGTCGTGACGAAAGCTGACCTACCTGGGGTCCTACAGGCTTACAACCATGCCATAGTTGATACCTTTGTAAGTGCTAATTACTCGCATAGCTCGTGTTGCCTCTTTGATGTAGTATTTGGCGGTCGGTGGCACTTGCGCAGCGTTCTTCGTGTGCTTTGGGCTGGGCTGGCAGAAACTCCCGCAGAAAGAGACCGGAAAGAAGGATAAAGTAGAAGGCCTCGAGAGAACAGCGAGTAATGTTGCCTAAAACCACCATGATAACCATCCACGTCCGATACCTTTGAATCTTTCAAGCTCCAGATCTAAACCAACGGCCCGGGCTCGGGTCGAAGATTATTCCTCAGGCCATGTCTTTTGGGACGCCTCTGAGGAAATTTGGACAATGATCTTGCCCCTTGCCCTTCCGGTCTTTAGTCTCTCGAACGCCTTTGGTGCCTCCTCGAACGAGAACTTCTGGTCTATGATAGGCTTGATCTTTCCATGCTTCATCCATGCCACTATCCGTTCCAATTGGTCGACCTTTGGCTGTGCGAAGAACCCCGAGACCTTTCTTTTCCCTCCACCTAAGAAACCGGGCCAAAATCTCCGCTTCAGACTATTGGCAAAAGAACCCAAGGACGGGTCACCTGCGACGAAGATGTACATGGCTGATGGCTTGGTGTATTCGTGGCATTTCCAGTACAGGTTCATGTCATGGCCAACATTGTCCACGACATGGTCGAACTTGTGCCCAGATGCCTTCAATGCTTCGACCACATTTTGTTTCCAATAGTCAATGACCTCATCTGCTCCGAGACTCTTGCAGAGTTCAACATTGGGGGTTGAGCAAGTTGTCGTGACATAGCAGCCAACGGCCTTCGCGACTTGAATCCCAAAGACCCCGGTGCCACCTGAACCGCCGTTGATGAATATCTTGTCGCCTTGCTTGACGTGTGGGACTATTGTCTGGTACGCCGTGAGACCGGCTACAGGTGTTGTAGCCGCCAAGATTGGGTCGACGCCGTCTGGGAGGGCGACGATCTGACTCTTCTGGGTGATGGCGAACTCTGCCAGGGCTCCTCCGGCCAAGGGAGATGTGCCAGTCACGCCGAAGACGAGCTGGCCGCGCTTCAGTGTCGAGTCAGTGGGTGTTTTGACCACATAGCCTGCGAAATCGAGGCCGGGAGTGGCTGGTTTGCGGATGGCCAGGCGGTTGATGAGTGGGATTTCGGCCGGCTTGTAGTCTATCGGATTGAGTGCACAGGCGATGACCTGCACGAGATACTGGCCGGGTTTTGGAGTTGGTATGGCGGCAGACGCATTCAGCCGCAGATTCTTTTCTAGGGGTTTGGCGCTGGTATATTGCCAGGCTCGCATTGTGGTGGGAACTTTGCCGGACATTCTGATCGTGTTCTGGAAGATGATCGACTGTACGTGTGTTGGCAGGGACTCGGTGCTTGGTGTGATGGAGAAGTTGCCATTTTGTTCGAGTTCTGTGTCAAAGCTGGCATATATACTGCGGTGTGACAACTAGGTGGCCTTGGGGTGTAACGGAGGGTCGGGATGGATGAAAAGGTGGTCCGAAATGACAGGAGAGCACTGGAGAGCGAGGAGAGATCACAGAGGTGTTGCTGCTGATGGATCTTCTCGGGAAAGTTACCATCTTGGTCTGACCGGAACAATATCTCCCCGAGTCCCCATCCTCCACACAACGAGACAACAATCTACGCGTCACGTTCATCTTGCTCTCCATTCATGAATCGATGTTTGCGCCTCATCCTGTACTCATCCCTTCCCCATGGTGACACAAACTCCAAGGTGTTCTGCAAGCTCTCGGCCGTTGCAGACATTCACATTCACATTCACCCGACTCCCCTTGCAGCATTCCAATGGCCAATGCGCAAATGCAGCTTACCCAGTCATGACGTTGGCTGAATGCGTTGCAACGCTGAGCGAGGAGGATAACTAGGCTAGCACTTGTCTGGCTTCCTCCCATTGCTCGAAAAGGCCGAATATTGATCCGGGGTAGGGTTACTGAGCTTTCGTCCGTGGATCTGCCAGGCACAATGCAGTCTCAATGTCTAGATTGGTGGTATGGGAAACGCGGAATAGCCCTCAACGAGAGCAGGCGTCTATGGTGACATTCTACACGAAACCTCTGTGGCTGTGGAAGGGTCTTGACAGGCATCCTCCTCAAAATTACCATCTTCTCAACACGTGGACGGCTCTCTCTCATGGTTTGAAATTGACCCAAAGCTTCCTTATCTTCCCATCTTCGGTCAAGGTGATGTCTGTTCCCTCCAGCACTGGCTCTCCCGCAGGCGGCCCAAATGTCCAATCAATGCACACAAGACCATGATTGACGACCGGTTCCGAAGCAGGTTTGAACTCGAAATCGTTCCCTGCAATCAACTCCCTCATCCGCCCTTCCAGGCCCTCGTATCCCGTCGTCACGCGATCATGCTCGTACATAGTGGTGTCGGGGTGGAAGATCTCTTTGGTGAGCTTGACGCGAGATGCTTCGTCGCGGTTGTGGAAGACGTAAAGGCACGCGTCGGCGAGTTTGAGGACTTCACTTTGAGAGGCTGCCATGTCTTGGAACGGGCCGTTGTGGAAGCTGGACTTTCGGGACTAGGGGTGGTATGTGTTTTTCAAAGGGGACAGTGATGAGGAGTTGTCTTGAACGACCACGAGATCTTTATATTTGGCCAGAGGAAACATCGAAGCCCCTTATAATGTCATCTCTGGTTGGACCTTAGGGCTTATCGGCTCTACTTTCAGCCTCAGCTGACGGTAAGCCCTATTTCATTGGCTGCAAAACACGTTCAAGATGACTAGAACTGTGGTGATTCGCGATTTCGGTTTGTGAGCGTGGAACAACTGTCTCGTATTCGCTTAGGGAAGCCTGTTTGACCATGGTCTGGACCATTCCGCGTTCGTGACCAGAGACACCCGCCCTTACCTCTGGTCCGAAAAATGACTGAAAGAAGATGTTGTTGTTTGATATCAAAGCTAAATAACCCGATTACACCATGCTAAGGCGGACAATTACACATTTCCTCATAAGACGCCACTGATCAATCATCAGACTGTTCTTGACAGTAATCCAATCGCAGACCCTAGTCCGACTAATAGTACGACGATATCTATGAACTCCATCTTGCAGCTCTTATGCCTTCCTTGCCCACTACAGCATTCAAACTCTTCCACCTGCCAATCCGGAAGACTCAGAACCATTGCCCGTCTGTTTCTGTTCGACGACATCTTCCTCGACTAAATGTCGCTGACCTGTTTGGAACACTGGTCCAGGGTGTGCCACAACCAACGCATAAGCGGCCAGAATGACCATCCTATTGTCGCAATTGTTAGCCCATCTCCAGCCTCGGGTCAAGCATCGGGGGGAGAGAGAAACACTTACACAGCCTCGAGCCCGATGAACAGCGACTGATCTCTCAAAGCCTCGCTGTCCCTCGAATATCCTTCGTTCAACTCGTACACACGATAGCAGCAACGCACGAGGATCAAGATGGTCGCCAGAGACAGGAAAACCACAAAGATCTTGAACTTCCTCGGGATCCGGGCGGAGCGCCAGACATTGCGGCTGCGGACGAAGTAGTCGACACTAAAACAGATGAAGACGAAGAGTGTGGCGACTTGGAAGACCAACCCCGCTAAAGCGATGTTGACCCCAGCATCGGAAGACCCGTTCGACGTAGATGACATGGCGCCACCGACGGCTTGGAGGATCAAGCTGACGATGTCGCATGGGATGAAAATGTAATAGAACAGACGGGGATTGAAGCGCGAATGCTTGACGGAGATGTAGTTGATGATCTGGTAGAGCATGACATATATCGCGGCGGAGAAGAAGACGGGGCCGATGGTGATCAGGACAATCTGCATGATAAAACCCATATGTTCGAATGGGTTCTGGTACATCATGATCCGCCCAACGTAGCCGATGATCTCGTCAACGCACCCGAGCAACATGGCACTCATGAAGCCCCAGGTCTTGTATCGCCAGCCGAAGGCGACTTGACTGACACAGCAAATGGCGTAGAGAGCTATGAGTGCGCTGCTCAAGCCGAGGGATGGACGGTAGCCATAGACGCTGAGCTCCACGGGACAGACTGAGATGGTGCAGTTGTTGTCTTGGCCGCCGGCAATGTAGACCGTGCCATTGGGAGAGATGTAATGAGGCTCGTTGGAGGACATGTTGGTGGCTCAGGTGGTCAGATGTCCTGGGCAATAGTGTTGTGGTTGAAGGGATGGGGAGGAAGATTAGGTGGCTTGAATGAGTGAGACTTGCTAATTACTGTTCCCGTGGTTGGTGAAGATGGAGAGGTCAACGGGCAACATGAAGCATGAGTTGTCTGTCCGCTTTATACCTCGAGGTAGAGAAGTCCTCATATCAGACATGATAGCCTTGAATGAACAATACCTTTGGGTAGATTCCGTCTCCCCAACGTCCATGGAGCTGGATAAGGCCGTAGGGCAAAGTGGGACCGGCTCGGGCGCATACAAGGGATGCCAGCGACCAGTCACCTTTCGCAACATGGGACAAAGACGCATGTTGCTGCGCGTGGATCGACACATGGCGGGTGGCTCAGGGCCGGGAGGAAGCACGAAACTTTGCTATGACCCTCACATTCTGTGTAGTCAGCGATCTTGGCCGGAATGTAGGCCCATACTGCGACGGGAGGAACACTCAGGCCACCAGGAACCTACCAGGATGCCAAAAGGACACGCAGGTGGTGGCGTAAGAGAATTGCTCCAAGACGTGGTCGACGTACTCGTGTTTGAGATCATATCATGACGCATGCTCCGTAAAAACGTGCGAGAGCAGCCCTGTCCCACCCTGTCGGTGGGGTTATCAGCCCGTCTTGACAATAGGCGGTTAGACTGTCGCAGCATGGCCCCCGAATCTGGTATAGCGTGTTAGCGGAGGATCGGGCCACAAGCCAACGGGCATGATGGAGCTATCGATGTCGACTGGACTGCAAGAGATCCCAATTCTGTGCAACATTTGAATTGTTCCGAGATGGGATAGAAGCAAGTCGATGCCTGCAGTCGAGCGTTGGTTGCCTTTCCCAAGGAAGCAATAAACGCGAGTCTACTGGTATTGTGGGTAATTGCCGAGAACCCAGTAAAGAATAGCACCACGCCTTCAATACCTGGTACCTTCATCCTCCAGCTGCATACCCAAAAACATCTGGCCGGCGATGCCGGCTCTGATAAGGTCTCGAACCCAGGCGGAACTCCCATCAACTTTCCTGGATTCATAAGACCCCACCCACCAGATGCCATCACCGGACCTACCTTTAATGGGGAGTCCCACGTCAACCGCTAGACCATTAAGCCTGAGCGAGTTAATGCGCAGTTGAACATCTATACGTTTCAGTCCGATTTATGAACGAATTGAGGGACTCAAACATATAAGGTAATGAGTTGTGGGACTCGAGGTGAAGTATAAAGTCACTGGGCGGGAGGGAAGCGAAAGGAAGTGAAGACCAGGCAAGGCGACCTCACCGCTTTATTGTAGAGTGCTCACATCTCCTCCTCTTCCTATTACTTAGTACTCTTCATCTTCCTCATGATCGACTTCGCCTCTGAGCCCTGGGACTCAAGGGTCCTTCTCTTGTCCAAAAATTCAACCCGACCTTCTCGCCCGATGTCACCACCGCCCCTGAGTGAATGGTCCGCTGATCCCCGTTCCCACTCATCAAGTTCGCCCAGAACACCGCGTTACCTGGGATGGGAAGAAAAGTCACCCCTTCATCAAATGGGGCGTCGCAGTCGATATAATCTGAGAGGAAGTGGATGTTGTAGGGTGGATGGATGCATTCTGGGGAAAGGTTCAAGTTGGTCTGCGAGGCCTGAAAATCGGTAGCGGCCATGGCGACGACGATAAGATAACAAAAATACCCAAACACCAACATATCGCCAGTGCAGTTCAATTACACCTGGAACCCAAACGGGCCAAAGGAAGCTCTGCACGATGAACTGTAAACCGAGGCGGCAGAGGATCTCGAATCGAATCGAATCGGATGAATCTGATAACTCATACTGATGTCATTGGTGATCGATCTACACAAGAAGAGGAAGAAGAGGTGAACATCCTCCATCCCGACGAAACCAACATTCTACCTGCTGAGAGACGTGATAATATAGAACGATCTCGATTCCTGCCCCCCCATTGAACGTGTGGCTCAGACAATCGCCGACTCGTACCAATTTACTTCTACGTGTCCTTCCCAATCATGGTCCTCAAACTGATCTCAGCCACGCCGTAAGTACACAGCCATAAATACCTTGCTGAGTATCACCCTGGCAAGCCTATATCAGTCGTGCCATCTAACGCAACCGTTGCAGCTCTCCATACGCTCGAAAAGTCCGCATCGCCCTCGCCGAGAAGTCCATCCCATTCGAGCTCGTCACAGAAGTACCATGGGACAGCACGACGCAGACACCACAATACAATCCGCTCGAAAAGCTGCCAGTCCTGATCGACACTGAAGCCGGCAAAGACTCGGAGGACGAGGGCGAGGCCGTCTATGAATCGCACTTCATCCTCGACTGGATTGAATACAAATTCGCGCCGCCACGATATGTCAGTTTGACGCCTGACACGAGGGAAGGCGAGCTGTTTGCGAAGAAAGTCCAAGGTCCGTATTGAAGTCCTCTCTCTTTCGACCTGCTCCTGGCCTTCCCTACGACCCGCCCCTGCCCTGCCGTACAGAAAGGCGTCCCACTGTGTACCCTATATGTTTGAACTGATACAAATGGATACTCATCTCTAACCCTCACCTCAACAGTCATCGCGGACGGAATGTGCGACGCGTGCGTCTTGATGTTCTTCGAGAAACAACGGTCCTCCCCTTCGCCAGACTGGACCGCTCGCCAACGGCGTAAAGTCGACGGCGGCCTGAAGCAATTGGCCGCATGGGTTGCGGAGGCGGAGGCGGAGGCGGACAAGGAGAAGGCGAATGCGAAAGCCAACGAAAACAGAGAAGAAGAATTCTTCCTTGTCAACAACAAATTCACGCTCGCCGATATTGCCGCCGGCTGTGTACTGGGATACCTGCGTGTGCGGTTCGCCGAGCACCCTTGGCAGGAAGAGTATCCGCATCTGAAGAGGTATAGCGATCGGCTGGAGGCGAGGGAGTCGTTCAAAGACACCGTGCCAACGCCACAGACCATCAGTGATAGGATAGTCTGAATGATATCCTATAGGTAGGTACCGGTATGCAATGCCAGCATATGACCTTCAATAAAGGTGCTGTGCTCCTCGAGCCTTGCAAGCGGCGTTCGAAAGCCGAGTCCTTAGTCCTGGTCCTGACGCGTTTCAGTCTGCCTCCCTCCTCCCTTCCTCCGAAGCGTTATAACCATCGTCTCTTCTCTTCATGTCATGTCATCGTGGATAGATACCAGAAAACCCTAGCAGCTCTCTTCATGTCATTGTGGGCAAGTACCCAGGCGGTGGGCCCGTATTCTCCGGTTCAGTATACCTGACTGCTCCTGTCCCTGTCCCTGTCCCTTCTCCTACTCCTACTCCTGCTCGTGATCCAGGCCCATTCACACCCACACCCACACCCGCACCCGCACCCACACCCGCAGCTTCACCTTCTTCTCCCCCTACACCACTCACATCCGGGCCGGTTCTCATCAACTCTTCCATACCCACGTCGTGGCCCGCCATATTAGGCACGCTCCTACTCCTTCCATGATACGCCATGACAATATCATCCCTATCCTCTTCCACATCCACCCTTCTCTGACTCGGTCTCTGCCTCCTCTTCATCCTGACCCGTTCCCTCGCGAACTTCAACCGATCCAATGCGACCTTCTTCTTCGCCGCCGCGCCCCGATCCCCATCCCTATCCCCATCTCCATCCACACCCTCGCCCTCGCCCTCGCCCTCCTGGCCAGAGCCAGACTGAGCCAACTCCAACTCCAACTCCGCCTCACCCACCAACCCATCCAACTCCCTCTCCTCATCATCCAACTTCCTCAATCTCTGACACTCCTCCTCCCACCAGAACAGCATCCCCACCAAGTCCTTCTGCGCCACGATATTCAACATAGCCAACTGATGCGGGAACTTTACCCCGATCCCGTGCGTATCAACAACAGCCCCCCCATCCCGGCGGCCTTCCTCTTCCCGGAGAATTCCATTCTTCCGCAGCGCCTTGTACACTTTCTTGCTCACGCCTTCCGAGTCCACCACGCCCGCGACATAGAACGACCGCTCGTCCAGCGCGTAGGCACCGTCCCCCGACGCGATCTGGTGCATGTAGCACATATCCCGCCGCCACGCTGTCAGGTCCGCCGTCCGGACCGGCGACTCGTCCGCGAAGAAGTTGGGCACCGCCGCGTGCGCGAACCGTGTGAAGGAGAAGCCCAGGCTGCCATTCCGTTTACGGTACATGACCGACGGATTGCCCGACTGAAATCAGTTGGCAGGGGATGGGTTTGAAGAGGGTCTGCAGCTCTGCGGCTCTGCAGCTTCTCGGACAGGGCTCGACGCTCTGACGCTCACACTGACGGTGAGAGTGACGATGAGGGCGAGGGCGAGGGGTGGAGGGGGTCTGTGAAAGATTTAAAAAACCCCCAAAAGCAACACTGTTCCAGTCAGATGCAGAGGGCGGTGCCGGGGGAAGCAAGTGATAATCGACAACAGCCAACAACAACACCCAATCAAAATCTCTACGTGGGCCAGGGTAGACAGCAGTTACACTACTCTGTACAGTGTACAGGATACACACACTTCCATCTGTTAACGACGACCTCGCCAAAACGCTAACTTAGTTGAGATCTCCCGCCAGCAGCCGTCCACGGTGAGATGAGGGGAGGACGGACTGTATCATGACGTGGGTTCAGCGGACTGGCGGCATCACACTGAACCCTGCGGGCCATGTCCAGGCTTACTGAGGGTCTCGTTCGTGCCTGCGCGAACCTTTGCATAGGCAGGGTGGTGTGGTGGCGGTGGAATTTATCGATTGACCAGATGGAAGGAAAGGAAAGGCCGAGGCCTGGAGGAAGCACGTTGTCGACAAGAGACGCGTTATTGGCCCAATGCTCTTCTGCAAATTAAAAGAAGCGAGCACTAAGTTAGTAGGCGAGATCTCTCCCGCCATCATACCTCTGAGAGATCTTCATGCATTGCGAGAGACGTGACGTGAGCTCAGCGGCGGGATCATAAGGTAAGGTAGAGCAGCTCATTATTGTTGGGTGTATCTGTGTAAGGTACCTGGTATGTGTCCCGTCTGTGTTTTATGAAGTTCGAAGTACGAGTAGGAGATTGTGGAATCCCCTCGAGGTCCTGATGACGCCGCTCACAAGGCTGTCATTCTCACGTGGTCTCAGCCTTGTATCCATACCATTTGTCTTTGCTCTCCCGAGTCCCAACCATTCTCTAAGTCCGTCCCAGAGATGTATGTCCTCTTACATGCCTCTTTATCAGTCCTACTCTCTTCTTCCCAAAGCGTAGGTGTGATGTTCACTTTATCTCTTCTCTCTAATGGTCTTCCATGCGCCCCTGACGTGTCCACTCGAAATCCAACCGCAACACACTCCGGATTATGTTGAGAGGTGCCGGGGCAAATGCGGCTCGCCGTCTAGGTACGGTTCACCAGCTGCTTCCCGAGCCAGGTCGTTGATCCATCTCTCATTTGGTTTCAATGTCTTACCACCTGCCATGGATGACGCGAGAAACATCCAGCTAAGGGCATTACCAACGGTGTGGACTTCGTCGCTGACATGCGTGCTCGCATATTCGCTCATTCGGTCATACAGGTCGCCATCCATAACGAGATTGTAGAGGTGCTTGGCGACAGCTTCGTGATCACCTCTTTCGACCAAGAATCCGCTCTTGCCGTGCTCGACTTGAAGAGGGATACCGCCCGCAAGCGTTGCAATGATGGGTTTCCCCTGCACGAACGTCAGCATTACATCACCCAAATCTTGATAGGGTTCATTCTCACCTTGTGCAGCGCCTCGGAAACCTTGACCTCAAAGCCTTCTCTTGTCGAGAGCTGCATGGCCACGGTACATAATGACATGACTGCATTCAAGATCTGGTCACTTGGACCAAGTCGAATCACTATAATATCGTCGACGAGGTCAGGGTAGTGTTGATGAATAGTATCCATGGTTTGGTCATAAATCATGCTTCCATCAGGATCGTCGATAGAGCTATGACCGCATATCACCAGTTGGTGAACGTTTCGCTTGGGTTCGTCGCCCATCAGCTCTCGAAACCTGGCGTAGCTCTTAAGGACATCGGGAATGCCTTTCGACGGGTCGAAACGAGCGATTTGAGTGAAGAAGCCACGATTAGGGTATTGCATTTGCGGGAGCCCCTGTCCTTGACAAGTTTGTCTCAGGACATGCATGTAGTAGGACAAATCCCAGTTGTCCATTGATTTGTTCAGACCGTCGAGCCTAGATGTGCCGTCAGTCATCAATTCTGACAGAAGGACGCGATCATTCCTTACCAATCTGTGGTGGCGGGCAGCCAGCCCAATGTCTCCCTCCTGACGTCGGGCGGAACGAATGAGCGTACAGGATGGCTGAGAAAGACATCTGCTTGCTTGATACTTGACCACATGTTCTGCCAAACATGTTGGGCCGCACTGCCGTCTTCCAAGACCAAATCATCCCTGACTTCAATATGGCATCGGAAGATGACCGGACGATCAGGTGCCTCTCTCTTGGCAATGGGAATGAGTTCGGGCATCTGAGGGTCGTCGACAATGATGACATCGGCACCACCTTCAGACGGTGCTTTCAGTGGTCCGCCGTCATCAGACAGCCAAAATCGTTCAGCGTTGTCCTTGATCCACTCTTTGATTTTGCCCAGCGATTCACCTGTGGCGCGCACCTCGGGGGGAACAGCACCTTGCAGGATGTTGTGGTTTGTCTTTGTGATGCGGAAGACGTCGGGTCTTGGTTTTGGCACGAACCTGTTGAGGATTAGTACGGGACCGGATTTGGTGGATGGAGAGGGATTTGGATGAACTCACCATTCGACGTTCACACCTTCCTCAGTGAGAAATCTCAGCAAAGCATGGCGCATTAGCGCGACGCCTCCACCTTGGGGCGTGGCACTGAAGAAGGCGATGCGGAGGTTTCGATCCTTGACATCTTTGATGTGCTTTTGCACCGCTCTCCAGGTCGGGGGTCGAACAGACTTCTCGTATTCATCAAGCGTGGCCAACCGTATCATACCAGCCAAGTCCACCTCGACTTGGTTTTGATAGCTAATTGAAAGTCTTGGTTGCTTTGTAGGTCCAAAGAATCTGGGAAGGCAAACGTTAGCTTCAGGGTTCCGTGGGAGGAGCAGTAAGACGTACGTCAGGCATTTTCTGGCGGCAGAATCGGCCAGTTCGTCAACATTGATGCCCTTGGTCCGGTGCGCTTGTTTGATCGGTAGAAGCGGAGTGGATTCGAGTACAATGGGCACAATGTCCAGCTCTGCCCAGAGTCGCGCACACAATGTAGGAGCCTTACGGTGAAGATCGAGTGTGACACCTGCACCGAGCAGCTTGCAGAGGTGGTCCTTTCTGTACTGGTGTAGTTCGGTAATGAAATGATCTGCGATCCAATCTGTTCCATTTTCTGGGTTGTCTTCTTTCATTGAGATACGGTGAATGCAAAAATCGACACTGTACGTGCCATCGTGAACGGCTATGCCGGCATTGAATGATGTGGTGGACTCTGCTTGGATGGCTATACCCACCCAGAATTCCTAATTTCCATATACGTTAATTGCGATACGCTTCAGCAGGGGGCGATGCATGGGTCGGGGATAGGTGTGACAAGGTCGCACTGTTTCTGGTGCGGCAGACCTGGTAGTGGCGGGAGGCAATGACCTACGCTTAAGCTTGTCCCTATATCCAGGCCATCAGGCTGAGGTTGTGCAAGGCTACTGGACCGTTTTCGATGATATTCGGGTACTTGAGACACGAAATCCCGCTGTATGACGGTGCTATGTTTGCGATGTCGCAGTGTGAACGGAACGTCGCCTGATGGATCGCCCATGATGTTGAAGGTTAAGATGTTGCTTGCCTCTTGATGTGGCGTCTGGCTGAGAGTGGTCGAAGAGGCTGTGGGCAGAGGTAGAGTTGTGTATTTAAGGCGACAGTGGGAGTGATGTTGGTTGGTGAGGTCCTTTCACAGAAGCACGTCTTTGGTTTCGCCGCTGAGTTTGATTCTTCTCAAGATGATTGTCGAGATTGGTCTAGTAGTAAGAGAAGCAGGAGATGCGTGCAGTGACTTTACATCACCAAGCGAGCCTTTAGTACTCGTACGAAATGGCTGATCTCACCCGTCTCAAGAGCGGACACGTTCTCGGATCGGAGATGCTGGCAATGGTGCGGATAGTAGGGGCAGTGAATGGCTCCTGACGTACTGACCGTCCACTTGCCTGTACTGTGATGATGGGACTGACGGGACTGATGGGACCATCGTGGACCATGCAGCGAGGATGAGGAAGGCGACGTCAAACACCCCACCTGATTGAACCTGACAGAACCAGACTGAACCTGATCCGGCTACGCTGGACGCAACAGATCCGAGACTTCCTTAAACCTTTCCTCCAATCATATGGCGAAACATCACCTGACAATTCGGAGCGGAAAATTAGTCCACCCGAGACAAGCGACGAGCACAGCCTCGCGGCATTAACGATAACGAAGTCTCACCACTGATCTCCCTGGCCTCTCTTCTACGACCAAGGAAGACGCAGTGTCTTATCGCTGTGTTGCAGAGAGTGTCCTTCAGAACATCACTCTCACCACTTCTATCGGACATGGCCCGGAGTCGGCCGTTACTCCAAAAGTACCTAGTCATGATTTCATTATTCGTCAGGAGCACGCCAGCCACGATGATAAGGCCATGATGGGCCTGGAGTTATCGGCCGTATCGAACCCATCCTTATATCACTAAGTATTAAGGTATTCGGCGACCGCCTGTTCGATTCTAGGCTTATAACTTACCTTAGTCACTGGACTCGATCCTAGGACATCTGGGCCTCAAAGCCTTGATCAGGCCAGTCATCGCCCAGAGTCTAATTATTACGAAAAAGGAGAAGTCATGGGAATGTGACAATCGGTTATAATTATTCTTCACCCGTGGTGATTCTTGCTTGCTCTACTCAACCCTTTCAGGTACTCCTCCATCTCAGTCTTGCGCACAGGTCCTTCCACAGATTCCTCGATTGAGCCTTCTTGCACTGCTGCGGGCGTCCGACCTTTGTCTCTCGTGCTCGTGAAATCAAGTGCAGGCATCTCGTACCCTGGGAGCTTCTTCTTGATGGCTGCCAACGCCGTGTCACCCTCTCTTTCGATCATTTCCGTCATCAGCCTTGATACCACCTTCAAGGACGTCCTAAACAACAGCTCCATAGCACCTCGTTTATGTGCGGGCTTCCGTTGTACCGCATCGTAAGCCTCGAGGTCCATGAAGACTCGCGCGAGCCCAGTTTGCATGTTGATGCCCACAAATTGCGTCGCCTTTGACATCTCGGCAACCTTATCTTCCATCTCCTTCTTGAACAAGGCTTCCAAGTCGAAGCACCGGCGGATAAGGATCAAATAATCAAAATACAGTACCGGCAACAAATCGCCGAGAGCCTGTTTTAACCCGTCAAGAAGCGACGTGGGACCTGACTGAAACCCGTACGCGCACAGCTTGCGGAGGTGTGGAGCATTGCCAAGGCTGCGACTGATGTCCTTCATCAGATCGATGTGTTTGGTCCCATGCCCGTATTTGTTCATGGCAGTAATCATGAGCCCAAGTTGCTCTGCCTTTTGATCGCGTGCCGACAGAGAGAGGTGACACAAGTCACAAAGGAAGGCAGCCAGCCGAGTCAGATGGGTGTTGAAGCCCCTAACCTTGTCGATGTTCAAGCATCTTTTCGTAAGACTACTCCCGCAAACTAGTGCAAGTCTGCTAAGATACTGCGAGCATGATTTGGGAAAGTCGCCCACGAAGACATACTGAGGAGTATGCGACGAGATGACAAAGTCGAGATCGGGCCAAGATCGCTTCAACTCGCCTTCCTGCCGTGCTGCGTTGTAAATGTGCACACCCTTCATCAAGAGCGGTGTAGAATCTGCAAACTGGCAGCTCCAGCTGTTGTAGGTCCATATCAGGTGGAGACAAGCTATGCCAGCCATGACAGGATTTCTGGCAAGAAGCCGCTTGTGCGGTTCATCACTACAGATATCCCAGATCTCTGTCAGATGTCGGTCCATCTCGTCGATGACTCTAGCCAAACCATTGTTTGTGCGAGAGATACGTGATTCGGTAGTGTCATGAAACCAAATCCTGCACTTTTCGATGGAGGATTTGAGTGTTTTCATGGTCATTGCAACTTCAATGGCGCTCTGCGCAAGTCCCTGATCCCCTAGCAGGCGTTGGATGTCGATGAAGATTTGAACGGCGAACACGGTAGAGAGGGAGACCAACCGTGACTTACCTTCCATCGACGACTCTTCGACGTTCAGTTGGGACAGAATAATCTCAGTAACACTCTTAGTGATGCTGTCCGTGAACCTTATTCCCTTTCTGTCGAAGAGGGCTGAAACGTTGGAAAAGAAATACTGGTCGTAGATTTCTCCGTCTGATGGAAAGGCACTCGGTCCTAGTAAGTGTTTGGCGGTAACTCCGAAAGGGAAGTCTTGAGCCTGAGATGGGTCTTTCTTGAGTTTCTTGGCTATCATCAAAGTCTGAGGTCTTGTGATGTAGACATAGGATTCAAGGAAGACCCAGTCGACAGTCTCGCCCATGACTTCTACGTCGAATTCAAGGCCGTCATCGAACTTCTGGGTGTTGTCGGAAGAGCTCGGGCTACGCGTTCGACAAGCTAGATCAAAAAAGAATTCGACGAACATGCGCCTGTAGGTCCTCTCTTCTGCCTTAGAAATATTGTCAAAGTCGTCCGCAAGTCTCCTTGCCAGGCCCACAGCTTGTTCTGTCACCAATGAGGCAGTTATCAGAGGCAGCTCCCCATGCTTGTGTTTGGTCCATAGTTCTTTAACATATTTTCTGATTCTGTTGAGGTCCTCCAGTACACAAAAGCATCGGAAGAGCGTGTCCTCGTCAGGGGATATAATCTCGATGTCTTCTTCTTGTGTTGCCTCGTCGGTCGCCTCGTCATTCATGGCGCAGGAGGTTCCTAAAGTAGCCTGACCAGTTTGAGGGCTCAGTGCATTTGGCGCGATTTCGTCGGTACTTGAGTCCGTTATTGAGTGTGCCGGCTGCATTCTCTGATAGGCTGCGCTTAGAGCCACCTCGTCTTCAGCCTCGTCGCTCACTGTGGGCTGTAGATGCTGTACAGGTCGTGAATTCGTTGTCTTGGAAGCTGGGCAAACATGATGAGTCGACATGAACATCCTAAGAACTTCTTCGAGCATCTCGATGAAATGCTGATGCGTCTCATTATGCACCACATCCAAGACCGCCTCGGCCTTGTACTGAAACCATTCCGCGCAGCGTCGCCGCCTTTGCAGAATGGATTGTAAGAGCCCGATGATCCAGTACGGGACGTGAATCTTGCAGGCTCTTAGCTCTCGTGCTAAAGCAACGAGCTCCCTTGTCGAAACTCTGTGTTGCGAGGACGTCTCATCTTGCTTTTCAATCCATCTCCCGTGGTTGCTTAACGTTTCGAGTATCCACCCGACAAAGCGGCTTGTGTCGGCCTTGTATTGTCGGTAAGTGCTCTGCAAGTGCTGAGGAAGCCGGGCTGGAACAGTGGGTAGTGATTCTGTCGACATTTTGAGCGAGAACCATAAGCATGGGATGTATGGTTGATCAAAGAAGGTAGCAAGAATCGTTCGACGTTTGTGCTCGTTCCAATGCAGGCGAGAAGGTAGAAGAAGATCACAATGAGAAGACATCCCCTTGAGGCAACGATGAAGCAGCGCAGCCTCAGACGCGTAGTGTCAACATCGCTGCCGTTCCCACGCCTCACCGGCGAGGCGGTGAATGCGATGACGCTTGGCGAAGAATCATTGTTGACAGCTGGTGACGGAGCAATCCAAGTGCCGATGGGCGTGAAAGCTCTGTGTATTTGTATATACACCCAAGAGAAACGGCTCCTTACTGGAAAACTTCCTCTCTTAGGTAAACATGGGAATAACGTGGCTGTAATCCCATTATGGATGACGGTCTCCGCTGTACCATTTCATACTTGTTGGTTAATGTGACAATGGCATTCTCGCAACGCTATCGGCTCCCTGAGCTTGTCCTGGAGATAGATCTATTGATGGAGACATGACTTGCCCAGTCGTTGTAGGGGGACTGGGGAAGCAGAACATCGACCAGATACTCACGTTACTGGTTCAGACAATTCCTGATTGTCGTGGTGAGGGCTGGCTGTCCGCTGACTATGCAACGTCAATGTCACTCTCGTCCTCCTTGTGCGCGGCAGTTCTTTTTTCCTGGTCCTTCCTTCCTTGGTCAAGCACCTTCTTTCTTTCATCCCTTAGCTTTCTTTGTGTGACAACAAAGGCGCCGAGTGGCGTCTCTTGCCACTGAACGTCCTTGAGAAATCCTTCAACCGCTGTGCGGTCTTTCGGGGAGAAGTTGACCTTATTTCGTCGCTCTTCAATCCACCTCGAATTCGCCTCAGATTTCTGCACCAGGAGGAGAAGAGCCTGGTTCAGCTTGCCATTCTTGTTTCCGCCAAACTTCGAAGCTGCCTTCAACCAGCGTTTGAGCATGACAATTGCAGGCAGCTGAAGCTCAGGGTAGGCAATGCTTTTTGTCCATAGTACAAAGAACTCGGAGAAAAGTTCCACGACCTGTTCTCCCACGCCTTCCTGGTACACCTTTGTCTTCAGATAGGATGATGGGGCTCTAATGTTCGAGGCGAAGTCCAACGGTTTCAGAGTTGCTGCCTTAGCCGGCTTCTTCATCTCTGCAGAGTTCAGCACTTCCAGGAGAGCTGCCGACAAGGGAATGTATGTCTCGGTAGCTTGCGAGATGCGCAGCAAAGAGCGCATAAGCTGGAATCGAAGCGGAAAATATGTTGACGTAGGAATCAGCCTCATGACGCCGAGTGTGACTTGAACAAGGGGATAGATCAAGGGTCGAAGTTGTGACTGCTTGCCATTTTGAGCCTCAAGCAGAGAGTTGCAGTGCGTGGAGAGCACACGTGACCAGAAATCCAGAGAGTGAACAAACTGCCAATTATAGATGGTCTTGTACGAGTCTTTCGTTGGTTTGGTGATGTTTCCGCGAAGGTGAATGGCCAACTGGCGAATGAATGAAAAGCCAGTAGTGTAGCTGACCTTTTGATCAATGCCCCAAATCTCTGCAGCCGAGTTCTTCATCAAGTTGATGCCTGCGAGTGTGTGGATGGTAGTGTTTCGACTGCCCTTGACGACTCCTTCGTAGGTTGACTTCAAAACAGCTTCCCGAATGCCAGCGTCGCCAATGACCATGAGTCGCCGGATGACCAAGAAAGCTGTAATTCGGGTCGCTTCAACGGACGAGTTGTCAGACCAGATGGCGGAGACCGCTTTGATGACAACCTTGAGGAATTTGCGGAACTGTAGCAAATAGGGTAACAAAGGCTCGAATGATTGCAGAGTCAATCTTAGAGTGTTTGTGTCTGACAAACGTCCCAGCAGATAATGCAATGATGATGTGTGCGACTTGATCAAAGGGGCCAGCGTTTTGAATTTCGGTGAATCAGATGGTACACGTACTTTTCCACCAGCAGATTCTTTGACGGGAAGATGGTGTGATAGTACAACAGGGACTTGCTTGAGAGCGGTCATCAAAACCTCATGGTACACCTCGGGGCTGGAGATGTTGTACCTGTAAGTTTTGTCTTCCTCATCGTCCGCATGAGCAGCAGCTCGGAAGGCCAGAACAACTTGCCGCAAGGCCCTGATCGAAAATTGATCAGCAAGGGAAGTTTTCCATTTTCTGACCATGTCAAGAGTCACGTCGTCTGGAGCTGCGTCGTCGACTGGCTGAGTCTTCTGTTTTTTGGTCGCAGGTTCTTCGTCGCTAAGTTCGTCCACTTCTGCCAGTTCATCATCTTCATCAAAGTCCAAAAGTTCTGCATCGTTCTCCTGCAGGTATTTGTAGAATTCTGGATCCTTCTCGGCCAGAGAGGCCAACTGGTCCTTATGGCCAGCCATATCCTCATCTGATAGTTCATCCTCGGAGGCTGAAGGTATCTCATCGTTGCCCACATCTGCGTCTCTTTTGCGCTTGCCCTTTTTACTCCCAGACTGCGCCTTTGTCTCGAGTTCAGGTATGTCTATTGCCTCTTGAAAGAACTCATCCTCGTTCATGTCATCTCCAGGAGCACTTTCCTCTTGGGATTCAGCCTCATCATCTCCGGCTTTTCCTTTTTGTGTCGCCCGCTGTTTCTTTTTGTCTTTCTGCTGGTGTCTTTGTTTGATTTTGGCAAACTCCTTCCTCCTATCGATCGTGCCTTTCAGACGGGTCTTCTCGAACTTCTTCGTAGATTTCGACTGCTTTGGCATATTGTCTGATTGAAGCAGGATAACTGTCCTGCTCAAGTAGGTAGGAATGGCTATATTCCTCGGCGCACTACAAAATACCAGGGCGCATGAGATTGAAACTTTACCAGGCACGACCAGGAAAAATTACGCTAGGCCGGTGTTTAACCTAGATTTCTCCGCACGAGGCTTCTCCTCATTCAGCCTTGTCACATGTTCAGCCTTGTGTGCATGCGCCTTTCACTACTGCCGTACTGTGTATGTACATTGCGGCCCATTCTACCAACTGCCAACTGCCCAGAGGCCTGCAGCTTGTCTTGCAGCACCCACATCATGTACAGCACTGCCTCGCCACGTCCACCGCAATACGCTCCGACACCGTATAGCTATACACCCACAAATGCCCTCTCAGCCCGCATCAACCTCGACGAGGAAGTGAAACTTGCCGATTCCGCGACGGAACGTGACCTGATCGATTCCCTGGCCGAGATATACAGCATCATCCGCACAATTGACGGCCTCGAGAAGGCTTACATCAAAGATGCGCTGCCAGAAACCGAATACTCCGACATGTGTTCGAAGCTCCTAAAGCAGTACCGATCAATCCTCAACGACGAAAATGTTTCTCGCCAGTTTGTCGATCTCGACACGTTCACGCAGCAGTGGGATATTGAATGTCCACGCGCAAAAGAACGTCTAAGAGTCGGGCTGACAGCAGACGAGGTGCTGACGGTACAAAAAGCTACACCTGGCTCCAATGCTCCAATAGCGACGGCATCAGGCAGTCTTATTCTAGCCGCGACCGAGAACTTCATCACCTTCCTGGACGCTCTACGGTTGAACATGGTCTCGAAGAGTGCTTTGCATCCCCTACTCTCGGATGTAATTCAGTCGGTGAACAAAGTGTCCGATCAGGACTTTGAGCATCGGGGCAAGATCATTCAATGGCTCATCACACTCAATCAGATGAAGACATCAGAAGAACTGAGCGAGGAGCAAGCACGAGATCTGGCATTCGATATGGAGCAGGCATACAATGGTTTCAAGTCAATCATTCACTGAGCCTTGAACTCCCGTGGTGGTTGTTACCTCCGAACGACTTTATTGAATGTCGACCTAACCATGAATCCGGAATCAGTTTTCCGACCATCCTTATGGCTGCAAGCCAGGGAGCGACACCTCTAACGCATATCTTCAGCCGCCAGCAGTATGAGTCAGGACTGGCTATACTAAGCTACCAGATGCAGTCGATGATTCTAAACTCAGAACAAGTGATAAGACATCAGGCGTGCGGCAACGAACGTCATATGGGCGTCATCGCTTCCCGGATGGCCCTGCTTCGCGCGAACGAATTTCGCGGCGTGGGAAGGACTCATCCGTCTCGAAGAGCGAGAAACGACTGCGACCCGAGGCAGAGATTGATATTCTCGCGCGCCCGAACACCAGCTCGAGCTGACTGTTCGCCATGCCTCTCTTCTTTAAGCTGGAAATCCATGTCCAAATAATTCAACGCCAGCGCTGGCCCATTCATCAAACCAACGTTTTATAGTGTCAGCCTGCGAGTTGAAACTCACCCGTATGGTGGCCCTCCCCAGTCCCCCAACCTGCACA
The DNA here is from genome assembly GCA_035928285.1 of Vermiconidia calcicola. NCBI lineage: Eukaryota > Fungi > Ascomycota > Dothideomycetes > Mycosphaerellales > Extremaceae > Vermiconidia > Vermiconidia calcicola. The sequence goes on from JAXLQG010000011.1 coordinate 436,599, forward strand.
AAATCTCTCCTCGCAACTGGCAACGACTTGAGGTGAGGCGAGGCGAGCCAGTATCGATCGACGGCCTCTTCCTACCTGTTCCGACATGCTCCTGCTCCCAACCAAGCAATGAATGACCCAACTTCGCGTTGTTCCCATGTCAAGGTCGCACACCAGCCCGTCCCGTCCTTCTGGGTCCTGTCATGTTCCTCTCACAACCGCCCTTGCTCTGTGTAACAAGGGTGGTGCGGCATCAGGAGACCAGGACACCACGAACCCAGGAGACCGCAACCTTCGGCCCGGATGGCATGTAAATAGCATGAATCAACAATTTTTCGCCACTCCAGCGACACGTAGGGCAGTGAAGAGCCGGCTTGCCGGATAGGAATAGGGATAGGGAATATGGCGAACGAGCTGTGGCCTGTGGCTGGGCTTCTGTACTTCTGTACCCCCAAACGCCCTGCGTTGATGTGACGGTAGTAGCCGGTGTGTCGCCCATGTATGCACAAGCACAGAGCACAGAACACGGCATTATGTTTCGAGCAGCGTTGACCTGCCATAGGCCGTCTCGTTCCTGCATGTCTGTCCCACGTTGCATTTCTCGACAGCTGTAACATGGTTTGAGGGAAAATCTGGAATGGGTTGATAGAATTGAACCTCATCTTGCCCATAAGAACAGGTAGCGAAGCCGGCAAAAGACAATCCTAAAAAAACGGGAAAATTGTGTAGGGTGTTATGATTATGCATTGTTTGATACCTAGGCATTTCCTTCCTAGCCACAGCTGTTTTCTGAGGCATCACGCGTTGGTGATGAGTCCGTCTCAACCCAATTCCATCCCATACTGCTCGCATACAGAAGTTTTTCGATCACTTCAGACGTCTCAAAACACATTTCACTGCATCAAAAAACATATCGCCATACCCGTTTCCCGTTGTCTTCTTCCGACCCAGTCTGAGAAAGGAAGAAACGTAAGCTTTTTCCATGGGAAGTCCCACGATGCAAGCGCCCCCAACTCCACGCCATGATCAAAGAAACGAAAAAGTATACATTGTGCGCTAGCTGCCACTACTGGGTGCGGCGCCCGAGTTCCTGACAGACACGCGTCTGCCTATCTGGGCTTCTTGTATACTTCCGGCATCCGAGGGCGCTCCATCTTCAGTATTGACGCTCTGGTAAAGCGACGACCCTCGACTTACTGTCGTCCTCTCTTCAGGGGGGTCATTGAACGGGGAACCCTCGATCGGGCTAGCTGGTGCTGAGTCCGCGAAAGGGTTACCAGAAACAGGCGATGCCGGCTGGGAGTGGCCTGTTGGGGAAACGACTGCTCGATAAGGTGGAGGTGCTGTGGCCGTCGAAGCACCCCGGAGTATCGGGCCTGTAGCGGCACCTCCAGCTATAACAGGAGCACCCGAGAGGTTCTGCGTCGGACTCAGCGCTTGACCATGCGAGACGGCATCTCGGTACGGAGGGGCGACTTCGTCGATGCTGTGCAAACTGGGTTCGGCACTGGCAGCACCTTGTCGGGAGTTGTTGCCTGCACTCCGGACACTTGGATCTCGACTTCGAACGCTGTTGGTGCTTGAGAACCGACCTCCCATAAGTAGCTCGGCATCGAACGAGAATGCTCGGAGGTGTCGCGACCATTTCTTGCCCGCCTTCTTCGGTGTCTTTTCTGACACCCCTGCACCAGCAGCCCTCTTCCTCCTTCTTCTGACGAGATAGAAGAACAACAATATTCCTGCAACAACAGCGAAGATGACTGGGACGGCCACAGCGGCCTTTAGGGCGGAAGAGCAAGAAAGACTGTCGCAGGATTTCTGCGATACAGTCACCGCTCCGGAGGTGTTGCTTGCGGCATTGGACGCGGTACCGCTGGCGTCAGACAGACTCGAGCTCGCACCAGCAGTGCCCGTCGTCACAGAGGTAGCGAAAGTGGTGGGCGAAGTGTTCGTGGCAGAGGATGATGCAGAAGCTCCAGTTGAGCTGGCAGTCGTCCCAGTTGATGTTGCGGAAGTTCGGTCGTTGGTTGTAGCTGCATCACCAGCAGTGGTTTGGCTGAATTCACTCGCGAACGAAGAGGCGAGACTCGCCATGACTGCACTTCCGGGTGCATCGGTGGGAGCTGTAAAAGTGCCCTGAGGTCCGGCCATCGTGGTTGGGAGGGAGAAACCCGAGGGTAATGAATGTGAGGACCCTGGCGACGACTCTGGCGACAACGAGGGTGTGTTGTTTGCTATGCTTCTTCGGGCTATACGAGGCCTCGAGAGGAAGTGGTGAAGAAAAGTGTTAAGATCCAGATTGAATCGGACCCTGCAAGAGGGTGAGAGGTCGACATGTAAGGACAAAGAGGATTCAGGCAAAGGGTGGCAGGGCAGCCCGGGCGATCGCAGTCAGCAGACAAGGCCAGTCGCAGGAGTGTGTGTTAATTCAGGCCAACTAGAAGTCCGTTGAAGGCGTGAGGGCCAAAACTAAAGCAGAGATCTGGGATCAATAATTGGGGCGCAGCAGGATTCTGATAAAATGAAACGGGCTGGTTCAAAGACTGGTCATAAGGAAGACCGAGTCAGAGGATTGGCAATGGCAGGTGCTTTAACGAGCAAAGCCTGAGGCACGTCAGGACGATGGGTACGAAAGGGCTTCCAATTGTACGGAGTAGGCGAATACTAGGTAGAGGAATCTCTCGTTGACCAGGAAGGTGGGAAGTCCACTGAAGCTCACCGCAGGCCGAGGATTGGAGGAAGTGAACCAGGGCATGCTGCAACCAAGGCACAGGATGCAGGAGGGTCTCGGCTGTCGATTGTGACTCGTTTGAGGAAAGTGGCATCAGTGGGAAACACCATAGCACTCCCTCGCTCGTATGGGACATGGGCGTGGTGGGCGTGAGCAGGGAACGATTGTGTGTGGTCTGTTCTCCTGCCACATCCCAAGCCAGTCTAGTGTCTTGATCTTGACAGCTAGACAAGAGTCAATAAGAATCAGCATTGGTCAGAACCGGAGTCTAGCACACCGACTAAGACCTACACAGTAGTAGAGGCCTGGTAGTGCCATTCTAAACTTCTACCAGGCGCAAAAGACCACAGAACTCCGACCTGCCTGGCGTACCTGGATATGCACCAGCGGACCTCCGAACGCCATCTCTGGCGCTTGTCCAGCCGTGCCTGCGGTGATATGCGATATGCACAGGATCACAGTACTCGGATCTTGGCTCGCCTTGCGCCATGGCTTTACTTACGAGGACTTACAGCCTTGGCTCTGCTTGCGACGCCTCCTCATCCTTCGCTTGTTGAATGAGCCTCCACGCCGACGACGGAGGCGTTATAAGACCCGGAGCTCTTCCGCAGACGCAGATGAGGCCGTCCTCTGCAGGACTCCTGCCGGAGGAACCACGTAAATATATTGGGATGCACTGACCCTTCATCATTCCGTGCCCTACCCCGTCAGTGCCGCCTCGCCGTCTAACCAGGCACGGTGCGACATGCTCTTTGACCGGACAAAAGTCACAGAAATAATCAATAAATGAAGCCAACAGCGGGAGATCTAAAAATGGCGTCAATGGCAAGTCCGACACTGTCCACCATCTGCCCACGTGCCACCCTATCGATTGGCCACATTTCATCATCACGGAAGTTTTGAGCGCCGACTTGCCGACCTCCGGCATGGCTTGCAAGTGGCCTGAGACAAAATGGGCCACTTTGAAGGACACCAGCAGTGACCAGCATCATCGTCCCAAGCCAGATTTGCAGCCTTCCGAGGATTCAAACCAAGCCATGTTGGCCATTTGCCTTATTCGTCGCTTCCGCCGGTCTGAAATGGGCAAAGCGGTCAGCAACTCATGACGTGTGTGGTGTCTTGTGTTCCTGCCTGGTTACGAAGTGAGTCTCCTCATGTTCGCGCGGACAGCGAAACCATACTGAAGCACAGCTAGCGTTTTTAAATTGTCCGCTGGCCCTGCTTGTCTCTGCGAGTCTCCGAGATCATAGCCTTGCGAATCGGACTGCCCTGCGGATATGGAGTTCCGCGGGAAATTTATCCATCGTGTTCGCTGTCCCTCCACAAGCCTTGCTATGAAGCTATCAGAGTCATGTGGTCCGAGGTCGATGAGACAACGGAGTTCCTCAGAAGATTGTGTGTCCGACGCAATCTGAGCAACTCCGGAGTGCGTACACCCTTCTTCACGACGCATCAGTCACAGGATACAGTGGGCAATGCTCAATGTTCGTACTGCTGCTGCTGTGAAGTGACAAATGCGACTGCTTCCCGCTGCAATGTTTCATGCTTGCAAAATCCTTGGAGATCGCCCTAGATTGGTCTTTAATGGCATATGTATGAGACTGCCGGATAGTGTTGTCTGACGACCCAAAAGGTGTCGTTCCTCTTCAATGTGCCTCGTGGAGAAATCAGTCTTGGATGGGAATATCAAGCTGTTGACCTTTGAATTGGAACTTATGAATGCTACAATTCCCTCAAAACTTCCGCCCTGGAAGTACCATCATTCAATGCCGTTTCAAGAGTCTATCGCAGTTCTCCCCTCACGTATAGCAATATCTAGGCACAACCATGGTGAGCAGTTGATCTTGAACCCGGATCCTTGCACTGGATGGCACCCAGATGGTAGAACCAATGAAATCACGCAAGGCTGAAGCCTGATTGATCTAGAACGCTAGGCCTTTTGCAGCAAGAATTGACCTTGGCGTCGAGTGGGCTGCGACGTCAGCGAACAAGCCACTCACCTGCAACAACCAGGCATATCCTCGCTTTCCAATGAGTGCATGAAGCTCCCCCGTACCCCCTTGTACTCTTCACTGAAAGCCTGCGCTGTCAGGATCCTACCATAGCATATTGTGCCTACCGTTCGTCCACTTGGCCGACACATCCCTACACAAGCAGACGCCTCCAACCCCACTTCCGAACTGACACGAGATGAATTTCCGCAACGTCGTGAAAGATGGATGGCACCCGAAAGGCAAAGAGGGAGGGAAGGAATCATGGCGAGGTGATTTCAAGGGCATAAATCAAGTGGTCAGTCATACAAGGAACCATCTCGGCTTGTGACAAAACAACCTCGGGACTAAAATCAGTGCATAACAGGCGGGATGGATGGGCAAAGGTCGAGATCCCAACAAGCAAGAAGCTGTCGACCACGTATCACGCCCGCTAGCCACTCTGAAAGATCCAACCTCCTTTGGCCCTCCGCCCAAAAACGTCAACTATCACGGCGGTGCTGCACTACCGAACGAGATAACACCGCACAGAAGTGGATTGGGCGCACCCTTGACACAAGAAGAAATCCAAAGCGCTGCAAGCCGAACCACAAGCGGCCCAACTGAGGAAGAAATAGAGGAAGAACAAAGGCCCGCTGGTCCTCCACTGCCGTACAGGGCAGATCGGACAGGCTTAAGGACCGACCATCTACCCCCTCCGCCAGTGCATCGCGACGTGAACCGAAGTCCCATTCAGATGATCGACACGCAAGCAGCACAACCACCCAGACCAAAACCCGGTCTACCACCTAGACTACCATCTCGACAAAACACTACCCCGACCCCGACACCGCCTCCTGTGGTAACCTCTCCGCCTCCCCAGCCAGCACCCCCAGCATATGAGTCGATCCCAACCCACCGGCCAACTCCGCAGACAAAGACAAGCTCAAACTACTACGGCATCAACCAAGCAGCTGCCAACAGACTAGGCAAAGCCGGCATCTCCGTCCCAGGACTGGGTATCGGCACTGGCTCCCACGCATCCTCCAACCCGTGGCAGAACGAACAAAGCCATGCCAGCAGCACCGTGAAGAGCCCGTCCCCACAACCTCAAACCCAACCCGCACCAAACCAGCTTTCCGAGCTTCAATCCCGCTTCATCCGAATGACCGACAACACAAGCCTCGACAACAGCTCCCAAACCACGACATCATCGCCCCATATCACGCCCGCCCAGGCTCAGTCCACTCTACCACCACCTACACAGCCCGCCCAGGGAACAACATGGGCCGAGAAGCAAGCAGCCTTCCGCACCGCGCAAAGCATGCACGCAAGCCCTTCCTCCGTGACGCCCGCGGACGCCGCAGCCGCCGCCCGCACCGCCAACTCGTTCCGCGAGCGGCATCAGGACACCATATCCTCCGCCGGCCAGAAGGCCAATCAATGGAACAAGAAGTACAATGTGGCTGGTCGGTTGAACTCGTTTCTAGAAAAGCACTCCTCCCCCACCAGCGAAACCCCGCCGCCGTTGAACAACGCCAACGCCAACGCCACGGCTACACCTACATCCCCTCCACCGCCAGCGACAAGCCCCGAGTTGGTCGCGTCGATATCACGCAAGCCACCACCTCCGCCTCCACCGAAAAAGCCCGCTGGCATGCACGGGAATGCCAGTGCCCTGGGCGGTAGCGGCGGAGTGGTCTCGCCGCCGCCAGTGCCGCTGGGGACAAAGCCTAGTTATACCTAGACACTGGTGTGGTGGACATGAAGTCGAAATGGCGTTTTATATTGTAGATAGTGGTGTAATTTCCGCTCATATCTCTGCAGTGGCTAGAGCGGGAATGACGGAGATATATGTAACTTGACTCTCTCATTCCAAATTATCATATATCATGATGTAGCAACGGTTTTCCCATGCGACGCTTGTGACTGACTACTCTACACTATGGCCCGCGTCTAGCAGTGGCAGATGTCGATCGCTTCAAGACGCCAGGAGACTGGCCTGGCAATAGCTGAGCCAGCGGCAAATGCCACCAAAAAGTGACACCGGAGAGCAAGAATCGTGATCACGGCCACATGGATCTGCTACTAAATGGAAAAGGTCGGTGATAGAAGAGGCGTGTTGCCTGCAGAGGTTCGACATTCTCCAAGATCAATTAATTTCCAGAGCAGGAGAGCCTGCCTGTTCCTTCAACCTGACTTAAGTCTCTGGGGCCAGACCCATCATTACACTGAGTGAATCCAAGCAGGTTCGGTCGAGCTCCTTCGCATTCCACCCACCAAAGACATACCGATACAATCACTCAAACAGTCAGCCACGATTGAGATTGCCGGTCAAACCCAAAGGGTTTTGTGTCTCTCGACCTAAACTGTGGACCAAGGAAGGAGAGCCCTATCTGCGCCTGGAAAAATGCCATAGCAAACCCACATCCTGCCACGCGGATACCGTCCCGAGGCAACATGCTTCCAGCGCCAAACACCTTACTTTCAATGGTTTCATGAAACAAAACGATGCAACATGGAAGGCGCTTTTGTCTAGATGTACACAGGGTCGATCGTCAAATGCCGCCCAAAAGAAGTCTTCGCGCTGATGTCTAGCGACGAAAAGATGCTGTGATGCACATGTGTTGGCCAAAGTCGTAGAAATCGTTAGGAGGCTGATAATCTGATTCTCTAATAGTGTGTCGAAGACCGAGACCTTAGTCCTGACTGTAACATCTTTGATATCCAAGGGTGAATCTGAGCCATTAGAAGAAGTGCGTGTAGACCTTCGAGGATTCGTGAACTTCCATTTCCTGAGAGAATTAGCATCGCCTAAAGTGTCAGGTCTTGTTGGGTTCTCACCATTTTGAAGGTGTTCAGCTCCTCTTTGATCTGCTGAGCAAGCATTGGAGTCAACCGGTTGCAAGTTGCGATCTCCCCACGTCGGTCATACTCTCCACTCGGCCAGGTATCGTAGAACTGGAGGCGAGGGCTGAAAGAAATGTTTCGAAGTATGCCTTGAGGGGTCATCGGGTTTTCTTTTGTTTCTGCGCTAGCGAATCTGGTCATAGAGGTGAAATAGTCATCATGGTCGTTGGTTTCGATGGTGATGGAATCGGTACGGCGGTGCCCAGATCTGGGTGTCTCGTCCGCCGGTGTGCTTGGAGCACTGGATTTTGGTGAGTCGTTAACATGAGGAATCTGGGGTAGGTTAAAGTCGGGCACTTTGAAGTCGTATGTCTTCGGTTTCGGAGACAGCTGGTTGGAATCAGCCCGTTTCAGGATGCCCTTCTTGACGGCAGCCAGAACCTCGGCACGCTCTTTCTCTCCCCCAACAATGCTTCGTCGAGATCTTGTTTCACTGGACATGGTGCCACTGTCAAAGGACAGCTTGGTTTCCACGGAGTTGCGTTCGAGCTTGGGGAATCCCGTACCACCACCTACTTGGTCATGAGGGTTCACATTGACGTTGACCTTCTCTCGTTCGGCCTCTACAGTGACCATGGACACTTCCGCCAAGCTCCCTTGGTTGACCGGTCCGTCAGCAGCAGGGACTCCTACCACGGACTTCGGTCGGAATAATCCAACAAGCGACCGGGTTCCTTTCTTGACGCCTTTGCCCATTTTACGAAGCATGACAGACGCGGAAGAGGCCGTTGACGAGATAGACAGGTTGTCGGTCGACCCTGTGAAGAACTGGCCTTGTCCTGAATAGATACTCTCACCTAAACCTGCGGCTTCCTGCTTCTCAGCAATTCTCGCCTGTTCAGGTTCGAGTTCATCTTCGTATTTCGAGGTTCTCTTCGACGCATTTGCAGTCTTGGTGCCCAAACTTTTTTCATGGTTGCCCTGGGTGGTCACTTTTCTTAGCTCCGCAGCACTTCCAAAGGAGAAAGCTCGCCGTAATTTCGACTTGGACTTGGGTGCGGTTTTCTGATTCAGAGCAGCCAGCTGCTCGACGGCTGGACTAAGATTGGTCTGCTGTTGCGGCATTACTGTGGGCGAAGGGTTTGGCTTCTTCTCAGGCTCGTCGGCCTGTAGATTAACAGGTCGTGACAAAGGAGAGGGTTGGCGGATGCTCGAATCCCCAGACCGAGGTGAGCGAGCGGCGAGTCTTTGGTCAGATCTCGGAGAGGCGGTGGGAGAAGGGTTTGCAACTGGCATGACCGTGGTCCTGTGCTCTCCTCGAGCCTAAGACAAGGTTAGAACAAACCTCACTAGTTTGAAGATCACTCACCGAATTGGGCCGAGAAGAGTGAGTCGATCGCGATGAGGCAACGCTGTCTGAGCTTGGCGTATGCTTGTGGGGAGGTCTCTGTACGGTTATGCCAACAGGTTGGGCCGGTGGTGAGGGAAGGAACGTGTTTGGGTGTGGTGAAGAGGTGCCTTGAACATCTGATGCGTGATTGAGCCCAGCCGTTTCGATGCTCCCAAAACTGCGCCTCCGATACCTCGCGGCAAGCTCCGTATTGTTGGGTTTTCCCAATGCAAGATCATCGGCACTCGAAAGCTGGGACGGGGTTGCATTTCCAGGTGTCGGACCACGGTAAGATTGTTGAGAGCCCAGAGATGGGGTACTACTCGATTGAGTTGGGTGATTGTAGAGAGCACCGACCGCAGCCATGCCGGAACCAGATGGTACAGCTGAACTGCCTAACGCTCGGTTGGCATTGCCTTCTCCATCAGCTCGGCGACCATTGTTCCTTCGATATCGGTCGGGCGATGGTTTGGGAGTGGTAGAAGGCGCGGGAGGAGAAAGTTGGGCAGAGATAGGCATCAGAGATCCGGTCGGAGGAATTGCAGGTAAACCTAACGACAAAGACCGACCACCGAAATCGATTTGAGGTATGCTCGTCGGAGATGTGGGCTGAGATTGAGGAGAAGAAATCGACCGGCCCGAGTTTTGAGCAAATTGACGGGCGTTGGCGTTGTGATTGGCAAGTTGTGGTGTATGGGTAAAGGCGTAAGGAGCCACTGGGGCACCGCTCGATACGCCTCTGTACCCTGTCGACGACATGTTGGTGTATCGACTGTGCTGGTTATTCCGCATCTGACTCTGTGAGGCTTGTGAAGGATAACCTCCCGAAGACGATGGACGACCAAGCATAGTCATGGTGGTTGTTTGAGCTGGTAGAGTTTGAACCAAAGCAGCCATGATTTTTTCAAGTATGTCTCAACCAGATGAACCAGCAATCAGAAGCCAGCTCTTGTCCCAATCTTTCCACTCCAGGCAATTCGAATCGGGGCAAGGACTCAAGGGAAGGGGCTCAAAAGCTCGGGCTATTGCAAGCACATCAGTACACTATAAGGCAACGTCTCTAGCATTTGACAGAACAGACGTACCTCGTCGGGATAAATGTGTGCCTGAGGCCTCAGGTCGGTACAGGCACGTCAGGGCCAAAAAGAGGTGAAGTCAGGAGACAGTTGAAAGACCGGGTTTGAAAGGGCCAAGTCGACAAGTAGAAACGAAGGTCGATTAAAGTATACAGATCCAAACCGAGTTCAAGAAGCGAAGGATTTGAAGAAGCGGTGTCTTCATGGGCGGATAAAGCTCATAAAACGAATGTGACAGCCGCGGGCGCGTTTGAAGATAGGAGGCGGCTGTGAGGCGAGGCCAAGGATCCCTAAGTGGGAGAGGATGGAGAAAAAGAAGACGGCGAGAAGAAGAAGGAAGATTTGATGAATGCAAATCGGGAGGAAACGACAAAATGCAATGGGAGAGAGGAACGACGGTGGTGAGTGGTGGTTGTTGGTGATGGGTAAAGGGAAGATTGGAAATGGAAGGAGGTTTTGCAATCAGTCAATCAATGAATGAATGGTAGGCGCAGGCGGATCAGATCAGGTCTGGTGTGGTTTTGGTGTGGTCAGGGTCAGGAGAGGGCAAGACAACCTTGAAGGCAGCTCTCCGCCCGCTGTCCTCTGACTTAGGGCTCACTAGGCCCAGTGCCTTCTACCCAGTGTCCTCTGGAGCGAGAGTGGCAGCTGCACACACGGGCGTTAGTGAGGAGCTTAACCTTACCTAGGTAATGCTGTGTTGGTCTTAGGCCGAGGAATGTACCGACGGGCACTGATGGGCACTGATGGGCACCCGACGGGTGACTGGCGAACCTGACATGATGCTTCTCCATGCCTAAAACCAGATGCCATCGCACCCCCACGAACCATTCTTTTCATCACCCAATTACAGCTACTCCATCGCTATTTCGTGATGGAGGTTATCAAATTTGTTGCTATATACGGGGCTTGTTTCAGTGACGCTCGCCGCTTCGATCCGCAGTCCACAAAGCTGACCTTCCTCCTGTGCTCGGAACACCATGTCCAAGTCTACTGTGTACTGAACAGGTTTGCCCGCAACATCGCTTGCTATGCATAAGTTATACCAGGTTAGGCTGGCAGCGTGTCACCCGTGCTCGCGTCCGAAACACCCCTCTTCGCTCCATCACTGTCAAAGTGACGCAGATAACAAAGCACAGTCCTTCTGATTCCTGCCCTGACCGTCCGCATCTTCTGACGATCCAAGCATGAAAAAGAGGATATGAGGTTGGTAAAGACTGCATGTGCCTACCTGCGTTCCAGTCAAGACCCCTACCCTGCACACGCCTGCACAAAGGGACCCCGAAGGTAGGGATAAGGGGTGCATTCTTGTCAAGAAATCCGCACCACCAAAACATCAAGTTGCTGATCACTGGGAACAGGCCTCGTGGGCGCGACCAGGGACCCGGAGCTAGACCCTCTCCAGTCATGGCTCCCGTCGTCGCTGCTTCATCGTCCAAATTTATCCTTCGCGAGCAGATCCTTCCAATCGATCGAGAGATTGAGATACAAGTAACTCGGCGAAAGACGCGTTTGATGATTGAGAACAACATTTCCTACCGTTCGCAAGGGCCCGTCTGCTCGAGTCCTACAGGCACGAGTACAACGTCTGACAAACAAGTTCTGACACCGACGCAGCGCCGCCCCCAGATGATGGGTCCCAGCGTAATGCAAGCCTCAAAGTTCCACTGCATGGTTGCGTCACTTTAGCTGCCCGCCGGCAAGCCCTCCCTTTTGACTCGTATTCTTCCGCGTATGAAGAAGTACCCGCCATGATGAAAAGAAGGATCGAGAAAAAAAGAGTTGATATCCCTGTGGACCTCATCTGGAGTACTTGTATCCCTTCAACTCAAACACTCCGCGACTTGCCACAAACAATACGGCGAGCATGACCCGCGAAGGACGAATGTTTATCTGCTTACAATAGTCTGCTACGACTGATCTGCTTTCTCCACGCCCACCACCATTCAGACAAAAGAAAAACGAGCCATGGATGGGATGCTCCATCCTGTCCACTAACATAGTGTGGTCGAGATCAAGCATAGCATAAAACCGCATGCTCGTTGTCGAAGCTGTACGCTTCTCACATGCGACCACTCGGCAGCAAAAGGCAGTCTGCAGGCATTCCAGCATGAGCTGCAGGACAAATGTTTCATAATGTACACGGGCCGTCCAGTCAGAGCAGGAAAACTTTTGACGACGCGCTTTTTGACGTGCCCGCCTCCCCCACTTGATTCAGAACTTTTGACCTTTCAATAATCTGTCCCGATGCCATAACAGTGGCGTGAGTGGGTATTCGGACATTTTCGCTGTTTATGCTCACGGACTTCACTTTCATGGCCGCGGCTGAACACTGGACCATCGTGCTTTCATCAGCAGGGAGCTCTTTCCGCACTGACGGCTGGAGCGGGCACTGCATCATGGTATACTGCGAGTGCATGCACGAATGAACGGGACTTGAACAACTACTTGATGTGTACTCCGTAGCTCGTACCGAGATGCCTCCTTTCACCAGTCCAGAAGCTCCAGGACCTGGTGATCGACATTCTTTCAGAAGATTCGTTCGATTGTCGATGGGTCGAATCGAAGACGCAACCTCAGACCCCGCCGACAAACAACACCATTATTGTTCCCGATCTCCGTGAGATGGCTGCAGTTTGCTACAGTTGTCCTACAGCAACACCCTCTAACGAGCCAAAATGCGGGGTTGAAAATTGTTGGGATACCGCTGCGAGGGTGCATATGTCAAGCCCTTCCGTTCCGACATTGATTTGTACATGATGGGTACCATGATTCGTCTCATGTGATCCATCGTCCAAGGCCTCTCCGGTCAAAGTGGTCTGGACCGTAGCGGACCGTCTCGCTGTTATGCAGAAAAGCTCCATCAACTCAGCAAGCTCAGATATCACACAATTGTCGGTGGCATGCTCAATTCATTCGAATACTCGAAGCAAATGTGTCTACCACCTTGGTGTGTGCGTCTGTTCACTGCCTTGAGCGGATGATTCTTCCTTTGTCTCCACGGTTTGATTCTTGACCACCTAGGGTGATCTTCTGCAGCTAGCCCGAAGCGCCTGAATGCACCATTGATGGGTGCGGGGATAATCCTCTAGGACACCTTTACCGAGGACGTGGTGGCAATCCCTTGTTCTCTACTGGTCTACATGTGCTGTAAACTACAGTTCTGAGAGGCAGAGAAAAGAGGAATACTCATGGTAGTCAAGCCGTAAAAGGCTGGAAAGACTATCCCCTCTTCATGCCCAGCCGGGAGCGATTATGCACTAAGTTCGTCCCAGGATCCCCCCAGGGCTCTGAGATCTGATAATCTTTCAAAGGCTGATCCCGGTTTCGAACCCCTGAACATGACTCAATCTCGACCCCATTACCGAGCTCCAGCAGGGTTGTTGTTTCTTTGTTAGGTCTCAAGCGTGGTCATCTGCCCATGTTACGAAGTACCCTCTCCATGTCGTATATTGTCATTGGAGGTCCCTGTACCGCGAGGTCGCGAAGGCAGGACAATCCGCATCCTGCTGCGGGATTCCTGGGACAGGTGCCTTACAATATACTCGTATCAGTCCAGTCACTCAAATCGTCCCGGAAAACCTAATCTCGGCAGCGAATTCCTGCCCCATCTTGGACAAAGCAGGTCAGTCTGAGCCCACCAAGGAACAACAGGCCTCTCTTGTAAAGAAGCCTACCATCGCGATGCTTTGACAGTGGGCAAGGGGGATGACGCTTCTGTTGTTGCTCAACAATTGTCGAAGATAGATGTTGAGTGCAGAAACCCGATTATTTGGCCATGGCAGCCAGAATCTCCCGAAATGTCCTCATTTTACGAGCCGGCCAGGCCAAGTAGCAGTGGTCTCATTGGTTCTCCTAATAGCCGCCCTGGACATCGCATGACAATTACACATTCACAAGAATTCGGCCCGTCGCTTTCGCGAACGTTCCCTCGGATACTCTGCAAGCTCAGAAACAGTCCTTCGGACACCGCATCTCACAAGGCCACAACACTTGACATCTGCCGTGCAACGATTGTGGTTGGTGCTGCCCTTCTTCAAAAAGCCGCCATATTGCCCTGCACCTGCATACTGTTACCCAGTGTGGCCAGTGCAGGTTTGCTCAGAGATGCGGTGACAATGTACGTGAAGAGGTGTGTCCGCCTTGTGCTTACTTTGGCCTTTCCGGTGTTGTAAGTGTTGTATGACGGAGGTAGTGATGTTCATAGGACGAAGGACTCAGTGACTGACCGCCTGTCGCCATGGTCTTAGAAGGTAGGTGGGACAGCGCCGTTGGGAATCCGTCCGGGCGGGCGGGAAGCTATTACTGTGTGTGCATTGCATTGCGAAAACTCTCATACGCCTGTCGATGACGGTATGCTTTGTACCACAGTCGCCGCTTTCAAGAGCCAGCTGACCGAGGTGCAACTGCGTGTGGCCTTGCATCCAAGTCGACGCCGACGCCGACGCCGACGCCGACTGCGAAACGTCATCAATGCTGTTCAACATCATACTTTTCGGGTTCGCTGGGGTCAGTTGGACGGAGAACGTATGTAATATCGTGGAGGCTGGTAAAACTATCGTGGGTATGGGGAAATTGGTCTGAATGATCAATCGTTAGATGATCAGATTTGTCAGCAAGGCTGAGGGTTGGCTATGCGAGCTATGGTAAGGCTGAGCACCCCCTTTTTTGTTTTCAGCTGCCAATTCCACTATGGACTCTAACACATACAGTCATCCGCTGGTATTATCCAGACACCAGAAAGTTTGGACCCTTTCCATGGTGCATTTGCTGGGTAATTTCATCGAGCGGCCGAGCGTCTCACTGAAAAGACGTCTCTGCAACAATCCTTCTTCGTCGCAAATTGGCGTAGTATTGCATTGTTGGGCATTCTTCTGACCACCTGTGCTTTTCTCAATTGGCGGTTCAAGTGGAGTTGAAGAGTTGAAATGCCCCAGCACAATCGTAATGACCTTGTCTCCGGATGGGATTGGGGCCGTAGCCTCCATCCTCCGGGAATTTGCCGTTCCTTGGAACAATGATATCGAACATCATTGTGTGCCCATCGAATGTGACGCCCACTTCGTAGTCAATCTCGAACCATTGCTCTGTACCGTCGGGTGTCTTAGTTACGGTAGCGATGAAGTCCTTGGAATCCTTTTGCGTGATGTAGAATAGAAGTGGTTCGGGCATTTCGTGAACGTCAAGACCGGGCTTTTCGAGCCACAGTCCATCGTTCGCAACGGAGTCGGAGAAGTAGAGGCGCTCTGTGATCTCCCATCGTCCTTTTTCATCGGCCGAATCCATGAGGAGACCTCTCCATCCTCGGACAGACTCCCTGAACGGTCTGTTGGCAGGGATAATCTGGTCCGGACGTATCAGGAATTTAGACACGTAGACTCTTTTCTGACCATCTTGTTCGCTCATATGGTGGCTCTGCTGTGGGTATCTTCTCTTCCCCACCTCCTCGTGACGGCCAACGCAATACCCGCGTCGGACTACTCGTTCCGTCACCACGTCCTTGTCTGCAGCCAGCAGTAAAGCTCCTCTTGAAACGGTAGTTGAGCCAGTCGCTGCGGATGACGGATGGCTCACCGGAATGCGGTACTGCATTGAGCCATGGAAGTTTGTGTCGTATCGTTGCCGTAGCCGACTGCGTAGGTAGGGGTTTTGGCTCCCTCCTCCGACCAGAAGTATCTCGTCAACCTGGCCAGTCGTACCTCCACGTCTCGCTCGTGAAGCAATTCTAGCAATGACACTATCGATCATAGATGTAATCATAGCAATTGATGAGTCGAAGGCTCGCTTCACATCGTCGGGATCCAGAGTGAAGCGATCTTCAATCATTCCATACTCTGGAACATTTGGGAGGCCCCGAAGATCGAAGACAGCTTTCTGGCTACCATCGAATTTTCGTTTGATAGATTCGAACTGTCGTTCCACCTCGCGTTGAAATTGATTTACCATAAGTAGCATGTCCTTCTCTTCCGAATCAGATACTACCTCTGCAATCAGAGGGTCTGACAGTATCTTGTTCTTGACAATCTCTCCTGCCGTTTTATTGACAAAGCTGCCACCGCACCACTCAGTTGCCCCTCCGTCGGCTTCACGTACTCTGAGAGGGTAGACACTGACGACCGTCCAGACTTTTAGATCCACGGATCCTCCGCCAATGTCGACTATGAGAAATGGTTTCCCCGTTGTTTCTTGGACGGGTGACATTATCAGGTGATATGCCAAAGCAGAGGCTGGCTCGGCTTCTGGGTAAGGATTAGGTATACCTGCTGCCCTTGCTGACGCCATGATCAGATTTATCTGGTCGGGGGTGGACGCAACCGGCAAAGGGAGCCCTACGCGAATGATAGGATTGCCTGGTGGAGACCAATCTGGCTGAGTCTCGATTTCTTGAGGATCCCACTGTAGGGTTGCGTGCGATTCAGCGATAACTTTAAGGATATGGGTGTATGCTAGAGCTGTGTAATCGGAATAGAGATAGATATGTGCAATCTCTTTTGCATCCGGGTCTTCTCCTCGTTCGATTAGAACTTGGTGAAATCGGGGTCTACCTTTGTAGGTTGAAAATTCCTCTAGTAGTTGTCGAATCTTAGTCGCCGGATATACGTCCGAATCAAACAAAGGTGGTTTGAAATGGCGTTCGACATCTTCCTCCGAGATTTTTCCTTCTCGTATGGCTTCGGTTACTTCATCACCCCATAGTAATCGGGAAGGTAGTTTTGATGGCGGTGAAGAACGCTCGACTGCGACTTGAGTAAGGATTGATGTGTCGTTGTTGGGCCAGGTGATAGGCTCTAACTCTTGTAAGGTAATGTCTCTGGTATCCCCATGACCCCATACAAGTCTGACAGCAGCCTTGGTGTATACCGTTCCGTGGTCCAGGCTGATATGTATCTCTCGAGGAGAAGGGGGAGGAGGAAGCGGAGCGAGGGCAGCTGTTCTCTTGGCAGTTGTACTTCGAGTCGTCCGTCGTCGCCCTTGTGGGGGAAGGATCGTAGCTTCTTCGGCGTCGACGATAAACTCACTCGAGCCCGCACTTCGCCTCAAAGATTTGCGCGGCATCCTGATTCTCGAAGATAGAAGTTCTAATCGGCCAATCCAATGAAGATTGAAGCCGAGGAGAGGTCGGGAAATTCCCGGGCCTATACAAGCAGCAGTCTGATGATGTGCTCCTTGTGAACGGACGCGAATCTGTTTCAATACCGTTCTCCCGGAAGAGGACTCGTGATAAAGGGAAACCCTGGAAGGTGCAGGAAAGTAAATGCTCAATGATTCAGGATGTAAAAGAAAAGAGAAATCGATTGGAGGTAGAGCCGACTAGGTAGTCGATACAACTACCACATGCCACCCTTGATTCGAGTGGTGAACATTCACTTGCAAAGGTCAAGTGAAGAGCATCGCATTTCATTCAAAAATGCGCTCACTTCATTATCTCTGTGACCTGGAGAGACATGCTGAGAGGACGGCAAATGCCTGTGAAGCTGTATGTGAAGTGGCAATAACATCAACGTGACCTTACTTCAAGCAAAGAAAGAACAAATTCTCCCTTTCCGCCTACTTCAAGCAAGCAAAGAACAACTTCTCACTTTCTGCCAAGGCCTATCTGTACCTGCGCTTGCTTCCTTTACATCCACTTCTGCCTCGAGCCATCGATTCCAAGATGCATTCCTGGACAGTCGAGGAGACAAGAACACTCCTCGACAGCATCAATGCCTTAACAGACAAGGACACCCCTCTTACGACCGACTCTATCTACAAAGAATTCAAGTACCTTAGTCCACAGAGCCTCCTCACACGGGAACAAATCTCCAACAAGATTCGAACATTTGCTAGACAAGAGGAAGTTTCGTGAAAGAATTGCTTGGGTCTTGGGACCAGCATCGCGATCAAGTGCAGAGAAACAACAATACTCGGAAACGCACTAGGGACGAGTCTCAGGAGGTCGGCGAGTCGAACAGCACCCGCTCGCCTAGCCTGAAACTGCGCCTGTCCAACAAGAGAGCGCAGCCCGAGCTGCATTCTTATAACGAGCAAAGCGAATCTGAGTTATCTTCGCCGACAAGCTCAGGCCCACAAAACCCCCCAGACGACGATGGTGATGACAGAGAGGTGGATGGCATTGAAGCGCAGAATACTGTGTCAGGCCGTATTCACATGCCGGTCGAACCCTGGGAAAGCAACCTTCTATCTCATATACGCGGGTTCATCCACAGCAACATTCACGACCATCCTCCTGATCACGAACATATCAGGGATACTCTGGAGAAGGCACGCGAAGACACAGAACAAGGTATCAAATGCTTTCTGCTGGGTAGGCCTCCAGTGAGGCTTACACCTTCGAGTATGACGGAATCTGCCAAAGAGCTCAGCTGCTTGCTTCTCCGAGAAGGAGGAGGGAGGAGACTGGAAAGCGGGTTGAAGACGTTATATTCAGGGCCAGGAATGACTGTTGAATTATTACTTCGAGTCTACGCGGCCGCTGCGATGTACAGATGGGTATTCTTATGGTCTGACGAAAGTTGGGACGTACCTATACCATCTGGAATGTGCAAAATACTGGGAATCTATGAACAATGTAAGTCATACATCGAGATATCATTGCGGTTACTAACCCTTTACTATAACAGTGAATCAAGATCTTATCGCAAAGATCAAGCTCGAAAATCGTCTCAAACATCTCGAATCAATGGTCAAGCCGAATTTGCCTCAACGAGCACAAAACTGTCAAGTGAAGCTGTACGAAGTCTTCGACAGTCTTTGCGGCACACTGGCAAAATGTCAACGATCGGAGTCCAGTACTGAGTACAGCTTCTCTAAACGACATGAACAACAGGTCCGATGGGAGGAACTGCTGAATGGTGTCTTCTTGGATCTCCTCCATCTGAAGCTCACAATGCTGAAGAGCCCTATGAGCTACCTGTGGAGGTTTCCCAAGCAGGGTGGCGCCTTCAAAGCTGAATGGATGAAGTCGGCGCACAACCCGGAAGCATCAATCCCGGAAGGAAGCTTGGTGTATGTTTGTCTGAGCCCAGCGCTCTTCTGTAGTGGGCGGACTTCGGATGCACGACCGACCCTCGTTGCTGCAGCATTGGTGGTTGTGGAGGGATTTGCAGTCTGAGACCGGACGACCGACGAAAGAACATTCATGTGGCCAGGCAAGGTGATCTTACCGTGCAAGCCACATGCCTACAAGGCGGAAGGATGTCTGGACATCATTGAGGAAGTCATGCCAGATCAATTTGCAGAACAGTCAAGGGAGCAGTGAAACGCGCAATGCATTCAAGAATATGGAGAAGTACGGTTGGTCACCTAGGAAAGGGTCGACGCGGCATGCATGACATTGAAGGTCGTCCTTGATGACGGATATTTCCAAGCAAAGATGACCATGTTTCTAATGTGCTGGTCTGCACAGACTGGCTGCGTTGGGACACGTCCAGTCGTGATCTGGGCGGCTGGCCGACTGATTAGACTGGCAAGCTGATAGCATGCATAGAGAAGGTCATCCAATTCGCAATTCGGAGTTCGCAACTCGCAACACCGGTCCTTTGTCAAAGGCTTCCAGCCGGCAGGAATCTAGGTGGCAGCGGTGTCCTGGAAATACAGTCAACGTCAGGCCCTGTGACCCAGTAGTCCTAATCACAATCCCATGATCCACTTATCGCCCGCCCATGAAGTCGGCCTTGTAAGCCTGGATGCCTCCCTTGGACAGTTCTCGCAACAACATGGTCGCATACTGGCTCGAGCCAAGCTGGAACTTGAGCACAGCGGCGAGTTTAGGCTGTTGACCACCACCGAACGCGGACGTTTTGCTGCCCTCACCATCCTCCACAGCTCCAACGGCCTTTTCTTCCACCGCCGAGTTCTTGCCCTTGAGCCGATCCATATCCGTCTCGACGAACTGAGTGTTGTCATCAACGTACTCGTGCACATGGACATCGAAGTCCTCCCCAATCCTGGCCAGAATCTTGCGATATCCACCACTCAGGCTGAAATCCCTCTGCTTGCGGCGCATGTCGTGCGGATCAAGATGTCCTCCATCTTCACTTGCCATGAACGTCTTGTACCACTCTCCGCACGCATTAGCCGGATAGAGGACGTCATAGCCCGGCAAGGGCAGGACGATGTCAAAGATCGAATACTTCCCGCTGGCAACATCGTCGGAAGTGAGCACTCTCGCACGCTCGAAGACGTCGTCGGGATCATATGCCCGGTCATCCTCTCCTGGTTGGATGATGACCTCTCCGTCCGCATCTATCTTTTGCTCCGCCTCCTTCGCCACTTCTTTGTCCTTGTGTTCCTGGACCAGCACGAGATCGCCTTCGACAACAGAGTCGCCAAATAATTGCCACCGCTGTCCGGCAGCAAGATTCCAGACATAGGACTGATAGGCATGGACGTACATCAGCCTTAAGTTTCGTTGGATAGACAACAAGGCTCCAAGATGGTCATGCCTATTCTTGCTGAAATGTCTGATCAGTGCCGTTTCTGCGCAGAATCTGCGAGGGATCTTGTCCAGAGCACCGCCAACCTTGCCAGTCGTCTTCCAAAAGTCGATACCCTCGGCTCGTGCTCGATCATCTTGGCCGACTAGAACACCTGGGGGTAGTGAATCGGAGTCCTGTAGCGCCACAGTCGAGAAGTCCAATATGGCATCGCATGCGCCTTTGTAGTCGCCTTGGAGAATCTTCACACCCACGACATCAGTCCGCTGAGCAAAGGTACCGAAACGCTGTAGGCCATAGTAATTCAAGAGTCCTTTGTCGCGGAGCTGCTGAAGTGACTTGGACAAGTACGTCTGAGCTGCCGAAATCTTGTCCGCGGTTGCCAGATCCTCTGAGCCCGCGAGGCTGCAGTCTCGCAAGGTGATGACAAACTCGTTCCCACTAAGATCACCGAGTCCGAGACCGTGCGGCTCATGCTTGAAATCTCCGACCGCGGCATATCGCAAAGATCTATTCAACCGCGCCAGGCACTCAGCCTCCACACGATATGCGCTGCATCTCTGCACTGTGACAGCTCGTCGATCTTTCGTCCCTGCGAACTGGAAAGTTTTGCTGTTCGTCTTGATCTGCTTTGTCATGTAAGAGATGACCTCCAACGTATCTTTGTTCTCCTTGTACAACGTGAAATGGACATATTCGCCTCCGCGGTCAAGCCAGCCTAGCTTTCCTGGCCGTCCGCCCTTGTCGAGGGGTTTGCTCCATTCCCGTCCGTTTCTGCCACGGTTGCTGTTCGCCACGGCAGTAAGGACCAGCACTCCTTCATTGTCGGTTGAAGAGTCGATCTTGCCGTGAAATATGCGACGGATATCCTGGTGAATTTGTGACCGGACATTGCGATCTGAGGTGAAGTCCGCGCGTACAGTAGGATGATCCCTTGCCTTCATTTTCGGGTGACGGAGAATCGATTCGTAGAGAGATATTAGCTGGACGACAGCTTCTTCGTTGAAGTACTCCACCAGCTTGGCTCGGTCGTCGTCGGACACCTAAGGCTTTTAGTGACTGCGTACCGAGTAGTAGATTGGTGCTGGGACTTACATCTGATTTCACGTCTTTGCTGTTTCCCTCGGCATCATCTTCGGCTCTTTCTTCGGCTCTCACTTTCCCCTGACCACCTGACGCTTCCCCTGTGTCATCGCCTATTGTCGCAGCTTCAGTCGTGACCGTCTCCTTGTTGGCATCACCTGTGTTTGGACCATTCTGGGCTGAGGCCGAAGAGACAAGCGACGAGCCCGCGTCCATACTCTGGAGATGCAAAACACGTCCATCCGGCAAGATTTCGTTGACCAGGAAATCGGTATATCTCTTTTTCAAGACACCCTTGAAGACACCTCGTACAGGGTCAACAAAAGCAGTAATACCTACCTGAAGCTCCTTGGCGCTGTCATCGACGGTGAGAGTGTCAGCCATCCTCGCGACACCCAAGCCGTTCTGAGTTGCAACAAGGTCCTGACCGTCTTGGCTTACTGCAGAAACTTGATCGTCGTCCAGCTTAACTCGCTTCAGAGGACGACTATCGCCGCTTGACTCGTCCATGTCTTTCACACGATGCCAGAGGGTACAAAATGGGTTGGCGTTATTTATCAGGTGGTGAGACTTCAGGACTTCAATGTGAAAACTCAAGGCGTGCCAAGACCATTGGAACCAATCTCAATACAGGTTAGCGCGAATCTTCATCGACGCCGCTGTCAACAATAGTCCCCTTCTCTTGACGACATACACAGACATACAACCAAATTGCAGAGGCCCCGAGCCGGGAAGCCTTCGGTTTGCTTTGCCAGAGTAGACCATGCTGCCACCAGAGCTCTCCATGCTCAGAACCTTGCTTGCGCATTCTTTCCTACTCCTTTGCAGCCTCAATTTTCGATGTAAACGAAACCCTACTTGGACCGTCGATTTTGAATGACAGTCGAAGCCTGGGACGCTCGCTGCCGCGACTTGACTCGGACTCATCTTCCTCGATACCGCTGATCCCTTTGTCTTCGGTGACCTTAGGTTTCTCCACCACAAACCAGGGTCTCTCGAAATTGCAGAACTCTGCTTGCAGGACTTCGAGCGTTTCTTCCCATCCAACCCCGAACGCGCCGCTGTTGAACTTTACGCTCCAAATCTCTCCCGGCTTGTTGTCATCGTACGTGTCCCAACTTGTCCCTTCTTCGAACCTGGAAGGCCCAAACTCTTCTAGCTGCGTCCTCAAATCTTCCAGCGCATGACCAGTACTCTTCAAGATACGCTCCTTCGAATCTTTGCCAGGATTGTTGGCGGCCATATTAGGTCTACCATACCCGATGCTCGTGAACAAGCACGCAATCCAGCGACGTCTTTCGGGCACCGGAGCCTTCGAAGTCAGAGTACTTGTTGACTCCGACTTATCTAGGGTGCGTTGTATCTTTGGCGAATAGTCCACGGGATGCGGAGGAATCAGAAGACATGTCCCGATCAGATCATAAGGCTTACGGGCTTGTAGGCAGTGGGATCGGTACACCTTGTAAGCTTGTGGAAACTGGGTACTAGATCAGACAGTCGTTCCTTCATTCATGGATATACTTACTGCCTTTTTCAATTCTCCTGCAACCCCATATCCCCAAACCCCTTGACAATTCACCGAGTCTATGAACGAGATGTCAGTCAGTACACTTTGGAGGGATAGAAATCACCTACGGACGATCACTGCTCGATCTGGAACCTCGAGGATGTCGCCTTTGACCTCGTATATGCAGAACGAGGGTGGACTGCCAGGATCGCTATCGGCACTGTCTGAGCCTGGTGATTCTGATCCTTCGGAGGAGGGGCGACTGCTCGGTGGTGGTGGTACCCAAAGATCATTCTCATCGGTGCTCGGTAGCTGGATGCGGTCCTGGCCATTCATGACTTGTCTGATGGTATACTCTTCTTTGACCTGGCCAGGAATTTCCTTTCGCATCTCGATGAATCTGGGTAGAAGGAGGTGATATGCTTCGTCGACCAATTTCTGCTTTTTCACACCCTCATCTTTCGAGTTTGCAGTCTTCGGCGAGTTCCAATGTGAAGTCAGCTGGAGATACCGCTCGTCGAGATCGTCCAGCGTTGCATCGGCAGGTAATCCTAAGACCGCATAGAATCTCATGTATTCGTGGTCCGTCATTGTCGGCTTCGACATCGACATCGACATCGTGGCAAGAGGGTTTGGTATTGGTACGGGAGTGACGATGAGATAAATGAATACTGAAAGGAATTGTACTTGTCGACGATTGTCTGCAACATCAGAGGTTGTAGAAGAGGTGTGAGTGTTTGGAAGACAGCACCTTCCTCAGTCGCAGGCAGTACGTGACGACAGTCAGTCAAGGTGAGGATGAGGAATAAGTGAAGCATTCATTTAGTACGATAGTGTGTGAAGGCGGTGGAACTCCAAAGGCAAACATAGTATGAAAGCTTTTTGTATTTCCATGCAATTCTGTTGTATACCAAAGGCCGATGCCTGATCGCTCACTATCCCAGACTCTGAGCTTCACTACTCATACACTTTGGCGCGTGGCGGCCGCCTTTGACTTCAGCCTGGCAAACTACAATTTGAATCATGATAGTTACCCAATCACCTCCTGAAAAATGCAAGTATACTCTGGCGTCTCTTGACACGTTTTCGCCCTGGACCACTTGCCTCTGTCGATTTGGACTCGCCCGCTCCCACAGTACCGAATTGTTGATGTGAAGGTGTTGCCGACCTCAAAGAAGGAATGCCAGCCCGGACCCTTTCAGTGAACGCTGGAGCGCTTGATTTCTTGCTCCTCCTACTTCTTTGGCGACTGATAGCTCTGCTGAAACGCCCATCCTCCTCGATTGACTGTCTTTCAAGTTGCTCAATCTCTTGCAGAGTAGTGATGCCGTTAGTCGCCAGGTTTTCCTCTGCCACTGCCTGGAATTGAACAACTCCTCGTTTGGGAGGGATGTGGAGGGTATCGAGCATGAAGTCTTGGATAAGATGCGTGCTTCTCTTGTTTTTTGTGGCTGCGATTTCTGAAGGTAGAGCTGTAATGGTAAGATGATATGCTGGCTCTGAATTGCCTCCTAGAAGCATTGCTACTTCTGTCGTAACCATGACCATAACGCATGACGCTGGACGTTGATAAATCTCGGAGAGGCGGAAAGAGAGATCTATGAGAAACTCCTTCTCTGATTCAAGCTGGAATTGGTTAGCCATTTTTCTGTCAAGGTTGGGCGCTTCGTACGCAGCAATTCAACTTGATCTCGGCAAGGACCACCGAATCTTTGACCACCCGCTCCTTCGCAGTGTTATTTGGCTCGCGGTGAGCAAATGCCCCTTCGTAGTATTGGCTTCTCTTTTTCGACAAGTGCAGTCTCTGCCATGAACTTTCCAGGCTTGCCACATCTGATAATTGCCCCTCCGCACTCTTTGTCAAGATACCGAATTGATTGCAATGGGTGATTTCTGGAGGCGTGGATTGAGCACGTTCTTGAGCCAGTATCCTCTTTGGTGGGGGAGAAAGTGTGCCTCTAAGACGGAAGATGGTATCGCTTGCATTCTCGACGGTTGGCGGAGTCGGAAAGACGTTTTCAATGGTCATTGCATTGATTCGGGTGGAAGATGAAGGCGTTGAAGTCATTTGGGAGAACGGTAGTGCGAACAGTGATAATGGTTGTCGTGTTATCAAGGGATACAGATGCTAGGCAAATCATCGTCCGGGGATATGGTCGGGCTTCGAAAAAGGTGCAGATTCTCTAGCATGCCGATATAAAACCAATCCACAGATCGAGACAATTAACAATGAGCAACTGGGTTCGCGCCAATTCGCGATCCAAAAATTCCAAGAGAATGGCTATCAAGCCTGATTCAAAGCAATGAGAGCGCAGTCATGAGGCAGTGAGGAAGGATGAGGAAGGGAAACGAGCAGGATGCGTTGCGCAGTTGCAGATGCTGCAAGTGACATGCAAGTAGCCGTCGTGCTTGCCTACTTGACCTTGCCAGCGTCCAGGAATAACGCCCGGGCAGGGAGCATCAACCATCCTTGATGGCTGTTCATCTGCACAAGAGCCCATGATGGCCCTTACCAGGAGCAAGCACTACCAGGTAGTCATCCCAAATGCTGGTATTCATTGAAGAATCAAAGGTGAAGACCTTCCCTCGGGATTCTTCACACGGTCGTTTCGACGCCTTTCAATGCCCAGGGGCAAACAGCAAGTTCTACACTTCTTTCTGCTTCATCCTGTCAGCATACAGATGTAACAGATCGGCAATGCGTAAAAATGAGCATCGAAGAAGTCATTCTGTGAACAAGGAGCAAGAGATTCTACTCATACAACGAAACCCGATCCCCCCGCAAGTTGCTGGTCGATCCTCTGGACCGGGATAGATTGCCGTCGATCCCACCAATTGAAAGGCTTGCCCTGGCAAGGATCAAAGCCAACATCCTCCGGGAG
Organism: Vermiconidia calcicola; assembly: GCA_035928285.1. Taxonomy (NCBI): domain Eukaryota; kingdom Fungi; phylum Ascomycota; class Dothideomycetes; order Mycosphaerellales; family Extremaceae; genus Vermiconidia; species Vermiconidia calcicola. The sequence goes on from JAXLQG010000011.1 coordinate 462,503, forward strand.
ATATGCCGCGTCCATCAAAGCACAAGAACTACAAGTTATCTGCAAGTCTGTCTTGCCCTGACATGCAACGGCCTTCTATTATAGTGAAAATATGATTCCCTTGTTACATTGTGGCTGAGATGAGAATTCGTACCACCTTGTGACACTCTACTAGATTCAGGAGAGCTGCAAGAACACAAGCCCCCCATGACGTCAGCACATGACGTGCAAACCTCATGATGTCGTAGATGACAGTGAAGACCATCCCGGAGCTCACAGTGAACAGAAGTTCAAGATTAATCGATTCTTCGTAGTTTCAACCTCAAACATCTCCTACAATTCCAACCATGCTTCGAATCTCGCGCTCAATCAAGCAGACTCAGTCATTGATCTCCCTGCAGATCTCAAGACCACTCTCTGTGTCCTCAACAAGTCAGTCTTGCCAACCTCGCCCTCCCAAAGACCACCACTCACCGTGTTATAGGAATGTCTGACAAATCATCTCTCGACGCCAACAAGGGCTCTGTGGGCAAAGAATTCACTCCTCAAGGAAAAGCAGGTGGTACCGCCCAAGAAATCGGTATGAGATTCTCACTGCTTTCCAATTCGATCTTATCCTGTACAACGTATATCTCCCCGACCGAACGACTAACCAATTTCTCTCCTAAAGGTGGTCCGTTTGACAAAGAAGGGGCTATTGGCAAGCAATTCACACCCGAGGTATACAACTAGGTCGATCCCTCATTCTTCTTTCAGCACCTGACGAATGGTTAGGGCTCGGTCGGAGGCACAGCTCAGTCGGCGGCTCAACAGATGCAAGGCGAGAAGAAGCGTGGGTATAACCAAGACCTCCTTACTGTGTATACGCTGACATGAAAAGCCGTCTTCGACAAGGACGGCGCCGTAGGCAAACAATTCAAGCCTGATGGAGCTATCGGCAGCGTGGGTGAGGTATGAATTTCCACCCTCCTGGATTCTTTCCTGTTGCCCTCATTGTTCATCCACTAACCACCGTGGCTATTAACAGAAAGTCGGAGGTCCTTTTGCATCAGATGGAGCGGTAGGCAAGCACTTCAACCCTGGTGAGTTCTCGTCCCCACCCGCCCTGGAATACTGCTCGATATGTGCATCCGCTCCTTGTTATGAGTCTATCACTTTCGAAGGTCTTCTGACGATTTGTAGATGGAACGGTTGGTGGCACAGTCCAAGAAAACTTGGGATCCGGCAAGAAGTGATCGAGTTACAAAAACCCGATTCAGAGGCACGATAGAAAGTCCGAATGAGTCGATATTTCGAATAGTCGAAAACCAGGCACGCGTTAGCCCATAATCCATTGGTTGCTTCGATCAAATGTGCCTGTCATGCTTTTCAATCATTTCCTGCAGCACCTGTGTACCAGGATGCCAACCATCCACAAGGTGATTCGATTGACTAACAGAAGTTGCCATGGCTACGTCTTTCCTGTGAGGGTCGAGAACACTGTAGGGATACCACCAAGGTCGTCCAATGAATGCAGGGTTTCCGCCTCATCCTTATTTTCCAGCGTTGCTCTGTCCAAGTCGCAGGATCGAGGATTGCTGGAGATACACAGGACAGAAGAGATGTTGGAGTCGACATTTTCTGTGGCTCCCGAGGAGCGATGGCCGGATCCTAACCAAGACGACGGATAATGGAGGATGATGTGGCTGTTGACAACAGTACTAGTAGAAGAACTCCGGTTCTGCTCCCGACGGCTCCGAACTTTTAGTCATCACGCTCTTCGGCAAAGTTGCTACATTGGCCAAGGGCGAAGGGTGTGCAGGCTACTTGTTCTTGATGAGATCCAGACCTCGACTACAACCGTCACGCCATTCCAGACAAATATCACCGAAGAGATCCCTGCGGACAAGCAGAAGTATTTTCTCACATAATCTGGTGCTCTGCGTTGGCATTCTTGCCCGGGACACTGGCCTGGTCGTTTCAAGGCCATTGGGACTTACAGATTCGAAGCAAGTTCGTTCTAACCGCTCGACTCGACAAATAACCGCCCCAACCGAGACGCAAGTTTCACCAACGATTTGTCTTCTCTGTGACTGGTGCCATGATGTAAGTCATGTGTATTTCTGCTTGTGAGGTTCGTGCTAGGTCATTGGACATTCCATCTAACAACGAGTTGATTTACGCGCCGATTGGCATGGAGCATTTTCGTGTTCACCCCTGAGATTCTCCCGCCAAGGGGTTGCTTCCCTGTCTTGGTTCCGATGTCTTGTTGTGGCGCATTACTAACCTATAGTGCATCGTCTCCCGTCAACAGAGGTTTGGTGACCTTGGGCATGCTCACATCTAGGCTATGCTTGATGTCTCTTACCTCTGATCCATCTCCCGTAGGTTTGCTCCTGCATAGCCGCCGGCATGGCCATCACAGCTTGTATCGGCCACGTGCTTTGTCCATATTAACTGAGCAATCATCCTCACCTCCTCTCACCTCCGCTGTCCTCCACCAGCTGGAGTCTTCCCTCTCTGGTCCGCCTGCCAGTCATCTGAGGAAGGCCACTCTAAATCCCTCTCGAGCCTTGTTCACCTATCGAGTCTCCGACAAGAAACCTGCGCGTCCACACGAGACGGCCATGGCTTCGACAGATGGTTCAACCTCGCCACCTGGCTCACCGGTGTCCTTCCTGAGAGCTATTGATGGGAGTCACCTCAAATGGGCAGACTTCCGAACAATGGTCCTCGGCGCTTTTCGAATCGTCCTCATCGAGGGCATGAAATTATCAGAGCTGTCGCGACCTTTCTCAGAGAGACTCGAGCCAACTTTATACAATCTGAGCCGCTTCACGGATCAAGAAGGCGAATGGCGCAGACAAGTGAGGGGTGGGAAAGGCTTTGGGTCCATGATATTCCCTCCAAATGTGCTACCACCTATTGCTGCATCAAAGGGTCTTCATAGAAGCCACGCACCAAGAATGAGTCGTGAAGCACTGCCACCACGCGCTGTCAAAGCCCAGGAAAGCCTCTTCGAACTTCCTGCTCCCCGTCCCGGTCTACTCACTGGTTTTGCTACCGCTGCATTCGACGAGACCGAACTTTCCATGCTTCCCCAATGCACTGCATCCACTGGCACTATTGTGGATTTCACCTCTGGCTGTGTCTCACCTGGTACCACAGTTTACTGCCCTTTCTTGGTGTTCGAGCGTATGAACAACACTTCAAGCGAAGGCATCGAAGCAGCCAGAAATCAGTGCGCTATCGCAGGAGCCCATTGTATTCGGGCGTTGCAGCTACTATTTCGAAGGTGCAACAGCCCTCGCTCGACCCTGGACAAGCTAGTATCGTTCTCCGTTATGATGGAAAACTCCGCAGCGGTGATCAACTATCACTTTGTCGACGGAGAGGGACGCTACTGCATGGCCGAGATTGCGACGTTTGTCCTTGACACCACCGATGGCTTCGGCGAATTTCAAGCCTGGATTGAAGCCATCGAAGACTGGGGTTCTTCGTGCCTCAAACCGGTCATCAAGAACGCTCTGCGCCAACACCTCAGGCGCAACGGCACTCCACCAATTTCACCCATGCCATCGCTCACATTGTCTATCGACACTGCTCCTGGTCATGATGATGTACTTCTGAAACTTCTGCGCAGCACTTTCAGCACCATCAAATGGAAATGTGACGGGGAATACGAAACGCCATTGAACAGCAGTGTTGCTCACTGTGGAACTCCTCTCGGTGCTCGCAGGATGCGGACGATGGCGTTGTCACCTCACAGTACCTCGCCCCTTGATATTCTGAGCGCCTCAACAGGGCCGGCAACACCGATTTCTAGGTGGCGGATGAGGCCCGACTGGGGCAACATGTCTCCTTTGAGTCGAAGACATCCACTCTCACCACTGAAGCTTCGATCTGATGCACCTGACTCCCCCGTCCGTCGACCTACCCTTTCCCCCTGTACGCCCCCACCCGAAGCTCCTTTCTCCGCCAAATCTCCGATGCTCGTTCTCCAGAGGAGGGTCGACCTAGCAATGGATGAGATACAGGAGCTGAGGGCACTAGTCCAAACCCTTCATGGAAAGCTCAGAGTAAAGAACAGCCAGCTCGAATCAGAGAAGGAAACGAATCAGCCGCTATCGAGCATCCCTGTGGATGACAATGCTCAGACGCCAAAGTTTGCTGAGCAGGACGTTTGGGGCGCTCTTCAAAAAGAATCTGCCGATGACATGTTCGTCCTCTACGGCAGCATGATCCCGCCCAGCTTGGTGTATTTTCTCTTTTTCGTGCTCTCCGTGGCTCTGGGACACGACGTCTGGGAAGTAACGTGCTGTATCATATACCTTCAGGCTGTAATGAAGAGCAGACCTCTTGCCTGGAGGTAGAAACGGCATTACCAGACAGAATATGTACAGCCTCAATTGAAACATACTAAAGTATGATCTGCGCATTGGGCATTCTGTTTACCTATACAAACACTTGCCAGCCAACTGTATATTATCCTCACCGTGTTCCATCCTGCATTTCTCGTAAGTCAGCGCTGCTGATATTGCTAAGCATGGTATCCGCACGGAGTACGGTGGGTTCGAATGACGTGCATCCTCATATCTCCTTTCCCATCACTGGCATGTGATCTGGCGCTTTTGGTTTTACGCGTCACGCGTTTGGTTGACATCGGTAATTCGAGATTACAAGAAAGTCCCCGACAAGTCGTCTTGAGTGAGGCAAAAGAAAATCTGCGCCTGCGCTATAGCTTGTGTCATGCTATCCAAGCCCTTCAAGCCTCTGACCATCAGAAAGCCTGATGTCACCACTGCTAGTGATGCCTCTGCTGTGCCACCCGCGAAACGGCGCAAGTTGAGTCCATCCGAGGACGATCGTGCCGCAGTCAAGACAGAGCAGTCTTCGAAAGTCAGCTGCAACAACACCAACAACAACAACAATACAAACAATAGGGCTGGCATTCACAGACCACCTTTGAAAGACCTCCGCAATCCTTCGAGTCTTGAAACACCCTCGGCAACTGGGCTGCCAACCAGCAACCAGACCTACTACTCGGTGCTCTGGTAAGATATACCGTTCGCTAAGACTATGTGGGAGCTGACTCGGTATTGCAGGCGTGTTACAACAAACAAGAAGAACAAGACCTGGAGCGACGATGGAGTTCTGGCAGTGGCTGATGGCTATGCAACGCTCTACAGCAACACTGGGCGAAGTATGGGTCGAACTGCCGTAGCTGCAGCGCTCACACCTGGGTTTAACCTCTCTATCGGCGGTAAAGAAGTCGAGGTCGACTCATCCATCACTAAAAATGATTATCTTGCCGTCGTCAATCCAAAAGCCCTCTCCCAGGGAGCCGACAAAAAACCACTATCGAACCCCGAACCGACGCAGCCCACCACGATCCAGCAGCCGAAGCTGAGTTTGAAGGAGCAGATGAAGGCACAGATACTGAAAGAGAAGAAAGAGAAGAACAAAGCTCCGAAACAAAGCCTGGAACAATTCCCACGTGTTGCAGCATTCAAGCAGCCACTGAAAGAAACCACCATCATGCCTCAAGGTCCGTCCGAAATGCTTACGCCTCGCCATAATCCCAAGGCAGCTGGAGCATTCATTTTCAAGAGACCTCAGAATCCCCCACCAGGTCGTCAGACGGTAGACGTCGTCTTGGATCCTCTTCTTGGAAAACAATTACGGCCGCACCAGCAAGAAGGCGTCAAATTCCTCTACGAATGTGTCATGGGACTTCGGGATTTTGACGGCAAAGGCTGTATTCTTGCCGATGATATGGGGCTGGGCAAGACCCTGACAACAATTGCTCTCTTATGGACGCTTCTGCGGCAGAATCCCGTACATAAAACACCGCCTGTTGTGCGGAAGGCACTGATCGTTTGTCCGGTGTCCCTCATTCGTAACTGGAAACGAGAATTCAAGAAATGGCTCGGCCTGGATAGACTCGGTGTGCTCGAGTTCGAGGATCAAAACACACGTGTGGTCAACTTTGATGGCCGGGTCTATCAAGTCATGATCATCGGGTACGAAAGGCTACGCTCGGTAGCTGATGATCTCGGCCAAGGCCATCCGATTGACATAGTCATATGCGACGAAGGCCACCGTCTGAAGACTATGAAAAACAAGAGCGCTCAGGCAATAGAGTCGCTAAACACGAAGAGGAGGATTATCTTGTCGGGAACGCCAATCCAGAATGACCTTAGTGAGTTTTATGCCATGGCCAACTTTGTGAACGATGGCTGCCTAGGGTCGCAGAAGGGCTTCATCCGGGACTTTGAGAAACCAATCATGAAAAGCCGGCAGCCAGACGCATCCGAGGACGATCTTGAACGCGGAAGGGAGGCCAGCGACGAGTTGGCCAGAATCACGTCCCCGTTTATCCTTCGTAGGACAGCTGACATACTGGCTGATTTCCTGCCGCCTAAGACAGAGTTTGTGCTGTTCTGCAAACCCACTCAGGCTCAGGCGAAGATATATCGGAGTGTTCTGCAGTCGCCCATGTTCCACAACGCCCTTCGCAGCAATGAAACGGCCTTCCAACTCATCACTATTCTAAAAAAGCTTTGCAACAGCCCTGCCCTCATGGATCCGAAGTATGGCAACGATGACGCTACGCCATCATCATCACTCACCGTGTTGAACGACATGCTTCCGAGTGGGATATCGAAGCTATATCAGAACCATCTCTCCTGCAAGATTCGGTTACTCGACCAGCTACTACAGCAAATAAGGCATTCTACTGACGAAAAGGTGGTCGTGATCTCGAACTATACCTCCACCCTCAACCTAATTGAGCAATTGCTGAAGAGCTCCGACCTGCCATCGCTACGTCTGGATGGTTCAGTGGCGGCCTCGAAGCGGCAAAGTCTTGTGGACCAATTCAACCGAACCAAGTCCTCACAGGTGTTCGCCTTTTTGTTGAGTGCAAAGGCCGGTGGCGTCGGTCTCAACTTGATCGGGGCAAGTCGACTTATCCTCTTCGATGTGGACTGGAACCCGGCAACAGACGATCAAGCTGTTGCACGCATTCACCGACAGGGACAAAAGCGACACTGCAAGATCTACCGCTTCTTGATCAAGGGTGGCCTGGAAGAGAAGATCTGGCAGCGACAAGTCGTCAAGAGAGCATTGGCCGACAGTATCATGCAGGGTGGTTCTACAGTATCATCGGGGGGCCTGGCGCCCAAACAGAAGGCCAAAGGTCAGACTTCAACTTTCAGTCAAGAAGAGCTGAAAGATCTCTTTCGTTTAGATGAAAGTGATGGACTCCGCACTCATGAGCTGATCGGATGCGAATGCAAAGGCACAGCGCTCGAGGAAGGTGTTGATGGTGAACGTGTCACCAGGAAGACTCAGGTTCTTGGGGAGGACGGTGAACCTATGGAGCAGGACGCCCAGGAAGTGCTACCGGAGATTAGCTCATCTTTGGAGCACATGAAGTCTGACTTTCAAGACCAGCCGGGATCGATAAGCTCACCAGCAAAGTGCGAGGTGGAGGCCGAGCGGGAGGAATTGCTGAAGTATGCACATCTCGACACCTCAATCTTCTCACAACCAGATGTCGACAGCGAGTTGGTGGAGCGTGTCTCTGCAGTCGTTGATGACGACTGTCTCGAACACATTCTTCGTCTGAACCAGGACATGACAGGCGGCAGCAGCATATCCTATGTTTTCAAGAAGACGATCGGCAGTCAGACGAGGTATTCCCCGGAGGGAGAGGTCTAGGTTGATGGCATTAACCACTGACTTGAAATCAAAGCCAGATGATAGAGCAGGATACCCAATATAGTTGTCGCAATCTCCAGGTGACTGACTACTCAACTCTTCGGTCCTTGTCTTGCCTTGATCTCGTCGTTCTACCTGTGACTCTGTTCAGCACGAAAGAAACTGGTCCTCCTAGATCTCCTGCATTACTACCAAGGAAAAGACTTGTTTAGATTGGCTTGTGCTTGATGCTCCTGCAAATTGGGAATGCCAGCCATCAGGAGCACTCACCGGAAGCATAGAGTGTAACAGTTCCTGTCCCGGATGAAATGGACACCGGTTCTCGTACCTGCCAGTATTCGTGCCTGCCAGTACTCTCCTACATTACTTCCGTCCCTCTTTTTCCTTGCTCTTCATCATCCCTCTCTGTGCTTCTTCATCGTCTCTGAAACAACCTTGTCCTGCTTCGATTCAGGCACTGGACGAGCTTCAAAACGCACAAGCACTGGCAAGGAGAAGTCAGAGTCGCGTACCAGACCACCTTTTTCCATGGGAAAGCTCCAATCGAACCTGGCTCAAATTTCAACCACGGTCTTCACCGAGAGCCTGCGCTACAATGCAACGAGCCAAGTACTCTCGTCCACAAGCACTTCGGTGCCGACGTGTCTCCTTGTCGTGTGCCAATAGTGCCAGCATCGTCAAGTAAGTTTTGTTTCTACCCAGCTTTGTCAAACCCGGGTACAATGTTCAAGGAGTATGCCGAGTGTCGGGTTTATGTCTCGACATATCCATGATCCAGTGAAATGAAAACAAGTCGTCTCAGTGACCATACCTGGTAACATTCCGTGGACTCAGACTTGAGTGTTGGTTTCTCATGTCAGTGATAGAAACATAGGTAAGTTGACTATAGAGGTCCTATAAGTCAACTTTACAACTTTACAACTTTGTCATCATAGTCTAGGTGATATGTTACGACTACCTCGACCCTGAAAAAATAACAGCGGAGGGTTGGGAGAAAGTGCTGATGGCGGTTTCTATTTCGCAGTCGAATGCCAAGGCGGGGCACCACCCAGGCAGCCACTTTCTAGGCAGCCTCGGCAGCCTCCACCAGCCTGGGGAGCCTGGATCCATACCTAAACCTTGGCACATGATGGCACCATCATGGACCCCGGAACCTGGTTCGCAAAGAAGCCATGCCGCATACTGTGATACTACTACGTACCGTACATACTCCGCCGCAATGCGCCATTCTTGGTGCCTTGAATAGTTGTCGACGGTGGTCGCAGTCCATGCGCCATAATATGAGATAGCAGGTGAAGAATGGCTGTGCCAACTCCCTTGAGGATTGACACCAGCAGCGAGCCTCCTGTTCCGCCCATTGCCGCACTATTCCTCGTCAACTTCGACAATCGCAAAGGGTATGCATGTCCCCGTGCCTGCACACATATGTCTGACTACTAATCGGGAATCAGATACACGCTGGGATGGCATAGATCAATCGAAGACGGTCCGCGCGAACCTGACCATCTATCCCTGTTCGACACTGACCCTAAGCCCAAGTCCAGATCGAAGGCGTCGTCGAGTTCAAGTCGCTGCCCTCCGGCCTCCACAATGTCGAGGAGGATCTGATGTGAGTGGGATTTGGGTGATCAAGAGATGCGTATACTGAGACCACAAAAGATATTTCATCCATGAAGACTATGCCGGTCTCAGCGCCTTCGTCAACAAACCCGATGAACATTCGGAACGAGCAGCTCGAATGCTAGCTGTGGGTGTCCTTGTCCCGCTGGAGCACGGTCGCATAGGGCGAAGCTGGCGTCATGCCGTGATTCTGAAAGAGCTTGCCAGGTACGAGGTTCAGAAACTGCCTGCGGTCCAGACTAACAGCTGGGAGGGCACAGATGGATGACTTGAAGAATACCACGGCATTGGAAGACTACTGGGACAAGCACAAGCTCACGCCTGGCGACCAAGGAGCTCAACCATCGGTCGAGGTCAACGGCCAACAGACCAATGGCTATCGAAAGTCAAGGTCCATGAGCACGGCGACGACATCCATACCTCCACACCACAGCTTGATGCCGCATCATCCTGCTCTCACATTGCTGGATGCGCTCAGGGGGTTTGGACCGCTCATATTTCCACTTTATCGTGCCGCTTTGCTGCGGAAGCGTATATTAATAGTCACAGATACTCCTGTCGAATCCAGCTGCAACCTTGGTACGCATCCTCCGTGCGGCGCACACACTGTCGGCTAATTTGCAGCAGTATATAACATGTCTATCATCTCGTCTATCTCGAGGTCACTCTCATCTCCATTCCCTGACACAGAAGCATCAGCAGCTTGGCTTCAGCCTCTTTTCACAGTTGGGGTGATGGACATTCCACAGCTGGAACAAACCAAGAGCTGGATCGCCTGCACGACAGATGATGTGCTGAGCACCAAGCCTCAACTATACGATGTCTTGGTTCTGATGCCACCGTCTGAGATCAAAACCGCCTCGAAAAAGGCTTTTCCCCGCATAGTACACTCAACACCAGAGCTGAGCAAGTCATTTCCAAGAACATGCATCCGTGCCAGCCAGCGAGATTACCATCGTTTCGTGCATCTACGGCAGGGCCTCCGTCGGTATCCGCCCTGTCAAGTCGCCATCAACGGCGTCGATGAAAGCGGAAACGATGACACTTTGTCGACCTCCTCGTCTGAATCGGCGTACGATGAGAACAAGGCGGTCGTGGAACCACCATCCTGGCCACGAGCAGCTTACACTTCTCTCGTCTGGTGGGCATCTGCTGGAGACAGACGGTATGGACTGACCGATTCAGAGGAAGCGGAGATTGAGCAAGATAAGTCGTTCATACCGGATGGAGAAGACGACCAGACTCGTGAAGTTGCTCTTGTTGCATTCTTCCACCGTATGACGGAGGCCATTTTCGGAACGATCACTGCCGCCTTGGCGCGGGCTGATGGACAGGATCCGGAGGAAGAATATCATGATGAAGATGATCATGATGAGAGCCCCATTGACCAAACGTCAATGGAGCAGACGACTCCTGTCGAGGAGGAAGAGACTCGAGGCCTATTACCGACACAAGGCGAAAAGGCTGAGGTGGACATCACGCAGGAAGATATGGCAGCCATGGGCTTGGATAGCTGGATTGCGTCGGACAAAAGGTTCGTTGAAGAATTTGTGTACCTCTGGTGGGGACGAAAAGCGGTGGTTCACGCGGCAGTGATTGAATGCTGCGGCTTGAGGATATTGTGAAAGACTGAAAATTCCTATACTTCTGGTGCGTTGAAGTTGTTGCTGTCGTGTCAAGGACACTTCCCATCCCATGGGACTTTCAGAGACCCTTTTGGTGTTTGTGAGATCATCAGTGCAGAGCATTACATGCCTCGTAGGATTCTGACCGCAAGAGCGATGCTCGATGAGCTTGTTGTATGGTTCTGAAAGAGAAGGATTCATAGTTTCTGCCATGCCCTCACGTCTGGCGAGAATGATGTTTTCCTCGTTTCGATATATGCATGGATGCCTTTTATCAACTGTGCCACATCGTCTTGACAGCCTCGTCTTGAGCGAGATAGACGGACAGCCACAGTCCGGAACTAACCCCTAAGGAGTAGTTGACTGCTTAATCCCTGATCTCCCATGTCCACCGAGGCATGAGCTTGTCTACACGCGGCCTGTCAATCCAAACTCGGTGATTGGGTAGTGCCTGCAAAGTGCCCTCCAAGGAAGTGCGACCTGCATGCCGCCGGAGCTCTTGCACCTGCCGACAACTCAATACTGTTGGCAGGGTTTGACTGCTGGCCCCAGCTTGACAATCTGTTTTGGCCCCAATCATCTATCTATCCATCCTGAAGGAACGCCGATCTTGCCGATGTACGAATACATAAGGTAGCAAGGTCAACGAACCCCTGAAGTCTGAAACCCATAAGCTTCACATAAGAAGCCTACTAGTATTGAGCTCTGAGCCACGTCTCCTCTACCCTTTTCATCCCGTGGTCACCAACATACATTCGCCGGCATGGGACCCGAAGACATGACTTTCGGCCTAGCCAAGTCATGGAGCAGCCTTGCGGGCTACCTGCTCGTAGCCAAGATCGCGTACAATCTGACTCTGGCCATCTACCGAATCTGGTTTCACCCGCTATCCAAGTTTCCAGGGTCGAAACTCGCAGTTGCGACCTACTGGCACGAAACATACTACGATGTCTTCAAGGGCCATCGTTATATCTGGAAGATCAAGGAGATGCACGAGGAATACGGACCCGTGATCCGCACGAACCCAGATGACGTGCACATCCATGACCCGGACTTCTTCGACGAGCTGTACGGCATGAAACTAGACAAGTGGTCGTGGTGGACGCGCGGGTTCGCCGTGCCCACGGCGGGCGGGATGACAGTTGAGCATGAGGTTCACAGAAAGCGACGGGGCGCGCTGAACCCGTTCTTTTCAAAAGCAAGTATCATCGCGAATGTGCCCGTCATCCAGGAGAAATTGGGCGTCATGTGTGAACGGCTAGATGAAGTCGCGAAAAGTGGAAGCCACGAAGTGTTGGATCTGGAGGCTGTTTATTTGGCCTTGACCACCGACGTGCTTACGCAGTGCAGCTATGGATGGACATACGACTATATCCATAACCCAGAGTGGGCGATGACCTGGAAACTTGTCAACACGGGCGGGCGAGCGAGCGCGGCGATTGTGCGTTCATTCCCGCTCATCGGAGCGATCGTGAGATCCATGCCGCTGTCCGTCGCGATCAAGCTGGTGCCGCCGGTGGGCTTTATGAAGTCCTGGATGCAGCGTGTCGGGGTTCAAGTCAAGAAGATCAAAGCTGACCCGGAAACGATGAACATGATCCGCGCCGAGAAGCGAAGGAAGGATACCATTTTTGCACAGATCTTGTCGACTGACTTGCCGGAGAGTGAATTAAGTGATCAAAGACTGATTGACGAAGGTGTGTTGATTGCAACGGCGGGATCGGAGACGACGGCTTGGGCGATCACGATCACGACGTACCATATCATGAAGAACCCGGAGGTGAGGAGAAAGATGCGGGAAGAGCTGGCGACGGTGGAGATACCTAAGGGGGACGTGGTAGCGCCGTGGACGAGCCTCGAGCACTTGCCGTATCTGACAGCGGTGATCAAAGAGGGTGTCCGCATGGCGGGTGGGATGTTGTCGCGTCTACCGCGGATCTGCGAGAAAGATATCGTCTACAAAGAATGGGTCATACCAGCTGGCACGCCGGTCGCGATGACGCCGCATTTGGTCCTCATTGACGAGAAGATATTCCCGGAGCCGAGGAAGTTCATACCTGAGCGTTGGATGGATCAAGCGGCCGAGGGCAAGACCACTTCAAGGTTGGATAAGTATATCGTGGCGTTTGGGAAGGGCTCAAGAAATTGTATTGGGATACACCTGGCTTACGCACAGCTTTACATGAGTCTGGCCGCGATGGTGCAGAGGTACAATCTGGAGATGTACGAAACGGATGATAGTGATGCCACGCCGACGAGGGATCTGTTTACGGCGGGGGTGAAGTTGGAAAGCAAAGGGATCAGGGTGATTGTGCATGATAAGGATGAGAAGGATGAGAAGGATGAGAAGGCGTGAGGTGTGAAGAATGGTGATATGGAGTATGGCTCTTCTTCACAACTGCCGCGCAGTACTCAGCATTTGCACAATATGGATACTGTCATCACTGTATACAGTATACCGTAAGCACGGGTGAACGGGGAAGATGGGAGCGAGGCACATCCCGACGTCACCTACACCGGCAGTTCTGTAGCTCGTACTCCCACGACTCCTCCCACGACTCCTCTCTCTCCTCAAAGCTCCTCTTACATGGATCATCCAGACTATCCCGAATCAAACCCCTAGAATACTTCAGGCACAAGGTACTCCAATTGGAATGCCGCATCACATCAACTTGCCCCGGATTTCTATCCTCGCTGACCCATGTCCGCTCCGGGATTGGGTGGCATTATGGGCTTCTGTGGGTAGATGCTGAGGTCACAACGGTCATACTCCCGCATATGAGCTCATCATTCATGCGGCTTCGACCCCAAGAAGAGCTCACAGCTTATAGCTCGATGCAATGCTTCTCAACGCCTGCCGGCTTGCTTATGTGTAATTTCGTCCACAATTGTCGCCCGGGACTACAGGACATTGAACGGCAAGATGAAGTTCACAACAAAAACGATCGCTGCGATTTGCGGATTGAAGGCTGTCTCCGCGCAACAGGTCTCTCGAGACCCGATCGGTATTGGACCGACACCAGAGTTGATGCATCTTTACTACGATGAATGGCCGACTGGTATGGCATCTCTCGTCGCCTCGCAGGAAGCGGGCTAGCTGACCTCGTCACTATTAGGAATCGCCGTCTCCGCCTCGGGACGGATGTTCTCGAATTACCCATTGGGCCTCGATGCGACAAACACAAAATACCAAGTCGCCGAGCTCAACTCCAACAGCACCGAAACTCCATACCCGAGCTCACAGATCAACAGCCCTCCTGGCGGTGCCATCGACTACACAAAATACCCCCCGCAAGCCAAGGGCCTTTCCAACTATCTGATCGGCGTGCAAAGCGTCGTCATTGACCCCAACGACCGTCTCTGGATTCTGGATACCGGCCGTGCCCTGACCCCTAATGGCACGCTCACGACCTCCAACTACGGCGGGCCCAAACTTGTTGGCGTCAATTTGAGCAACAACACCATCTTCCAAACGATTCTCTTCCCGCCGACCGTCTCGTATCCGGACTCGTATCCGAACGATGTACGCTTCGATCTTCGCCCGTCCGTCACCGCTTCGGGTCAGGGCATAGCGTACATCACCGACTCATCGTCCGAAGGGCGCAATGGGATCATCATCGTCGACCTCGGCACGGGCGAGTCATGGCGCCATCTCGAGAGTATTCCCCAGGTTCGTCCCGAGCCGGGCTTTTTCGTCACGGTCTGGGGCGAGCCCGTGTACAGCAACCCGGGGATGGGCATGCCGATATCTCGCTTAGCCTTTGGAGCGGATGGAATCACGCTCTCGAACGATGGCGAGACATTGTACTTCAGCGTTGTGTCTGGTCGGCACCTGTACGCCGTGCCCACGGCTCGGCTGCGCGATAGAAGCGTCACGAGCGAACTCTTCGCGCAGGCAAGTGTGATGGATCTTGGCCAGAAGGGCGTGAGTGACGGGCTGGAGAGCGATAGCAATGGGATCGTGTATGGCGGGAGTGTGGAGACGGATTCGATTTTCGCGTTCAACCCGGTCAATGGCACGGTGCAGACGTACGTGCGAGACACGGTTATCGAGTGGACGGACACGTTCTCGACGAGTGGGCAGTATTTGTATTTTACGGAGAATCAGCTTTGGAGGGGCCCGGCTCAGCAGGGTGGCGTGGATAGGAGGGTCAAGCCGTATGCCTTGTACCGCGTACCGTTGCTGAATGGCGGGAGTAAGATCGAGTTGGTCTAGGGATCACTGGAAGGGGGGAACGCCGAAGACATGTGTGTGTATGTGTGTGTTTTGGACAGCGTGAAGGGCGCGATATCAACGCTACATGGGGTTTGGAATCATCGATCATTAATACTACCGTAGGTAGAGACCATCAGTACTTAATCTATATCGTGACGGCCGAGGTATGTTTTTGGATCGAGTGCGGAGATGCCATTGGCCCGGGGACACACCGTCGATCTACTTCTCTCGACTCGGGGCCCGTGGGCCATGTTACGATCTTCTACTACTAGTACTGTAGGTGGCAGTATGCCAATGCCTCGGAGTGGACGAAGCTCGGACTTAGCATAAGTGGTTTGTCAACACCTTCATTCCCATTGAATCCATATCTGCTCGCCCCCTAGTCTACAACGTCGAACTCTCACAGCTAGGGAAGAATTTACCTCGTGCCGATTAAGCGGTTGGAAGATTTGGCCAGGCGCCGACGGTAGACAATGGCGAGCCGACAATCTCAAAAGACTCTTGTCGCGCTGTTTGGGTATGATTGTAAGCAACCGACTGAACCCTTCTCATTTGGAAAAAGGGGCGGAAGCCAGAGATGGAGATCAACAAGAATCAACTGCTGACATCTTTCCAGCATCTCCGTTTACCCAAAAGGTCCGGCTGGCGTTGAAGCTGAAGCAAATACCGTACAGTGAGAGACCCCTTTTCCCCGAGGTAGAACTAAATCGCAGCGGTCCGGTGCCAGCGATGAGAGATTCAATTCTCAAGGGACGAAAAGGCTGATTGCCCCTCGCGTGTCACCAGCATTCGTGATCGTCCCGTCCATGTTGCCACGACCTATTCTCAAGGACAACTTCAGTTTGACGTACCGCAAAATCCCCGTCCTTGCCATAGGGCGAGAGGTATGATAGCAGCCTCACCTGGTGTCCAGGGGTTTTCCCGCGCAGTTTCGTAAGCGGTCTCCATTTGCTTGCTTGGTCACTAACCAGGACGTGCCGGCGACGGCCGTGGGTAGATCTATATCGACACATCACTCATCCTCGAAGCGCTTGAACACTCCTTCCCACCATCTCAGGGTTACGGCTCTCTCTATCCCGGGGACCTTGCTACTACTTACCGCCCACTCATCCGCGGGTTCGCATCGTACTGGACCGACAGGCCTTTATTCCGGGTAACGACAGGCTTGATCCCCGCCAGTGTGTGGCGCACGCACTTCGGGACCGACCGGGCGAATTTGATCGGTCACCAACTCGATGCGGAGAAGCTCGAACGGAAGGTGCCGCAGAATTTGAGCGGGTTGGATCTCCAGTTGAGTCTGCTGGAGCCTCTGTTCACCACGAGCACGACAGCAGGAAGCGGAAGCGGAAGCGGTAAGAAGAAGAAATGGATCTTTGATGATGACGGGGAAGGCGAGAGTGGACCGAGTGCGGCGGACATTGCGCTCTGGTATCAACTCGATTGGGGGGAGAAGATTAGTCGGGGACAGGGGATTGAGAATTTGACGGGCGGAGGAACACCGGACGGAGATGGAGAGGGTCTGGGAAGTGTGCTGAATGAAGAGAGGTATCCTGGGCTTGTGGGCTGGTTCGAGAGGGTCAAGAGTTACTTTGAGGGGCTACCTGATACGGAGACGAGGATCGAGAAAGAGGATGAAGGCGCGATTGCCGAGATGATGGACCGGTTGAAGACGGCAGCACCACCATCGGTCTCCTCCATCGAGGACAAGTACGAACGGGTGCCCCTGATACCCACGCCTGCAGGACCACATACTTCCCTCGACGGGAGGAATGGACTGGTGCCGGGGGCTGCGGTCAGTGTTGCTCCGGACGATACTGGCCGGGATAGTCCAACGATAGGCACTCTGTTGGCTATCACGCCCGAGGAGGTGGTCTTAGAGCCGGGACGGATAGGTGATGGGAACGGGCCTAAAGCAGGGCCTGTCAGAGTTCATTTTCCACGCGTGGGCTTCGTCGTGAGACCTCTGGCGACACCAAGGGGTAAAACTGCAAGGCTGTAAATTAATCGTGGAGGGCACCGGAGGGCGCTCCCCCAAGTCCAAGTACCTAGGTAGTGTCTAGAGAGGATAAGACACTGAAAGAGAAAGAAGCAAAGACCGTACAGTATCGTAGGTATGCAATCCATTGATCACTCGCAAAATGGGCTAAATGCTTGTAAGAAAAAATGATTCAAAAAAAAAAACAACTCCATGCAAGACTTCTCGTCCCAAACCCACGTTCAAAGATCGAGCCGGACACTGGAGCACTTTCTCTCCTGCGTCATGCGAACTTGGTCTGGTCTCCCAATTCTCGCCGGCTCAACGATCGGATCGGGATTGTTTATGCCTTTGCCGTACTGCCTCCCTTTCCGGATCTGACCTCGAGTTTCGGCGGCTTCTTCCTCGGTTTCGATTCCTCTGAGACTCCCTTACTCACATTGACAGCCTGAGTTCCTCTCCCTCCTGGTTTTGACTCCTCCGAGACTCCCTCTTTCACACCACTACTCCCTGACCCTGAGGACTCTGTCCCAGCATCCGGGTTCTTCTTCGACCGAACCTCCAATTTCGGTGGTTTCCTTCTTGCTTTCTCTTGCGCTTTCTCTTTCTCGCCCGTCGACTGCTGCGACTGACCCTGAGCCTGCTTCCTCGTCTCCTCCTCCAACGCATCAACCACCTTCTCCGGATCCGCATCCTCGAACGGCTCCTCCTTCCCCCCTCCCAATTTCACCCACGGCCCATGGATAGCCCCGACGCCACTGCCCACCAGCATGCCTAGCCCTGTACTCGGCACCGCGAGTATTGCACCGAGGACCGTCCCCACGCCCGCACCGAGACCAAGAGCCCCCCCGGCGCCGATCCCTCCTCCGAAACCCATCCCCTGCCACGCACCCGATTGCAGGCGTTTGGCCATTTTGCTGTGCCCGTTGGCCTCCATTTCCTTGTCAAAGGCCTCTTTGAGCATCTTCTCGCGCTGGCTCGAGTTCGTCATCGCCATCGCTTTTTGCTTGAGGTTGTTGGCTGTCGTTTGTGCCTTTGAAGCTTTTTGGAGCGATTCGATCGTCTGGAGCATTTCTTCGCGCGGAGGCATGTCGCCGCCGCCGCCGCCGTTACCAGCATCACCGCCACCTCCGCCGCCCAATGCGGATTTGATTGTTTCCATCCTCGCTGCTGTCGGGGACTCCGAAGGCAGTCCTGAACGAATGTCTAGCCGGTAATGTGATCTAGGGACATTTAAAAGGAAAAGAATTCCCTGTAGTAACACAATGAGTACAAAATGAAGACGAGACCGACGTCATGGTTGAGCTGACCCTGGTCGGTACCCTTGCAAGTTGGCTCTCCAATCAGCGACTAGCTTTTGCGGAGGAGAACATTTGCTAGGTCGACGTCGTCTCATGTTTCGACTCCAAGGACTCTACTCTTGTTTCCTTGACCATGCGGAATAATGAATTGGAATATCGAGTTATAGGTTTTGAAAATCATTGTACTGCAAAAGACAAATCCAAAAATTCAGCTCAGCGATGACTCATTCGCAAGTGATGGCCTCAACATGAAGCTATGCACTCATGTCCAGCCCCATCACCGATCCTTAGCTTCTCTTTCTACCGCTGCGAAAGTCGCCATCTTCCTCATTCATTTTCGGAGGGACATTCTCACAATGTTCAATGCGTCTAATCCACTGCTCCTCGAACTCCCTGCGCTCACGTGCCTCGATACAATCGATCTGCCAATTGATGATCGCATATCTGCGCAGATGGCCGTTGGCGTGCAGGCTCAATTGTGGTCTCGCGAAAGGCATCAAGACCCCTTCCTCCCGATGAATCTCCTCCGCGGCACTTATGGACCACAGCTCGTAGTCGTCGTCATTGCCTTCCTCACTGGAATCGGCAGCAGAGTCCGAATCCGAGCCAGATCCTGAGCCTGAGCCCGAGCCTGAATCCGAGCATGTTTCCCACCACTCGTCTTCGAAGTCGTCGTTGGCAACTTCTCTATATCTTGAGTCTTCGCTATCGTGGTGGGATTCGACGGAGGCTGGGTTCGTTGTCTGTGAGAGCGTGGCTTGTGGCGTCTCGGAGGTCATGCTGTCTTCGGGGTTGGGGGTTGTCGAGGCCTCGTATGCGCGCAATGCATTGATGAGTTTGTTGATGTGATCTTCTGACATTGTCTCTTCCGACTTGACCGTTTCGCTTGGCTCGCTGTGATCTCCGGCCACCTTGCAGAGTTAGAGCCGTGCGACGCGTGGTTGTCAAATGCCAATCTGTGTTCAAAAATGATTCCAAAAGAATGTCTGGGAATGGAATGGGAAAGAATATCGCTAATGCTGATCTGAGAGAAAGATATAGATCGATTATTTGGCTGCGAGATTAAGCAATGCCTTGTAGATATTATTGTGAGTGGTAGGTGGAAGTCTTGAAAGATTGAGATAACATCTACAGGTACTGGTCACTGCGTTGGATGCGAGTAGGGAAGCAGAGAAGAGGCAGTTGTTTCGTCTTTTTGGCAACTGCCCTGTGAGGCAGCGCTCGCTACGACACTGAGGTTTCATGCTGCCGTCGTTCTTACCTCAACAATGAGGAACGCATCTAGAAAAGAAGATAACACAATTACATGGGCGTTTGTCATGGTCTAGCAGTGGTGCAAGGCTGGAATGAAACAGAATGGATTATGAATGTTCAATTGTGGTGTTCCTTGTTCTTGACTTTCACGTTTGTGCCTGTGCTGCAAGGACGTTGTTCAGGTTGGTGGACCACCTTACTTAGCTCTGCTGATTGGAGGACTCAACTATGGACACAGGAGCTGACGAGCAGAGAGTCAAGCACGTCTCAATTGGGAACAGCCATGAGTCCATGACCATCGGTTTATCCCAGCTTCGTAACCACTTCAAGCAATATTTCTCCCAGCCAGCCGCCCCATCTTGTAGCAATGACACTGGTCCCGCAAGGCCAGGCTCTCTCAGCCGTCTAGAGTACGCTGCGATGGCTTTGGTGATGGTGTATGTGTTGTGATCATATGTTCGAGTTATGAGCGATCGATTGTAAAGCTCAACATTCGTCGTCAACAGATTCGTGCCAGAATGCAGCTCGTGGCCATGATCGTGTCCATTCAGTAGTTGTCACGGTAAGCATCATCGTCATAGCGAGATTGATCGCGACCTTGATCATAGGCGTTGTCCATGTTGTCGTCGAACCCCTCCACATCTCCAACCTTTCTACCGGCCCAGCCAGCAACATCTTCTGGAACATCTTCGACGTCTTGAACTGCGTTGTCGTATTTGTTCTCGATGTCTTGTGGAATGTCCTCCACGTCTTGAACTCGTCTTCCAGTCCAGCGAGCAGCATCTTCTGGGATATCCTCCACATTGTCAATTCCCTGACGGGCATCATTCTCCAGACGGTATTTGTCTTCATCCCACTTGTCCTCTGAAGCACAGTTAGCCTGTTGAAACGTCGAGGAACGATCATTCGAGAGGTACTCACCGACTTTCTCCCCTTCATGCATCAACAAGGCACCACCGAGCGCTCCACCGACAACACCAAGAGCAACGTTTCGGCCAGTATGAGATTCTTTCTGTGGCTCTTGTTCATAGTATCCTCTTTGGTTTTGACCATCGTATTCTTGAACATTGTTGCCTCCGTAGCCGCTATTGTAGGACTGCTGAGGGGATTCGAAGCTTCGGTCGCCAGTCTGACGGTTGATGAAGAGCCAGCGATTGTCTCGGGCATCCCACTCGGTGATCCAGGGTTCTGGGACGCGAGGGCGTTCGTTGTTGTAGTTTTGTGCCTGGCCGTACTGTTGTTGGCCATAACCTTCGTTGTAGTATGACATGCTGGCAGGGTCAGGAGGAAAGTGTGATTGGGATCGGGGTCGGAAGGGAGACGTCTCAAGGAAATCGATGAAGGAATGCGAAAGCTGGGAGTGCCGGACTGTGATCTTCAAGAGGGTGACACGATGACCTGACCTCAAGCGAGGATAGAAGTGGTAATGAGAAACGCAGGAATGGGGAAGAATGAATAGGAAAGCAGGAAGAAAGCGAGCAGGAGGGAAGACACGTTGGCAGGGAATGAATCACCAATTGGAGGGGAATGGAGGGGTAAACTGTTTGTTACTTTGCACGACAAGAGCCCGTCTTACTGTCACTGGGTGATTTGACAATCAAACATACTTGTTGGACTGATAGCATCGTCGTGACTCTAGGATATCATTCTCACTGAAGAAGACCTCAAGCTGGTGAAGCTACCTGGCGAGTGGTAGGTCTGACCTCATGCCGCTACGAAGAAGCTTTGATGAGCAGATCTACCGGACTACTGAAAGCTTAGCAATGCTTGTTTGCCATCTTCAAGTGTCTAACAGCAGGAGCCTGTGTCTGAAGAACACAACCTCATCTCCCTGCAGGTAGGATGCTATCCTCGGGCTGTTGGCACGCAAGTCATATCTTTCGTCTACCATTACTATTCTTTACAAAACCACACGCCGGACAGTCTTATAATTCGTCTGAAATTGTCTCGCTGACCTAGTAACTTCTCCCTTATAAAATCGTCTATGCATACCGAACTCTCCTGCCGAATAACCTCAGGCCAAAATATTCAGCTGTCCTTGTCATATTGAGGGCGTACTGACAAGAACGCCGAGATTGTGGCAGCGTCCTCAGCGCAACCACTACGCGAAAATGCTGCGCCGCCCAACTTCTCTAGCGAGTCCCAACCCAGGGACGGAAAAGCAAGTGTAGCGGAGGCCCACACCGTGTCAGACATGAGCCAGCCAAAGTCTCCCGAGACTATCGCTCGAGCTGTACAGGAGCTTGAACATCTTCTCGCCGAAGCCGTGCAAATTGCCGAGACAGCTGGCATCTCAGAAGCACAACGCAAACCAGAGAAGGCGAAGCAGGATAGACCGATGAGTCCGAGTCGACGACCTAGCGAAGGCCTAGCAAAGAGAGTCAATACATACCTTGAGAGAGCATCTCCCGAGCCGGTTGCGTCGCCACCTTCCGAGGATAACACTAGAGCTGAGAGAGACCTTGCTCCAGACGAAGATGTCGACGTACCTATTTCAGATAACCTGCGCTTGATCCCTCCACAACCAATTGCTGAACCTCCAAATGAGAGAAAGACCAAACTTTCCAGAGATCGAAGGACATCCGGTCAGACATCATCTAGTCGCAATGGTCGGAGCGCGAGATTTCTTGACATACCTGAGATACGTTCTCGCAGCAACTCAACGAGAGTGCCCAATGGGCAAAGGCAGAGTCTGCGGCCTGCACCAATCATACAGCTGAACAATGTCGATCTGAACAACGAAGACGCAGAGGAGAAGGACAGCCTGCTCGGAAGCCGTGGGGATCTGGAAGTACCACGACCGGGACATGAAAGACATTTCTCCAACATGTTTGGAATCAATTCCAGACAAGCAAGCATGAACATGGCACATTCGGATTAGGAGTCCAGTTCAAAGATTGACCTCAATGGAGCCCGGCACGTCGACATTGACGAAAAGCCGGACGATGTGAATGTCCACAAAACGTGTCACCATGCACCTGTCGCCCGGAACTGGCCAGACTCTCGAAAGCGCTTTGCAGCACTGGTGAGCTGCATAAATACCGCGTGTCTGGGCCTCATCATCGGCATATACGCTGGAGAAGTCCCTGCGATCCAGTACGTGGTCGTCGACCTGAATCGTCGAGTGATATTTGGAAACGTGTTCCTTTACTGCGGCCTTGTCATCCCTACTCTGGTGTGTTGGCCCCTACCGCTCTTACATGGTCGGAAACCATATACTATCGCAGCTCTGGTCCTGGCGCTGTGCTTGCAAATCCCTCAAGGCATCATGGTCATCTCGTTCAGGTCTCCCGACGTGGAGAGATACAGGGTGATCTTGCTCTTAGCTCGCGGGCTGTCTGGATTCGTCTTTGGATTCGCCAACATCAACAACCTCGGTACCCTCCTGGATGTTTTTGGTGCTTCTCTTCAGAGCAGCAAGTCCCACGAAGGCTTAGCAAATCCTTATGATGTCCGTCGACACGGCGGAGGAATGGGTGTGTGGCTGGCCATATGGTCTTGGTGCACGACTGGATCGATCGCTCTAGGGTTCGTGATCGGAGCATTTATCATCAGCGGAGCTGCGGTGGATTGGGGTTTCTGGGTGTCGCTGACACTGTTGATGGGCGTTCTTTTGCTGAATGTGATCGCCCCTGAAGTACGCCGGTCAGCTTTCCGCCGAACCATTGCAGAGATCATTGGTGAGGGAGGAAGTTTCAGCAGAGTCGCCCGTGGCGAAGTCAAGCTGCATTTGACGGGGAACGGGCCATACTGGTGGGGTGAGGAGGTCAAGGCCGGTCTCCAGCTTACCTGGAAAATGATCAAGCAGCCGGGCTTCCTGATTCTGTCGATTTACGCCGCATGGGCATATGCTCAGTTCACCCTGATTCTGATGGTGAGTCTTCATGATGGTATGATTGGCAGCAAAGCTGACTTGGATAGCTGTTGGGAGCACTCACATCCACCCTGTACCGTTACCGTCCAGTCGACGTCGGACTTTGCGTGCTTTCTCTCGTTATTGGGTCGGCATTGGCGATACCATTCCAGAAGGCTTCGTGGTTCAGCCGTGCTCGATACTACCCTCCACGGACCAACAGCATGACACTTCAGAAGGCACTTCCATGGACTTCCCACACAATTCGTCGGGCATTGGTCATGGTTTTCCTGCCTTTAGCGGCCATTGCATATGCCTTGACATCAAGAGGTCCATCATTTCCGGTGGCAGTGCCTTGCGTGTTTGCAGGGTGTGTTGCATGGGCTTCGGCACTGGCAATAGGTGAATGTTACGCTTTGATGATGCAGACCTTTGATGTTTCCGACCTTCAGCCAGGAATGACCGGAAGGCCCGTCCGCAAATCAGTCGTCATGCGGTATCGCGAACAAAGAACAAATTTCTCATCTTATCCAAGAGTCAGCGCAGGCATCGCAGTCACGCAGTCTCTAAAATTCGTGTTTGGAGCCGTATCGGTCGGTATCTGTGGTCGCGTGGAAAGAAGATACGGAGCAATGCAGGCGGCCTTGATTGTCTCGGGTGTTCTCTTGACCTTGATATTGCTACTCACGGCTGTGTTGGTCCGTTGGAAGAGTGTACAAATGATCCCAAGCAGAAGAGGACATAGTGATGAAGAAGAGTCCGCGTGGGAACCAGTTGTCCTGGGGCACTCGAACGGACTAACACGAAAAATCAGTCTCCTGGAGGCAGGAGACCAAAGCAGGTGGTCGGAGATTCGGAGAAGGAACAGATTGACAGGAGGTTGAGGATTTGTAGCAGATATCTGTATCACAACCATTCTGGTAAATGCGGCTGCTGCTCCAGAGCAGGATCTCGAAATGGCTGACCGTCATGCCGTTGGACACAATATCGCCGACAATACCGTTTCCTACCGAACTCCTTTCGAACGAGTGGCTTTGTGTAGTCAGTGAGTTAAAGGCGAAGCTTCGGAGAAGCGAGATGGGCTCGCATCAAGGTGGAAAAAGGTGACACTGCTGAATCAGCACCTGCAGGACAGCCCACTGGATTAGCTGTGTGACAGCCGCCTCTATTGGCTCAAGTATCGGTTGTCGCAAAGGATCTTCCGGGGCTATGAATCCTACGGCTACGAGTAAGAAGACGCCTAAAGGAGCCTATCATGCCCCAATATCCACCCCTAAAAGCAAACTGTCTTGCTACTGGGCATCTGCCCCGCCTGCAAAACTCTAGCGGCGAGCGCGGATGTTGGGCTGTTTGGTTGTGGTCGGTTGTTATGTCACCACCATCACCACCCTCCAGTGTCGTTCCCCTGCAGTTTGCAATTGCTCCTCTCAACTTTTAACCACGGACAGACGGTGCTCACACCTTCGTTCATGTAAGCCAGAGGACTATCGTTTCCTCCTATTCAAGAGCCGAGACATTTTCTAGTATATTGTTATCATCGCTTTGAGTCTCGTTGAGTATATCTTTTGTTCATTTCTGAATATCACATCGCGCAACCCATAGTGCGACCTTGCCGCAGAAGAGGTTTCCTCCCGCCTCATCACCACCCGTCCTGCAGTCACCGTAACCGAAGTCTTCGGGACGATGCATGTGTGACATCGCACCGGAATCAAAAACGAGAGACAAGCAGAAATAGCCAGGAAAACATCACACGCCGCCAACATGGATGTCGTGGATCGCGACGTGGAGAGGGCCGAGGTGCAGGCCACCAGGACGTTCTCCCAATCAAGCAAAGAACGTCGTTCGTTGCGCAGTCAAGGATCAAGAGAATCGGCACTGTCCAGTTCGTCCGGATCGAGTACATCCACAACACCTCCTTCAATGGGTAGGATAGCCACCGCAGGCTATACCGTCCCCCCCGAAATGGCGACCCGAACCAGAACACATCCTATTGAAGACCTCAGAACCGAAACGCATCGCCTTCAGCAAGTCCAAACGGTGGGCGCAAGCTTCAAATCCCGCACAGACACAAAGCCTTTGCCAGAGTTCGGAGGCGGCAAGCCTTATCCTGCTATGCTACCTGCGCAGGAAGAATATGTGGTCGAATTTGACGGAAAAGACGATCCCACACACCCACAGAACTGGCCATTCAAGAGAAAGTAAGTATTTGAAAATGCCACGAGAGTGTGACATGCTAAAGACGGTCAGGTTTTTCATTGGCGCCATTCTCGCATACACCTGTCTGGGCAGTACCTTCACATCGTCTGTCTTCTCCGCGTCAACTGCCTCCGTGGCCGCGCATTTTGGTGTCAGCGTCGAAGTCTCAGTTCTGACTACGTCGCTTTATGTGCTTGGGTATGCTTTCGGACCTCTGATTTGGGGACCCTTCTCCGAATTGCAGGGTCGTAAACTCCCTATCCTGGTTGGAGTCTTCGGCTTCTCTGTCTTCTGCTTCGGTTGTGCTGTAGCCAAGGACCTTCAGACACTGATGATATGTCGCTTCTTCACCGGATTCTTCGGTTCATGCCCCTTGGCTGTGGTTGCAGCTGCTTTCTCTGACATGTTCGACAACCGCCAAAGAGGTGTGGCCATTGTCATTTTTTCTTCCATGGTTTTCATGGGACCTATGCTTGGGCCTTTCATCGGAGGTTTCATCAACTCGTCCTACCTGGGATGGCGCTGGAACCTTTACTTGCCAGGCATCATGGGCTCATTCGCCTTCTGCCTCAATGTCGTTTTCCTATCGGAGACTTACGCACCAGTAATTCTCGTCGACAAAGCCAAGGAATTGCGCCGCCGAACTAAGAATTGGGGCATTCATGCGAAGCAGGAGGAAGTTGAGGTCGACTTCCGAGAACTCGTTACTAAGAATTTTTCTCGTCCTATTCGACTGCTGGTTTCCGAACCTATCATCCTGCTTATCACGCTCTACATGTCGTTCATTTACGGCCTTCTCTACTGCTTCCTCACAGCCTATCCTCTCGTGTTCCAAGGTGTTCATCATATGGAGCCCGGTGTGGCAGGTCTGCCCTTTTTCGGCATGGTTGTGGGCATACTCATCGTTGCTTGCTACATTATCTACGATTCGAGAGGCTACAACAAGAAATTGGAAGCCAATGGTGGTATTCCAGTTCCTGAATGGCGCTTGCCTCCTGTCATGATTGGCGGCGTGCTTTTCTCCCTGGGCCTTTTTTGGTTTGGCTGGACTGGATACAAAGAATCGGTCCACTGGATTGCTCCAACCCTGTCCGGCCTTTTCACGGGCTTTGGTCTTTTGGCCATTTTCATCCAGTGCTTCAACTATATCATCGATTCCTATCTCATGTTGTAAGTGGATGTGCCTTCTGCAGTTGGTGATTGCGAGATGCTGACCAGCAATGCAGTGCCGCCTCTGCCATAGCAGCCAACACCTTTCTTCGATCTATCACCGCCGCCGGCTTTCCACTATTCGCGCGCCAGATGTTCACCAACCTTGGTATAGAGTGGGCTGGTACGCTTCTAGGCTGTCTTGCAGGTTGCCTTGTGCCGATTCCGATTTGTTTCTACCTGTTTGGTAAGAAGTTGCGGCAGAAATCAAAATTCGCCCCGACCATGGCATCGAAAAAGACGGATGAAGAGGAAAGCACCAGTGAGAGCGACAACGAATCGCGGATGCCAGCATTGCATGCGAGCAGAAGCAGAGTGGATCAAGACGCTGAGATCATTAGGCATCGATCTCGGGCGAGGACTAATGGTTCGGCTCTGACTGGGTCCAACACAAATTCTCAACCCCAGGAAAAGAATGATTGATCTGAATGGGAAGGGAATAGTGAACCAGGTGCGGCTAGCACGCCTCCCAGGTTGATGCTGGGCCTGGGATGTTGATATCGTCCTGGATAGTTAGAAAATGAGAGTATTAATGTCCAGAATGATCATCTGATGATTACGGAGTACATGTATCAATCACAGTGGCTCGAATATTTGATTCCACATTGTAGTTAGTCTCTAGCTCTAAGAGTCTGTTATCTATGGCAGTGTCTACCTATGTGTCTGTAAGCCGTCCTCTGCAGCATATCCCATCTTTCGTGTCCAGCATGATGACCTGAGCTGGCACTAAAATTTCTGCAGATCTTGGGCACTTGAACTATAGATGGTCTTGAGTATCGGCAATCATGGAAACCGTGAAGTGTTCCGACAATCTTTGTGCGGACCCATCAGCACTCCGTGTAATGCGTACTCTATCGCTGTTGCGAGTTCACAACCACACCGCCGTCGCCGCACCGGCACCCTGATCATCCAGCTTCGTCCTCGCCACTTCTTTCATATCCTTCCCGTCCCAGCCCAACACGAAGACCCACCCCTCCTCACTGTCCGTCAAAGCGAGATATTCGACCCCATCCACGGTCGGACCAGGCTGGATCGCGTTCGCCCACCCGCCACTCGTAGCCGTCTCGTACATGCACAGCAGCCCGTTGTACGGACTGCCATTGCCGTTGCCGTTGCCGTTGCCGTTGTCAACGTCCTTCTCAGTGTGGCCATTATTCAGGCGCTCGGAAGCGGAAGCGTAGGGAGATGGAATCGACGTATCAATCCTCCCTTGCTCGGTTAATTTGTACACGGCAACGTACCCTTTCTTTTGGGGCGTCAAGCCGCGCGTGCTCGCGTACAGATATTTCGGCCTACCATTCTCGGATGATAGACTTGTTCGGACTTCATCGGCCCAGAAATCACCTTCATGTTGGCCGGGAGGGATGATTCGTACGCCTTGCTCGTGACGGAGATTCGGATTCGGATTCGGATTCACGCCGGAGTTGGCGCCGCTCGTCGTGGTGGTGGTGGCGAAGACATCGACCATGCTCGTGTGCTCCTGCAGGCAGTAGACGTATCCTCCCGATGGATGGGGCCAGACGTGTCGTGGTCCGTCGTTGGGCCGCGGGGAGACGTGTTTCTCGGATAATGTGGCCTTGCCGCCGTCGTTGGGGGAAATGGCAAAGGTCCAGATGCAGTTTCGTCCGATGTCGGCGACGTACAAGGACAACCCGTCGGGCGAGAGATCGGCACTGTGCGCGCCGTGGCGGAGACCGCCAAAGTCCATTACGCTGCCGTCGTCGCGTTGCGTGGAGGCGTCGATGAAGGAGAGTGTTTGGAGGGGTTGGATTGGTGATTGGCCGTTTGTGCTACCAGGCGTGACAGGCGTGCCGTTCGTAGTCGTCGTCGTGGAAGACGGAGGGGTGCATGCAAAGTTCCCCGTCTCAGGATCGAGAGAGAAGACCTCGCCCGTCGCGCCGCCGGCCGAGTACACTGCCACATCGCTGGCGCAGACGTAGCCGCTTCGGGATTGGGTCTGGGCGGTGCCGAGAAGGGAGATCTGCGTCGAGGAGTGGACGGCGTAGGCGACGACCGTGGGCGGGTCGGTCCAGGCGGTGGCATAGAGATTGCGTGTGCCGTTGGATTTGGGCGGACTGAGGTGTAGCCAGGAATGCGAGCCGATGGCGGAAGAGCGATGGAGGACTTTGAGAGATGGAGAGGAGGATGATTTGGGTGTGGGTGTTGTTGAGGAAGATGGTGGAAGTGTGAAGCGTAGAGAATACAGATGGGGAGTGTTGAAGGTGCCGACTAGGAAGTCGTAGGTATGGGGGTTGGACATTGCGAGGTTCGGGGTTGTTGGCGGAAGTTGTGAATCCTCGCTCGTAGAGTAGATATTGTATATCGAATTTAGCTTGCGGTCGCTTGAGATCTTTGTCCACTGGTTTAGTAGGTACCTAGGTAGGTAGGTAGATTGGATGAGGTAAGGTCCTTGGTCCTGGTGTCAGGGCTCGGGAGTCGGCTATGGGATGATCTGCGTTCGCCTCCCTTGGTCTGTGCTGTGAGGGTATCCCGATCCTTTCTTCGGCTGCTTCTGATCACACACTTCCTGCTCGATTGAGAGCACAAGGTGGGATGGGTGAAGTCTGAGTCTTAAAGGTATGGGATATGAGCGGACCGCTGCACCGTCGAGAACGAGGAGCCAAAGTTCCTTGTTCGAGGTACAGTACGGAGGTAGTGGGTGACAGTTTCGGTTCGGGATGTGGATAATTAGAAAATCCGATGGACCACATCCGATGCAATTCATAGGCCACGATGGGGCTTAGTCAGCTGTGCGGCCCCCCGCGTTTCCGGCAGCCTTGCCCCTATCCGACGACATGGGCCGCCACAGGCGATACCGAGGATACTTAAGCTACATCTGTCCGCTACTCAGCAGGATTGCATGCCTGTTGGACTATTGTTGACTTCGGGTTTTCTTCACTGTGGTAGGAGCTCGCTGACACCCATGGGGGTGCGGACCGCGTCCAACATACTCATGTCATTGACGTCGCATTTCTACGACTGCGGGCACAACAAGTTCGGTTGAACAAATGATTCTTTGACAGGCTTTGTTGGCCAAGTCGAACCGTGTCTCGAGGCACAAACACAGATCACGTTTTGTGCTACGTACAATGCTGAGAACATTTCCTAGTCATCCAAGGCTCTTTGTTTCAGAAAGATATTAACCAACCACACATGCCCGCCCTGGATGGTCCTGGCCGAAGGAACAAAGCACCCTTTGTCCAATGCCATACCAATGGTCAAGCCACCACACTGAACATATAGCAGACCCTGTCTGTGTACGAAAGGACTAGCTTTCCATTTGCCATCGAAATTCTACTCACTCACAGAATACTCAACCCCCACAACAACCGCCGTATACTATCCACCAAAGAATCACGACCACGATGCACATTTCAATCGTTACTTCAAACATTATATTAGCAACAGCCGTCTTCTGCGGCGCTGCGGCTGCTTTGCCTGCTCCTCAAGTGGTACCAGTGACCCTTTGCGACTACGCTGGCCAATTTATCTGCGTGTCCGACACCGTGTTGCCCTCTGCGACACAACCTTGACTGGAGTTCAGATGAATCTTGCTCAAGGCGATCCCCGTTGCCAGGGTAAAGGTGAGAATTCACAACAATTTGGACAATCTTTTCGGAAAGGAGATTCGTCAGCAACTTCGGGAGTACATGGCGGACCACAGGGTTCGACTCATGGAGGTCAGCCAGTTTATTAAGTTAGGGTTTGTACGAAACACCCCCCTGAGCCCGGAAACGGAGTCTGTGTCGACCTCCAATCAACAGGCGACGCCCGGGATATCTTCTCTCGGTTGTCAAAGATAACATGATGCAAAGAAGCAGTGCGTTCACTTCAGAGCGTTTTGCTGAAACTAAGTAGCCGTCTGATAATGTAGCGCCTGACTCCAAAACCAAGTACTACTGGTACGTTCATTCTCCCGTCTTCTGAGTGCATTGGGATGCGACGTCAATTTCACCTCAGGGCTGATGGTCTCCACGCCATCAAACCCGAGGACCGAAGCCAATGCCTGGTATCCGTCCCTGTGTCCGTTTCTTGTCCCCAAGGCCCAGAGCCTGTTGTTCCTGGCCGTACCCTCCTTGATAGCCTTGCCAAACCCCACCGTACCCCAACTGCACGTACCCTCCTTGCCTGTATGATCCAGCTTCTTAAGGCCTGAGATTCTCGCGACGACGTCTGGGAATTACCTTCTGCTTCCACTAGCTGATGGAGAGGGAGAAATGCTCAAACCGATGCAGTCATAGGTGCTTGTCCTCTATGAGACACAGCGTCCCGGACCATTAAGATATCGAGGATACGACTAACCGTTACCATATGAGCCTACATCTTTTCGCCCCTTCTCTGACCCATCCTTACCCGTTCAACACTTCCTGCCCCCAGCGAGGCACAAGTCTACCATGCAGTTCCCACCGACAGACATAGATGACCATCGGCACAGTTGCGTGACGAAGCCCGACGGCTATGGGTCGCGTCCGACAAGGCCACCGTCGTATGTCAAAGTGTTGGCCTCGAGGTTGGAGATAGTAGAAGCAGGGGCCCATTTGGGGAAGCCTTAAGTGGACAGGGGTCCGAGACGCAAAGGGAGATACCAAGCATGCACGCCAAGACTCGATAGGACTTGAATTAGAAGCCAATGATATTCCAACTGCGTTAAGGCCACGGTCGAAAAGCATACCGGAGTCTGAGGCTCATGTTGTTACTCCACGGCGATTCTATATACGGCTTTGCCCGTCCTTGAGCACCGAAATTGGACTGCTCCGCCTCAAGTGGTTGGCCTTTGACGAAGGAATCCTAAATATTTGAATCCTCAGTAGGCCATGTCGCTCTTGTAACTCTTCGACCACTTCCAGACACAGTTTGATTCCTCATCATACACACTCTCATACACACTCTCTTGGACCCTGTCGGTCCGTACTATACCCGTTCTCGATTTTCGCAACTCTCTTCACGAAATTGAACACACACTCGGATATACACTCATTCTACAATGAATCAACAAGGAGGAGCAGGAGCTCCAGGAGGAGGCATGTCGGCGATGGGCGGAGCTGTCTCACAGTACTGGAAAAAGCATATAGCCGGTATGGACTCAAGGAGCATTTCACCTCGAGCGACTCTAACAATTTCACAGACAGCCTTTTGCTCCGAATATTCGTGCATTTCCTTGCGGCGCTAGCGTTGCTCTTTCAGTGTAAGTGCCCATGACACGAACAGCTTGGCTGCTCGTTAACGATGGTTCAGGTCTCGTGATTCTTGACTGTGTACCTGGTGCTCAAGGCGCGTCGAGCGGGACCTCGAGGTATTATCTGGTAGAGTTCAGCGCCATGAACGGCACGTACTCGACGAGGTTGCGTGTGGGATACACAGCAATGTGTGTTTCGCTCTCCGGCCAGTCGGAGCACTGTGCCGTTACAGTGGGCAAGGACGAAGATTCAAGCCTACGATATCTGTCGACGGGGACCAACGACGCCACCAGCTACTCCACCTTGCCACCGAACGCACAGCTGAACCCGGTATTGTACGACGTGGCTTCGAAACTGCAGGAGGACGTGTTTGTTGTTCTTCCGGCCGTCCCGGGAGCTTTTCTTGCTATCGGCTGCATCTTGCTTGCTCTCTACGGTATGATGAACAGACCTTGGGTTGGTCCGGCATCGTCCTACAGACAGACCCGCAGAAACAGGCGGCTTGATATCATGCGCCTGGCCATGATCGCCTGTATCGGTCTGTCCATTGTGTTCTCGTTGGCTGTGGCAGTTGCCAATTCACAGATGTTTGCCGCTTTGAAGTGTGCAACCGGTCACAATCAAGAGGGAGAGCCTGACGTCTTCACGATCGGCCGAGGTTCCAGCGCTCTCGCGTTGCATTGGCTCGCAGTGATAGCCACCATCGGGTTCTTTATCGGAATCGTCCAGACACATATCCAGATCAGCAGTGTCAGAATCTCGGTCGAGCCTGACGACACGGCAGGAACGACTGGAAGCCACCAGTACACACCAGTCGGAAGCACTATCGAAAAAGCATCTCTCCTGAAAAGCGCGGAGCCCATGGCCATGAACCCAACTGGCCTGCAGCCCCAAGGACCCCAAGGCGGGCAAGCTGGAGCTGGTATGCGTGGAGGCGCTATGGACGCAAGAGGCCGAGGCGGCATGGTTGGTGCGAGAGGAGGAGCCATGGGTGCACGGGGAGGTGCAATGGGAAGTGCGATGGGCGCTCGTGGAGGCATGGCCCCTCGTGGCAGAGGAATGTAATACTAGCTTGTCGGGCAAAGAATGGATGCACAGTCATGGTACTAGAATGTTAGGTGTTCTGGCCAGGATAGTTTGGGTTTTAGCGTCATCCAGTTGAACATCGCACAAGAATAAAACAATCATTTCCAACAAATCCTTTGAGATTACATGCCTCGCAAGCAGTACCCTTGATCAGACAAGCAAGCGGCAAAGAAACCCGCGGCCCGAACAGAGAGTTGCATTGTGAGCTTCGACGAAGCATCAAGCATCTGCTCTTCGTTCCATTGTCCTTGCAGAAGCTATACTAGAGTGCCTTCTGGGTACTGGCTCGCCTACGGTGATGGTAGCCGGGACTCGGTGAACGACGGCAATGGTCAGAGGAGGTGGCTGACGTTACAACATCTCGTGACCGGATTTGAACGAGAACCAGATGGTCGTGAACGAGGAGGCCACGCCTAAGATGTTGGTGGACGATGGTGGTAAAAATAAGCTTGTCGCAAACACGAGTGCTTGATCTTCCCACCGTGTTGATCCAATAAGAATTTACAGGCCGGCCCCCTTAAGGCCCTCTAGAATGTAGACTCCCACCCTCAGGGAAAGTTGCCAAGATAGGCCGTCGATGGGGCGTGGCTATGTTCAGCTAGCGGACAAGTATAACCGGTGAATGATTGGCCTAGTGAGCCTCGTCGGGCCTTATCGTGATAGGCCTGGGAGGGCGCTAAGAATTCAGCCACTGGCGTGGTCAGCCTTGCATACCTAGGTCAGTCAGGTAGATCGATTTAGCTAGTTGCTATCTAGAGTGACAACAGTTACTAGTACTGTGACACATGCAATGCGAGCCGGTAGCTCCAAGCAAAGTGCAGCGTCTTCAGCCGGTAGTCCGAGGTGCTTGCGTCCTCCATCACTGTCAGTTGGCTTGCTGTCCACTACTGGAAAGAACGTCAAGGTCAGGGATTATGATCAAGTTCTCGAGAACACTTGTTTGGCAAACAGTTGAGTCTGGAACTTCGGTATTAGATTAGACTATCATGTACAAGTCCAAGATTATGTACAGTACTAGTATCCCTATCTAGTCTTGGGCATCTTTTTGCAATAATCCAGCCGAAAACGCCCTGCTTCTGTAAATTCCCCCGGAAACGATTCACCTGAAGTCGTCCTCTCCATAAAGGTCGTCCATGTGAGGCGGTACTAAAGATCTTCTGGAGCCGTAGGAGTCCCAGGGATCGTAGTGGGAGCCGTGGTGGTGATAGGGATGTGACATATGGTGCGACGTGGAACGAGAAAACATGGGGTGGTGAGACATGTGGTGAGGCATATGATGTCCGCCGTAGCCCATACTCATTGGCATATGGTAGCCGTAACTGTCATGTTCTCTCCTCCTGCGTCGACGGCCAATCTCACGGCCTCCACCTCCACCGGTGCACAGCTGTGCTGTGGTGGTCAAGGAAGACACAAAGAGAAGTGCTACCGCACTCCACATCAAGGCCATGAATGTGTCGCCTTGCTTTGCAGACACTCCTATATTGTCGCCGTTCGAATTGATCCCGTTGACGACCGTGGTAATTACACCGGTTGAAAGACCTGCACAAATGGCAAGAGTCATGAACGCTATCTGCTTCTTGTCAGTATATTGCAAGTCATTATGGACCGACGATGCAACTTACAACAGATGTCATCAATAGGATCACTGTGATATTCTTGCTCGGTCGAAAGAGAGCAATGGTCCCTGTGAGCGTTGCCAGAAGCAGGAATACAAGAGCAATAAAGAAGAAAGCCAACATCGCGGTACTGGCCGACGCGACGTAGTCGAATGCGTTGGTGATGCCGTCAGGCCAGTCCAAGTCGTCGAGCGACAAA
This sequence comes from Vermiconidia calcicola, assembly GCA_035928285.1. NCBI lineage: Eukaryota > Fungi > Ascomycota > Dothideomycetes > Mycosphaerellales > Extremaceae > Vermiconidia > Vermiconidia calcicola. Next base: position 497,513 of record JAXLQG010000011.1, read on the forward strand.
GTTTGATTCAGCGATGCCCCAACATTGTCAAGGGCATCCTCGATGATGGAGACCATGTCGAAGCGACGTGACACAGAAGGTGTTTTGCAGCTGGTAAGAACGGCCTTTGCGCCTTTGTCGTAATAATGAGGTAGATAGTTCCCCTCGCAATAGTTCATCGTGTAGACGGCATAATATTCGCTGATCCCAATATCATAGACTTCGACTGTTGTATGGCCATCCGTCACGGCTGACCCATTGATGGTCAATGTGCCGTTCACAAACTCCACACAGTTGCATCCGTTGCCGGTGCTGTTGTTGAATTTTTCGTTTGCAATCCGGGAGACATTCATCTGCTGCTTGTCAGCGATGACTGGAATAACTGTGACAGATTTGTTGAACAACCTACACTGAACATCTCGACACTCGGCAGCGTTGTAGGACTGTAACCGGCGAAGAGACAAACAAACATCAGACCTGCGGCACATAGTGCGAATAGCAGTGTTATGAAAGGAGAGGCTCTCATATTTTCGACAAAATGACCGTGACTGGAAAAAGAGTGTTGAGGTTATGCTCTGAGAACGCGATATGTTCAAACCGCCATATGAGAGAGAATGCTAATGCAGGTGCAAAAGCGTGCCCCAAAAATGAATATGTAGATGGCCATGAAGGATAGATGGGTCCAACATACCCACTTCAAAAGCGACGAGGCGAAGTGTGCGGAAGGCAGTGCACGGTGCGAAAGTGGAATTGCTCCGATCAGAGGTATATTTCAGTGGGTGAACGGCCCCAACTACCTAGGTAGACTAGTGACTGGGACTGCCTGAATACCCCTAAGCGAGTGCTAATGCTTAGGCACGCACCGAAAGAGTGCCTTATATTGACTAGACGCTGTCAACGATTGGGGAAAGGTAGGCCAAACTCCAAAATTAGCATTCTGCAAAGGATATGACAAGGTTGACCAAACTGGCGCTCCCTTTCATTCCGTTGTCGTTCACCACCAGTTTCTTTGGTATGAAATTCACGGAGCTGGGTGGTGCCAGCGCTTTGAGTGTCTGGGTCTGGCCGGTGACATCCGCCGCCGTGTTGGTGGGGACGTTTACTTTTTTGCTTCGGGGTCAGGATCAACGCCAAACAAAAGCTGCAGATCTTGCGGCAGAAGTATCGACGCGAACGGTAGCGAAGCGTTAGAGCGATCGAGGGGAAGATTAGTGAAGCATGATAGATTTTCTGTATTATGCAGGTTATGAACAAGAATTCAATCGTCTGCCATTTATACCCGAACTATGTTGATAGCATCCGGGTCGTCCAACATTTCCGTAGGGTGGACGGGCTCATTCCTCTTCGCTTCGCTGTTCGGGCTCGGCGTGCCCATGTTTTCGGGAGTTGACACACTCTCTGGACCCTCGTTCATCTTCAAGTCACGTCTGCGTGTTGTTGGTTGTCGATATAACATGACGGCCGGAAGCAGAAATATCAAGTTTATAGTAGCGAGAACCGTCGACGCCCATCCGTAACCAAGTCTCTTATTGAGGCTAGGACCTGCCAGCGTAATAGTTGAGCCGCCGATAGACCTGGTGACGATGCTCGCGCTCAAGACCGCTCCAGCTTGATCCGGGTGTGCGTGTGTGAGGTACGTAGGAAAGCCAGCCTGGATGGAGAGCATGCCGAGCCCGAAGAAGAAGGTTCCAATTAGAGGTACGATCCAGGTGCTGCGACTTTGGAGCGTCCATCCGTACCAAAGCAGTCCTGCTGATACAAGAAGGTCGCCAAATATTATTGGAGGGAGTCGATACCGTTCCAAGTGTTGGTTCTTGTCGTCACGCACCCTCCGTGACATGAAGAGAACCAATTTGTCGCTCATGTTGCTGAGAATGACTGAAGCGATCACACCCCCAATACCGATGCCGAGATATGCGAGGCCGGCAAAGTGTGTGGTGAAATGATAGCGGGACTGGTATGTAGCACCTAACGTGGTGAATAATATGTTCAGGATGCCTGTGAAAATTGCGTTGGAGACGAAAAGGAGAAATAGGTTCATGCTGCTAAATGTTATACGTACGGGTGACCAGAATGCCGGCAGGAGGACCGTATGGAGTCGATTTCTGAAACCGGGGTCTAGGCTAAATCGCCGTAAGTACGCCAACCATTGTTGGGACAGGCTTCGAGGGGGTTGGGTAAGGTTGTGGGATATGGTAGGCAAATGCGTTTCTCGGAGAATAACGAAAGTGCAGATCGATAAAACGCCAGCTGCGATACTCAAAGACCAGAATATCCACCGCCAGCCACAAGAGGAGTTGATCAGACCGCCGAAGATAGGCCCAGAAGTAAGGCCAAGGAAAGGCCCGACCGAGTATACTGTCATAGGACGCCCTCGGCGTACAGCCGGGTACATATCAGAGACCGCAGCTCCGCCGATGACTATGGGGGCCGCTCCAAAGCAGCCGCCGAAGAAACGGAAAACTGTGAGCATCTCGATCGAGACGGAGAGGGCGCAGCAAGTGCTCATCAAGAGGTAGACCGCGACCGTCGTTCGATAGATGACCATTCGGCCGTAGAGCTGCGACAAAGGCCCGAAGATCAAGGGCCCGACAATAAACCCGAGGACGTAGATTGACACAGCTAGAGTTGTCCTTGTGATGTTGTCGTCGGCGATGTCTGCGGCTACCTGAGGCACGACCGGAGCGAACATCATCGACGCCAACGGAGTTACAAACTCGACGATGCTGAGAATGATGACTTGTGTCCATTTTTCGAGCCTCGGCCAGTTGTACGGGTGCCGCGGGTCGTCTTCGCTCAGTAAAGGATTTGGTGATAGCTGTAAAGATGGATTCGCTGAATCGCTGGTACTGCGACGTGTTTGTGAATTGGCCGCCTTCATTTCATCAGAGGGTGAGTCGAATATAGTCGACATGCATGATTGAAGTGCAGCAGGAGTATCTAAGAGGACATATTGGCGATAACTATTGTGTTTAGTATTGACCTGTGGCACACGAATTTGGTGGATAAGAAGATTCACGGGTCGGAACGATAAATGTCACTTGTAACCGGGGCCGGGGAAAGACATCGGGGATATCGCAACCCCGCCCAAACACGCCCAGCCTTATTGGTAGCTTTGCACACTCAGCTCTAGAGGAGTGCTAAGGATTTGTGGTGAAATTGATGTTGAATGTGCTCAGCGAAATACCGTAGACTACTGGCTAACCATACATATGAATTTGTTCAAGGCGTCAAAGGAGCCAGAAATCCAAAAGCTGCTTTGGGTCTAGGACTTCCACTGATCGTTGGAGAGTTTCCATTCACTGATCGCGGCATACGCAACCTCCTCCGGGGGCTTCCTCGATCCGAAAGGCTGGTCGCAGATTTTGGAGTACGCTGTGACGAAGACCTGCCTGGTGCAAGAAGGTATGGATTCGGCGGTTTCGGCTGGTCTGGGCCGTCCCAGAACAATCTGTGGAAAGCATTCAAAGGAGGGCGAGCTGGTCGTCGTGGGGGACTAGTGTTGGATGGTATCTCAGGCATGTGGACTGCTATATTTCGAGCCCGGTTGATGCCGACCGCGCGGGAGACTGGCTCTGAAGGGTACGGCTGAGGTGTTGCGGCGATGGGCGAGTTCAGAGACCTGAATGAGTGGACTTGCTGAGAATGCCCTGAACTCTGCGATGATGAATGTATCGCTGCAGCTGGTGGTATCGATTGAGACCAAGTCGGCCGTGCCAAGTGTGGAGATTCCAGAGATTGAGAATGGTTGTACATGTCCAATAACGAGTGCGTGATGGCTGAGACATCGGATTGAGGCGTCAAGGGGCTTCGAGACGCCACATGTCCAAAAGCGCTGGCGAAGAGTTAGCTTTAGAACCAGTCCAGATGTGAAGCACAATCCCACCTTACCAATAGCTGCCCTGCGGTTGCTGATGCATGGCTTGATGACCGTAGGAGTTCCGGCCATATGGATCCTGCTGGTCGTAGTAGTAGTCTGATCCGTCATGTCCGTGGCCCATGCCGTATGAATGGGAATAGTTGTCATGATACTGCTGTCCGTAGCCTCCTCCTCCTCCTCCTCCTCCCCCCTGGTGGTAACTCTGGTCGTGATGCATATACTGGTCATCATAGCCACCGGCATGGGCATATTCACCTTCATCATGCTCCATGCCCTCTTCGTCGTCTTCCCCATCATACCAGTAGTCTTCGTCATCCCCATACTCATCATCAATCCAGTAGTCCTCGCCATTCCCGTAATCGTAATCATTCTCCTGCCCGTAGCTATCATCATAGCCGCCTTCCCAGTCCCCGAAATCCTCGTAAGCGTCGTAGTAGTTCCCGTAGTCGTCCATTGACGTGGACTGAACGGGATCGAAATGTGAATGTCAAGTTGTGTGACTTAATTGAGGGGGCCTTCAGCTTCTTGCTTGGCTTGAAGTAGTAACAGTCGCTTGGAGGCTGGGTCGCATAACTTTGAGGTAATATCAAGAGAGAAGTAAAGAAGAAGGAACCCTGCTTTTCTGATCCATTGATCTAAGCCCTAATGGAAATGTCCCTTCGGCCGGAATCATGCGGTGCTTACTGCCCAAATTTGGTTGGCCCCGCAGCCACGTTTGAGCATAGCCTGCAAATCCGATACTATTCGTACTCAGGCGCTCTAGCGACATGGTCGTGTCATAATCCTGGCCCTGCCACGGACCCCGTCCCAGTCTTTGGCCCCAGTCTCGAACTAGAGCTCGATATGGCTGTGATTGATCATATCCGGAACATGTCGATGTAAGGCCCTCAAAGGTAGCCAGTCGGCTCGCTCAGGCGCCTCTCTCTGACAGGACCGAACTTGATTTGTGTACTGGATCCAAAATGGGAACAAGGCAAGCGCTCACTTATCCATCTTTAGTTAAGCTCGGCAGAGGTGTCGAGTGTTCCAGACAGCCGTACAACGATTTTTCGCTCCTTGAAACTGCTGTTCTTGCAGACAGGCGCAAAGAGGATCCTGCAGCATGCAGCCTCGCGAACGACAAAGAACCTTTGAGTTCATAGATCTGTGAGAGTGCTATTCCGAAAGAACACATTTATCATTTGTGATACCATAAGTGTGGAAAAAGAATACTTATTGAATGTGCTAAGATAGTCGTTCCCGGATCCTGTCAATGAAAGAGCGAGGATCAAGAAGAGTCTTCTTGGGGTTGACACGTCTGGACATATGCCTTCGAATCCTCGGATCTTCCGTTGAATCATTGAAGTGAGTGTAGAATCTGGAACCACCCTCGAACACGTTATAGTGTGGATCAATGCTCTTTGTGGTGGATTCGTAATCTTCGTCTTGCAGATCCTCGTCATAGTACAGCGGCGTTGCATTGAGTCCATCATCCAAAGAATCACCCCAGATATCTTGCGGCCTAGTGAAAGGAAGCGGAGCATCGTCGTAGTAAGGTCGAACAGGATTCGCATCGGCTCTTTCTGCTTCGTAAATATGTCTCAAGGGGTTGTTGGTCAGGTATCCATCATCGGCCTCTGGAGATGCTTCTGTTCCCCAATTTTCGTGCCAATCTTTTGGAACCCAGCTCTCCTCTCCTTGAAGATGATTGGTGACTGGAATCAATTTATCGAGATTCCAATTTGATTCAAACCCTCCGGAATCTGGAGGGAACTCGTCCAATAAGCCTGCATATGCTTCGCTGCTGGTTACATTTGGATCTTCCAGTGCACTTGTACGGTCGTTATCATCATCTTTAGTGTTGAAGGATCCTTCGTTCGAGCCTACCGAGTACTCTGAGGGAGAGTCTGGTGGGTAGGCTAGATGATCCTGGTCATTGTCTGCGCCGAGTTCTTCTGTGGCAATCATAGGGTCTTGGTCTGTTTGACCTGGCGTGTCCTCCCATCTTAGTTGGCTTTCATATGTTTTGTCAAAGTCCTCTTCAGGTGTAGGACCTAATTCGGAGTCCCCAATTCTATTGTGCATGTGGGCTGCGCCTGCTTGAGTTTCTTGTTCTCCATAGTCCTCATCTTGGTTGTTGAAGTACGCCTCATCTCCAAGATCGTCAAGGTCGAGATTAAGCTGCCTTACTTGTTCTTCCTTCTCTTCCATTCCCAGGTCTGTCTGATCAATCTCATTTGCATCTGCTGCGTCCAGAGGGTTGTTCCAATGATCTTCGATCCCCAGGCCGTCAAAGGCACAGCTGTCTGTGTCCACTTCATCTTCATCGCCATTGAGAGCTGTTTCGTCACCCTCATCACCAGTTTCCTCCAAGTTGTGTCCCTATTGTCGATAGTCAACAGCCTGCTCAGTGCGTGGAAAGTGGTCACGGAACTCACCTACATTGTCGTTATACGTATAGTTGGTGTCGTTTGCATCATAGTAGCCCGTTGAGCCCAGAGAACTGGTACCATCATGTTGCCCGTAATAGCCTGGCTGGTATTGGCCAGAATATGTGTCTTGACCATAGCCGCCATGAGACTGGTCATCGTATCCGGAAGCCTGATGCAGATAGCCGTCACCGACTTGCTGAGCATAATCCTGGTCATAAGCATGATTAAATCCATCGCTCTGGCGATCACCATCTGCCAACGCGCCAGACATGTACAAGTCGCTATCATAAGCTCCATCGTAGCTGTTGGGGTCGTAACCCTCCCTGTGGTAGTCGTCACTGTTTGTGTGATATCCGTAGCCATTTCCAGGGCCACTGGGCTCAGTACTAGTATTTTCCGAGGGGAATGCCCCTTCTTCATCAGCGAATCGTACTCTTTTCTGTTGTTTTGCAACAGGATAGGTTGCGTCGTCGTTTTTGTGGTCGCTGGCATAAACCTTTTGTTGACCATCATTGTCGTAATTTCCGTATCCTTCGTTTTCTCCGTATTCCCCGTACTGGTCATAGTACTGTCCGTCCTCCCGTTCATAGTAGTTCTCATCATAGTTTCCCTGGTCATCCTCATAGGAATCCTGTTGTTCTTCTTGTTGCTGCTCATCAAGTGGTGGCTCAACTTCGGAGCTCGCGTCCGGCGTTCGCAAGAGATAGTCTCCGAGGAGTTTGACGACTTTTGATCGGTCTCCACTGGCAACTGCTTGAAGGAGGTAGGCGTATTCTTGGATTTCATCCCTCCACGGCTCATCTGGCATGACTTGCCCTGTCTTCAATCGAAATCGTTAAATCGTGTGTACATGATTCTGCCGAATCCTTCGCTGGGTCTCCCTGCTGACAGGAAGGATTGTATGGATACTTCGACTCTGACTGTTGAGTAGGCTTGCTTTTCGATATCAAGGATTGCCATCAATCGATATCAAAAGAATGCAGGAAGTATTACAAACTGCGCAGATCTGTGCTGTGTCTTCAAACCCCAACACTTGACGCAGATACACGGCAGATGCCTTCTTAGAGGCCTGAAGTAGGTATGTCAGGACTGCAATGTCGGTTCCAAAAGTGCACCTCGCTGTAGCGTTGGGATCCTCATCATGGGCGGCTGTATAAAAATAGGCCCTGGCTTGTTTTTCATGGATTAGGCAGCTTGCCTGACAAGTATGGTCAATCGTTCAGTCATACCAGTAGAGCCGCTAGCTTAACGAGGCGTGAAGCGACCATGCTAGGTTCGATGGGCACGGATCAGTTCGAGTTCCTGCGATAACGACTGACGGGCTGCCTTGGAGGCCTAGGGCTAAGTTAATGGCCTCATCCTGCCCTAACAGATACTTGTCAAGACCTATTTCAGACTAGACCCCAGGATGCCTCGCTTGTTTCTTTCGTCTCAGGCCCACCGCGGGCTTGTACCCCCAAGTTCCCATCGCCTTGGCTGACTCACGAAAAGACCATATCACGACTTCGCATGGAAGTGTTCCACCAAGAGATGTAAAAGGGAGATGCAGCTGCCCAAGCGGTGTCCAATGCCCATCGTCAAAGGTGGAATTCTCGTCTGCATAATCTTCAATCTTGTGAATTCGGGCAACGCTCCTCGAGCACCCAGTCTTCGCGGAGGTTGGGGGTAGGAGACGCTATAGTAACAGCAGCTTGTGCGACAGACTCACTCAGGTGAGTATCGAAGCACCTTGATCAAGAGCGTCTGGATCTCGCTAGTTCTCGGCAATCTGGCTGCTGGGCTTGCCGCTTGATAATTGACTCGCTGTGCGCGCTGCAGAACATTTCGTGGGAGGACATGCTAACTCGTAAGCACAGGATCGCAGAGCCTTTGAGATGGCCTGGGCAGACCCCGATGAGGACGCCCTACAGGTCGAGGACATCAGTATGAAGACTATCTACCGTAAGGTAGGTATGGGTGCGAACCAGCAAGAGCCCATGATCAGTTGTTGCTCAGTCTTGAATCGGGAGTGACGTCAACCTTGTCCCCAAAGCTAAGCCTCGGAAAGGCGGGAGCCAAGCATTCGGCCCGTAACTCTAATTATAGGCACTCACTGCACCTCCTTTTTCTGTGAGCTTTGACCGAATCCAAAGGGACTTCATTTCATCTCTTGTCCCGAAGAGACATGCATCGTAGCCCATTGGTGATACCTTGATCACTGCAGCTGTGGAAAAAGATCGACAGTCAGCTGAATATGGGTGTCTGCTTGCTCATAACATTTTTGGCATTATGTTAATTGTATTGTCAACCAATTATATTTTTATAGCCCATCATCGCTCCCCACGGACCATTGCCTCATACATTTACGACGTCCAGTTCGGCAATGCTGCTAGCGAGTGCACTTTAGAAATTTCCCTCGATTTGAAGTGAGGACATGAACCTCACGGGTTGCACCATTGCATGAGCGTTGTTCACTATTTCGGAGCACTCTGTTTTGGCTTTGCAAGAACAGTTTACTGCGCCTGAAACGTAGATTTTCTGCAACCGATGAAAGGTTGGAGTCGTGCCATTTCGTGCAATGAGATCCTTCAAGTTGGTTTTTGTGCCTAAAAATGCGTTATAGCAGCTCTAGCGGGCCTGACTGGAGTATAGAATCCGATAAAGCATAACTTGTGTGGAGAGGGGCTGGTGTCCCTAGGGGCCAGTGGCAGCGAAGTGCGAAATAGGTCTAGTACATTAGGCCAGCAAGACGATAGGAGAGCTCGCAAGCGGATCTCCTCTGTGAAAGCATAGCCTAGGGCCAAGACTCAAATAAGAAGTCCGTGTATGAATTGTCGCAGACTAGGATATGTGCAGGTTGCGACTGAAGCCAGGAATAGTGTAAGATCGGATGCGGCCAATGTGAATACGGCGGTGCAGCAGGAGAAGATGACCGTAAATGGAAATCCATGAACCATCTTACCACTCTTACGCCAATTTTTTATAGGTATTGAGCTTATAAAAGGATTTGAAGCCTCGCTCCATTGACCATCTCGTCCGCCCACAGTCGACCAGGCTCAAATTCGTGTACCTGAACCACATTCCTCCAGATATCTGCTACGTTTAATCTCAGCTTGATATTGCCACAGTACTGGCATCATGGACTCCCACGAATTTGAACATGGTATGCAGCAGGTCCATGATGGTTTTGACGACATGGCAGACGCCTTCGATCCTCAAGGCCAGCATGGAGAGCATGGTGACCACCATGATCAGCACGCCAACGGAGGTCACCACGATCCTCACGAGGCCGGAGAAGGCGGCGAGCATGGTGCGCATGATCCCCATGGCCATGGAGGCCAACACGACATGCACGGTCAAGGAGGCCAACACGATATGCACGGTCAAGGAGGCCAACACGACATGCATGGTCAAGGAGGTCAGCACGACATGCACGGTCAAGGAGGTCAGCACGACATGCATGGTCACGATGGTGACCATGACTCTGGTGACCATTGCGGTGAAGAGGAAGATTGGGATGAAGGTGGCGAGGATGACCAAGGTGAGTACTACTAAATACACGAGATCAATGCGGAGATTGTCTGACTGAGCAACGTAAAGGCGAATACGGAGACGATGGTGATGAACATGGTTATGGACATGACTATGGGCACGGGCACGGGCAAGAAGGCTACTAGTACTAGAAGTATGAGTGAGAGATGCAGTACAAGCGACATTTAATCCAATCGTCACACTCATGAGATCTGGGCTGGAAGCATCCTATTTTGTCAGGATCGTACATCGTTTGATACCTAGATTCCGAGTTGTCTCCCACAGGGCATTCGTTCGCTTTGGTTGGGAAATAGAAGGCTACTAATCTAGAACTCTATCGAGATACAAAACACTCGTTATACTGGTTGTTTCAACTGATAAGATATGAACACACGAACCTCGCGATTCTATTTCCAGGCTGGCTGATATTGATTCGAGTAGTGGATACCACTTCTCTATTGAATTCTCATGGCATGGATACTGAGGCTGCTGATGGAGAAATAGTCTGTTGCCTCTTTACCACTGTATATGCATCGCGCTAACACCACTAGTAGCCATTGTCCTTCGTTTCGCAGGATATGATAATCGTGTGGGAGATAACTACGAACAATATAATAGCCCCATCAAGCGGAGCAATGAGTCTTCTACAGGGGAACTGTACTGGTTGAACATAGCGAGCCTGTGACTAGTAATTGTAGTCCTTTCTTATTGTATGTGTAGGGTTATATGTGGATCAGGCTAGCATTTCTCACGGGCCAGCTGAATTAGCTTCAATATCCTCGTAAGTCGTCACACAATGTGGGCTATATTCTGTCATGAATATCGAAGAGTCCTACAATTATCTCAGGCCTACTAAATGTAAATTTACCATTTATCTTGCTAAGGAAAAACAGTCCGCCTTACCTCATGTAAGCCACAAGGTTAGGATGAATGTGATCCGCGGATTCTAAGCCCTGTATCTAATCGCCCTTTAGGCACTCCGCTATGCCAGGCTAAGCGAGATCCTTTTACAGTGCAGTCACTACTATGTAGCGACTCAACACTAGTGTAGCTGAAGCGCCCGCAAGGCACAAATGGAAAAGTGAAAATAACTACACTTGAGATATTGCTCACGGGCGAAAAGTACGAGCAGGACTTCCGGAAAGCGTTATTCTTAGCACTGAGGAGGATAGGTCAAGCCTTCAGTATCTATTAAGGGGCACAAAGGTTAAATAGCCTTCTCAGCGAAAGTGGACTCATAGTACTTTATAAGAGTTGCAGCAAGCCTTTACTGCCAAGTCAGCGAGAACTCCCACCCCTATCCCCTTGAAACCGCGAGCTGTAGCATAAGGCTTTGCAAGCGAATACTACTTGCACATCTCTTCAGTACTACTATCTCAGTAATGGGTCTATTCTCTAGCTTTGGTAAAGGTGTTGGGAAAGGCGGCAGACGGACTCCAGGCAGCAACGGACCTGATGACTTGGGTATTGAGAACAGCGCAGTCCCGACGAGCCCAACGAGCCCAAAACCCAATCCTCCGCCAGTGGCAAAACAGCCAGATCAGCCTCCAGAGACGAATGCGAACCCAGCTCCAGAAGCAAACCCAGATTCATCCAAGCCGGACGAGCATCCAGAGCCATCAAAGCCAGCGTCTGATCACTTGGATCCCAGTCATCCAGATTCTACTCATGCAGACCCTACTCATTCAGACCCTACTCATTCAGACCCTTCTCATGCAGATCCCAACCATCAGGATCCTCATCATCAGGATCCCAATCATACAGATCCTAACCACACAGGTCCGAACCATCCAGAACCCAGTCATCCAGAACCCAGTCATCCAGATCCCAGTCATCCAGATCCCAGTCATCCAGATCCCGGTCATCCAGATCCCAGTCATCCTAACCAGCAAGTTCCTGGCAATCAAGATCCGCATTACCCACCACCGCAGCCAAACGAGCAACAATACTATTCAAGTCATGCAGGCCAGACTGCTCAGAACCTTGCTCAGAACCTTGCTCCGTACGCGCAGGAATTTTCTCAGTATGGGCAGAATCTTCCTCAGTATGGGCAAGGATATGGCGATCCCAACAGGCAACAATATATGGACCCGAGCCAATATGGAACTAGTAATACCCAAGGACCGTACGCAAAGCAGCCGCACGACCCTTACTCTCAGTTCCCTGGAGCCCAAGACCAGACTGCTCAAATGCAGGACCCCAACGCTCAATACCCCGATGGCCAAGATCAGAGTCCACAGCTGCAGGATCCGAACCCTCAATACTCTGTTGCCCAGGACCAGACTGCTCTATCGCCAGGACAGCAGCAAGACCCTAATTCACAATACCCTGATGCCCAAGACCAGATTGCACAATTGCAGGACCCCAACTCTCGGTACTCTAACGCCCAGGATCAGACTACTCAACAGGACCCCAACTCTCAATACTTTGTTACACAAGACAAGACTGCTCAACAATTAGGACAGCAGCAGGACCCCAGTTCTCAATACCCGAGTGCTCAAGGCCAGAATGCTGCTCAATTGCCGGTACAGCAGCAGAACCCTTACTCACAGTACTCCGATGCCCAGGACCAAAATGCTCAGCCGCAGGGACAGCAGCAAGACCCTAATTCACAATACTCCGATGCCCATGATCAGACTGCTCAGCCGCAGGATCGTTCTTATGATGATGATCAACAAGCAGAGTATTCACGAGTTCCTGGGCAAGAGCTGTATGGCCGGAATCTAGACACGCAGGACCATAACGGCCAGCAGACTGATCTCCAACAATCTTATGGTCACGCTTCTCATGTACCTGCCCAGAAATTATCCCTAGGCCACGGGCCAGTCGTTCTGCATCCAGAGCAGCATCCAGAGCAGCATCCAGAAGAGGATCCCGAAGAAGAGGATCCCGAAGATTATTCTGACGAGCAACAAGACCAGGACCCGGACCAGTATACACAGCAGTATTCTGGACAAGGTCCAGACATTCATCAAGCTGGGTGGGAGCAAGGAGGATTCCAGCCATATGATCTAGATGAAGAAGATGAAGAAGCATATTAGCAGGATCTTGGTACTGGGTATTTTGGCCAGCAGGCGTATGCTGGATCTACACAAGCATGAAATAGAGTTGGATTACCAATGTCAGGCAATGGGAGGGACGTTGGAAGTTGCTCACAGGGTTTGGCTTGGTGTTGTCAGCTACATGTGTTCAGGTCTCCTTGATTTACATTAGAAGCACACATTCCTTCAGGGTGAAGGAGGTTAGTGGTAAGCCTAGATAGGCTGTAGACCTTAGTGTCGAAATCGTTCTCTGCTGCTCACGTATAGAAAAGTGCCAACACAAAGATCTCACATTCAACCAATATGACTTCAAGTCGTGACCGGTTCTATAGAAGATTAGAGAGGATTACACACCAGATAGATCATGCTCCCCCACTGGTCCACGTCTCATTATCGGTGTACTACCTCATGATCGCCAGATATTTAGTGTGACAGTAGGGGTGTGCTTAGCTCGAGAGGAAGCAGTCTTTGCGTTCTATTTCAATACACCTCCATCCATTCCGTCTCTGGTCGAGGCTAGTTCGAGCTCTATCTACGAAGTATCAATACCTAGCGAGATGCAGCCCACGAAAATACGCCAATTCCCCATTACCAAGCCTGCTTTGTGATGCAAGGGCTCACGGTCAGTCATGCGCTACAGGACACTACCCCAGTTTCGAAAAGTCAACCTTTGAAGAGTCAGACTCGGCTCTAAGGAATATGATGGGCACACTTACCTGATTACCATCTCTCTTGAAATTGCCTGAAAAAGACCAGTTCAGGTAGCCACTATATATGCTTAGCAAAAGTAGTTTCCGAAGCTCCAAGAAATAATACGTACCCATCTCCTTTCAGTTCAAAGGGTCCATTATCGAAGATGTAGCAGCCGTAAGCCAAAGACGCCCCGCTATTAGGACACTTGCAAGCTGCGACCTTCTTCTCGCAGCCATTGAGCTTGCTTGCGTCGTGATCTGTGTAGATTACCACGATGTTCTTGCCCGGATTGTCCGCCGAAAGCTCTCCGACCGCCTGCTGCGTCCAGCCACTGCGGTAGTCTTTGTCTTCCTTGTCGCCGTTGAAGATGCCAGCTATAACGGTGCCGATTTGGATTGCTACTGACACGAAATCGATTGCGACGTCAACTGCCAATGCAGCCATTGTCGTGGTCTGGCCAGAGCTGACGTTGAATTCAATATATTGGTGGATGAGTGCTCAGGCAAGATGGACGCCACTGCAAAAATAAAAAGCACAAGTTTTCACTACAATGATCTTCTTGGGATCGATGGCAATGCTGAATAGTATCTCGGCATTGAGGTACCATCTCCGTGAATATTGCCATATATGAGTATACGCTAACCGCCAGGAACAAGAGTGCTCCGGCATAAGAGCTTTTTGGGGTCACAAGAGTAAGACCAAGGCGTTCAATGTTATGGGCCAAATCACGAGAATACTGTCTTATGGACAGTGCTGCTAACCTACGCACCTATCAGAACTGTCCCATATGAGGGTCGTATCCCTATCTTTAGCTTGCCGTAGGTATGAACTTCGGGTTTGACTTACCTATGCATCGCACTAGAAGACTTCCACAGATCCGCCCCTTATTACGCTGAAAGCCTTAGTGGAGGTTAACGCTGCAGAATTGCTGAGGCTGACTCTTCAGCTCAGGAGCTCCAATTGAATTCATTGTACGGATTTCTAGCCGAGCCAATCGAGTTGCCGCTCAATATGATATTCACAGCTCTCCTGAATTAGACGTACTCCGTATGAAGCTGAATCCACAGTTGGGAAAGGCCTACTAAGATGTTTGCTTCGTTTTAGCCTTCAAAAGCTGCGAGCTGCTACTACGCCTGGACGGGGGTATACGCATCGCCTATTTTATTGCTACGACCAACGGTAGCCCTTTTCCTTCTCTGGGGAGGCACCTTGAGTAACAAGATGAGAAGATCTTGCAGATATACTGAGAACATAGGCTCTCGCGGAACTTCTGAAGTGATTCTGCTCTCCATCAAAATTTTACTCGCAGGAGCTGCAAAAGGAGCAATGAAAGTGTAGTATCGCTTGTGTTGTAACGAGAATAGTCCCCTGGTGAGAACGAGTGCAATTGCCGCCCGCTCAAGGGACACCCAAGGTTCCTAAGTCAAATTTTGTTACAACTCCGTTCCCTGAACCCAATTTGCCCTGATATATCGTCCCTCTCAGTCTGTCGACTCTTTCAGCCCTGTGCGTGGCCTTGAGCTTAATCAAGACCTGGAGCCTCTCCAAAGGCGTTCGCATGCGGGTCTGCATGTTGGTCTCCGTCTCCCTGATCCTGATGCTGCTCGTCCTCGTCATCATGGTGGCCTGCTGTCATACCGATCTCCTTCGCAGCACGGGCCATCAGTAAGATACCGATATGGATGAAGCTCTCTATGTGTGACTCGTGAATGTCCTCCGCTGCGGTCGGGCTATTAGCCGGGCTTTCCAAACCGAGAAGTTACACTGTGTACTACTCACTTGCAATTTTGGAGAGAACATTCATGACCTTTGAGTGGTGTGGATCTTGTGCAAACCTGGAATGGGCATGCTTTGGCTTCGGTCGATGTGGTGTTCTCTGGCCCAAGTCGCCAACGAACAATTTGACAATGAGCTCTATCAGTGGTTTGTTGGCTTCTCCGATAGAGTGGTCGTCGTCCATGCTGCCACTGGGATCATGGGCATTCATGTGACCATTGGGATCATGCTCGTCCATGTTGCCATTGGGGTCATAACCATCCATATTACCCATATCGTGGCCCCTTTGATGCTGACCAATATCGTGGCCCGTGTTATGGCCCATTTGGTCGTGGTCCTGGTCGTGGTTATCCATACCTTGCTCGTCGAACTCGTCGTAATTGTCCTGATCTTCTCCTTGGTATTGTTCTGCAGAGGGATCCTGGCCGTAATTGTAGTCCATCGTCGAATTTCAGACTTTCGTGCAGGATAGTTGTGGTAGAAATGTCCAGCCAAACCCACTTCGGTGCAGAGCCAGCTAGGACTTATCAAGAAAGTCCTCTCAGACAAGAATGGTTCTACTTTGGCAATGCTGGATTTTTGCGTGGAGTTTTGGTCACCCTTGCGAGATTGTCAGCCCTGGCGGTTACTTGATCCAACACTCAATTATATCGCTTGCATCAAATATCTGTATGCCACTTCCCAATGGCATCCGACATGCATCGTGGCTGTGAGAAGGTAATATCAGGCCAGCAGCGCCAAAGGCAGGAAACGCGTGCCACGGTCGGCGTATTGTGTGGAGAAGTGGTCGGCAACCCCCGTCTTTGGGTCCGAACTACTCCGTACCGAGAGATGGCTATGCTTACGGACCATTAGGCCAACCAGGGCTGATGAACCTGCCCGAGAGCATCAAGTTCGCTAACAGCGACGCGGACTCCACATCAATAGGCTGTGTCCAGTTGGGGGCTCACTAACTTAAGCCGGAACAGGCCACCAGGCTCACCAGGCTAGCCCCTGTCTAATGTCAGAGCGCTTTCCATATTCGTCAATCATACTAGGCATGCTTAAGCACTTTGGCACGCAAGGAAGGGCTTTTCTGGACATAGGGTGGTGATCTGAACTCATGCCCATGGGATACGCACCGCAGCCATTGACCAAGTTTTTCTGGCCCTCACAAGGTCTGGCCGTATTACGGTCCAGCGCAGATTCGTCCAGTTAGCTTGGAATGCTGCAGCTGTCAGCCACACTTTGGGCGTACCACGCCAGAGAAGATCGTTGCAAGAGGTCGATGGTATGTCAGAGTGATGTTGACTTGGTACTACTTGTCATCAAGACTTTCTAGGACCTTTCCCGAACTGCAACGACGGCTCGTGTTGGTGTCTGCGAGATAAAATACCTCCAACAAACAACTAACACCTTCCATGCTTTCCGCACTCATGTTTCGCAACTCGTCGCTGTCGAACATGCCCAGAGCTTCAGCGCGCACGAAGATTGTGGCAAGTTGCCAGAACTCGATCCCAGCGTCTTTCATGAAGCCGAGCTTGCTCGACTCCTCAACCGACACATTATCAAGCTGAATCTTCCAAGTCGCGATCCACTGGTCAAGCGCCTTCACAAGGACAGATCCCATCGAGCTGCCAATATTATTCGCTCGGGCAGCATTGATGACACAGTGCAGACCTGTCTCGATTGTCAGCTTTCTGGTTTCAGTGTAAAGAACTGAGCATACCACAAAGCACGAAGAAAAAGCTCATGGGGAAGAGATCTTCAAGCCCTGTTGTTACTGAATTCGGTGCCGCACTTTGCAGCAGCGCGTTTACGCAAGCCGAAATCGAAAGCGATTTGGACCTCAGCTCCCTTCTAGCATATCGCTCACACTCAGCGCTCGTGGTGGCCGAGAAGCAGCTCTCGCTGCACATAGGATCCCCCGTCATCTCGGAAATTGGTATCCTGGGGTAAGTCGAATGGAAGATTGAGAAATTGCATTCAATACCAAATATAAGGTAAGCCAGTCTATAGCCGTCAGTAGGGATGTTAATGTGAGAGCTTGAGAGTCACAAACCTGATTCTTGACTCATGAAGTGCAAACTTTTGCCAATCAAATCCGGTAGTACTGACCCATTCGCAGTAAAGGTACTCATTGCGGCTGTCAAAGAGCCGCAATCGACGTGCTGCTACAATAATCTCATGGTAACGTTGATCTCTGACCCTCCGGCGCGCTGAGATGTTATTCCCAGACATCTGCAACAGTACCATCAGATATGCTGCCTGGAGAGGCTCCAAGTCGGACGAAGCACAATTACCAGTGGGCTGATCTTGCACCGAGAGATTTTTGAAGCATGGATGGCTGAAGGCATATTCCTCTGCAAGGTCGTAATAAGGTTGGCCTCGAGAACAGTACGATTCAGTGGAATAGGACTCTCCAATCAGGAATACCGCCAGCAGGAGAGGAAGATGGATCTTTGTTAGGTCGAAGGTCGGACGATGTAAGATAGGACAATGAGAACTCCAGTGGTCGAAGTAGACATTGGAAAATTCGACCAAATTCTTGCCGGAGAACAGACTTGCAGAAGCCAGCTTGTCGAAAGCAGGAAGAACTTGGTGCTGGCCCGTAGAACAGTTCAGAACATTTAACTCCATGAGTACCTGCTCCATCCTGGCTTCGAGACGAGTGGAGTCAACGCCTTCGGACTGACTGGAAGCACTTGAACCAAGAACATCCTCCCACCATAGCTCGTCATCATCTCCCAGCATGAATTGCCGGCCAAACCATCCAGTGGTTTCGTCTTCTGACCATGTCGACGCTGTTGGAACATCCTGGAAGCAGACACTGACATTGTTGGCAGATATGGAGACCAGCTCCGCACTAGATTGCTGATCGCCATCTACAAATGACGAACATCGTTGGTATCTTGCTGATATTGAATCTGTTGAAGGGTTCGTAAAATTCAGGAGGAATGGCATTGGGGTTTTTATGGAACCGAAGCTGGACTGGCAGCGTAGATTGCCATGAGTTACGAGCTTCAGTACGAGGCTCTCAGCAGGCCGTCGGCTTGGAAATCCAACTGTCAGAGAAGGAGCAATGTCCACCCCTCGCCGGTAGGAGCAGACTGCACCCTTCGTAAAGCATCGACCGCAAGGAACATTTTGGTCGCATGCCGATCTGGCTAAGGCACATGCGTCACAAGCCTTCTTCCTCCGCCCAGGGGTTCCGCGGCTGACTTCAAAAGTCGACTTTTTCTCCGGACAGGACTTTGCATGCCGATGAGCAATATCCCTGTGAGTAAGTTAGAGCAGTACGCTGGCTGAGATTGAAGAGGCCCACCTCCGCCCGAAATGGCGATGGCAAAAGGCGCACGAAAATGTGCGAAGTCCACTGTCTGTCGGTTCACGGTAGGTCAGACATGTCACGCAATCTTTTCTGGACACTTACGACTCTTTTCGTGCCGACGGAGGTGGCTGCTGCTAGAATATGTTCTCTGGCACTGGTGACACTGGTACGCGTGCGGCATGCTGGACCTGGTTGCAGGCTTGAAGTGGACACAGCGCGCGACGTCGGGAATGGTTGTGGGTTTTATAAAGGGAAAAGCCCACAACAACCGCTCCCCTTAGCGGCGAGTGCCACATCCAACCGTCAACCCCGCCCAGCAATCCAACTCTCGACAATACTGTGTCAAGGGACAGTGGCTCGCCTCCGCAGCCCCATACGAAACAGTAGCGGGGACACCACTGACGAAAACCAGGGGCTAAGTAATCTGGCCCAATCAAGGGACCGTGCTCCGCATCTGGGCGAGGAAAAGTTTCCAGATGCCTACGCACAAAGCGTGTGGGCTTTTCGCGTCTGCAAGCAGCTCTCATGCGGGTTTTGTCCTAGATCGCCATGTGGCGTGGAAGTATATATTGATCATCGATTCTAGCAGAAAAGGACTTGGAGTACGATTCCTTAAGGTTGACTGAGGTACAGAATGCAGGAGGATATGATATTGATCGTCGGTGGGGGCCCGGCCGGCCTGATCATGGCAATCGAACTTCTTCGTCGCAAGGTCCCGGTACGGATCCTCGAGAAGAGGAAGGGGCCTTCTCATACCGCCCGAGCCATGACGGTACACGCTCGGTCGATGGAGATGTTCCATCATATGGGTGTGGCATCGAGACTTGAAGAAGTATGTCTTGAATGCCCGGGGAATATCTACCACTTTCCAGGCGTGCCAGACGACGAATGCCCCCGAACCGACTATCGTGTGCTGCCGACTAGCTTTCCTTTCTACTACAAAATCAGCCAAAACGATTTCGAGCAAGTCCTGCGGGAGTTCTTGTATGCACAATACAGCATGTTACCAGAATATCGTACAGAACTCGTAAAGCTCGTCCAGGAGGGAGATCGCGTGATCGCCACCATCCGCTTGCCAGACGGGCAAAAAGAGGAATGCTCTTACCCTTATGTTGTTGGCTGCGACGGGGTCCGAAGCTTTGTGAGAGACGCGGCCGGGATCAAATTCAATGGTGAAGTCATTGCGGCGATGGCAATGATGGATGTCCCCCTGGAGAATGTCAAATTCGACGACCGCTGGATGAACTATTACTTCAACAAAGATCTTTTCATGAACTGTACAAAGATGCCTGGTGATGTTTGGCGCATATACATGAGCGAAGAGACCGGGGAATTTGTCTACGCCAAGGACATACGGCAAGCGTTCCAGGAGGTAGCGGATCGTATCGGCATCGGTTTCAAGGTCGGTGAGCCTGAGTGGGCGACATCCTGGGAGATTCGAAACAACATTGCTGAACGATACCGGACTGGTCGAATGCTCATATGTGGTGACGCTTCGCACGTCCACTCGCCTTCCGGAGGGCAAGGCATGAACGGGTGCATGCAAGATGCTTTTAACCTGGGTTGGAAACTTGCTGCTGTATTCAAAGGTCAGGCTGACGATTCCATCCTCGACACATATGAGCGGGAGCGGAAGCCCATTGGCGAGCAGATCAGCAACGGCGCGATGGCAACTCATCATATTGTCATGGGGTTTGGTGTTGAGCCTGCGGAACGGCTTCCGCTGACCAAGGTCCCCGGCTGGGAGGCGAATACCATCAAGTTGGTCTCCGGCCTTTCCCATAACTATTGCGACACCGTCCAGGTTCCTGGCGGCCTCAAAGCTGTGGCTGGTCCTCGTGCTGGAGAACGTGCACCTGACTGTCTTTTGACGAAGTCGCCACAGCGCCGTCTCTACGACATCTATCGCCGACCACAATTCACTCTTCTCATCGTCCCGGGAACAGAAAAGCTTGAAAACCACATCGAAATTGGAATCAAAGCGAGGGATGGCCTCGAGACACAATTCCCAGGCTTGGTATCCGCACATCTGATCTCGGGGAGTCACACTGGCTTTGATTTCGATCATCGGGCTCGAGATCCAGAAGGTGCGGTCGCGAAGCTGTATGAAATAGGTACAGAAGGTCGTCTGATTCTTGTCAGACCCGATCTGTACGTCGGAGTATCATGCGTGCCGGAGGACTGGACTGCGATACCAAAATATCTGGAGCAATGGTACAATGTTGCCCAATGATAGATATAATCAAGTACCTTTCACATGCATATGAACCAGGTTATTGCCATGCATGCAAGATAGAACATTCGAGGCGCTTTCGCACCTCGACGTGCACCAGACGGTGGGTCTGCATGGCAATGTTCTGAGAAGTTGATTGCACCTGGAGGTGGCTGGGCCATGATCCGTTTCTTAAAGCTCTAATCTGAAGCGAGACACGAATGCTTGCCCTGAAGCCATAAGATACGGAGTACAAAGTAAGAAGGAAGTCAGGGGAAATTTGCAGTGCTGAGGTTGGGCATAAGGCGGCATGGCCATGTTCCCGAAGAGGAAAAGCTTCTGACTGATGCTTGGCATCTCGAACATTTTTCCAAAGCAGTCACTCACAGGCGTCTGGTGTCAATGAAGAAGTCATTTGGAGGACATCTTGTTGCAGGATTGTCTTGCTACCACTCTTCGACTTCCATCTTTTCCCCCTCACCGTCTCAGATCCCACGGCGAGCGCAATGCGACCCTTGGTGGCCTGCTGAACCTTACCTGCTGCGGCGAGCCCCTCCACCCGCGTTCGACCTTCGCGGTCTGAGCCTTAGCAGCCATGGCGACCACAAGTTCGATGTTTATGTATAGTTTGACGATACAACCCCCGTCGGCTATAACTTCAGCAGTCTTGGGTCAATTTGCCGGTACAAAAGAGCAACAGATCATCACAGCATCTGGCTCGAAGCTCACCATACACAGACCTGACCCTACTCAGGGTAAAATCTCCCCGTTATTCACTCAAGACTGCTTCGGCATCATCAGAACACTAGCTTCATTCCGTCTGGCTGGTAGCAGCAAAGGTGAGACAATCCTGTGCCACAGGCCTCTACAATGACTGACCGGCTTCCAGACTACGTGATAGTTGGATCGGATTCCGGACGCATTACCATCCTCGAGTATGTCCGCGAACAGAATCGCTTCAACCGCGTGCACCTCGAAACCTATGGAAAATCGGGCATTCGTCGCGTCATACCTGGTCAATATCTTGCCGTTGATCCGAAAGGGAGAGCATGCCTCATTGCATCGGTGGAAAAGAACAAATTGGTCTATGTCTTGAACAGGAATGCACAAGCTGAGCTCACCATATCATCGCCGTTGGAAGCCCATAAACCACAGACTCTAGTCTTCGACTGTATAGCACTCGATGTTGGCTACGAGAATCCCATCTTTGCAGCATTGGAGGTGGAATACACGGAGGTGGACCAAGATCCGAGTGGTGAAGCATTCCAAGAAGTGGAAAAGCTCCTGGTCTTCTACGAGCTTGATTTGGGTCTGAACCACGTCGTTCGCAGGTGGGCCGAACCCGTCGCTCGAGATGCTTCAAAATTATTCCAGGTCCCTGGTGGCTCGGATGGTCCTAGTGGTGTTCTTGTCTGCGCGGAAGACAATATCACGTACCGACACTCGAATCAGGATGCTTTCCGGGTTCCAATTCCCCGACGAAGAGGGATCCTGGAAAATCCTGAGCGAAAACGACACATTGTGGCTGGCGTTATGCACAAGATGAAAGGCCAGTTTTTCCTCCTACTGCAGACTGAAGACGGCGATCTATTCAAAGTGACGATTGATATGGTTGAAGACGACAATGGTCAGCCTACAGGTGAAGTCAAGGCTCTGAAGATCAAATACTTCGACACAGTGCCTGTTGCCAATAGCCTGCACATCCTGAAGAGCGGCTTCCTTTTCGTCGGCGTCGAGGCAGGGAACAATGAGTTCTACCAATTTGAGAAGCTCGGAGACGACGACGAAGAGACCGAATTTACGAGTGACGATTTCCCCTCAGATCCCACGGAAGACTACACACCAGCATATTTCCATGTACGCCCCTTGGCCAACCTCAACCTCGTCCAAAGCATTGATTCAGCAAATCCTCTAATGGATTGCAAGGTGACGAATCTGCTGGACGAAGATGCGCCTCAGATCTACTCGATATGCGGTACGGGAGCACGGAGTAGTTTCAAGACTCTGAAGCATGGCTTGTCCGTTTCCGAGATCGTGGAATCAGAGCTTCCTGACAGGCCCGAAGCTGTGTGGACCACGAAAATCACAAGGGGGGATGAATACGACGCTTACATCGTCTTGTCTTTCAAAACAGGTACTCTTGTTCTCAGCATAGGAGAAACTGTCGAGGAGGTCACTGATACTGGCTTCTTGTCAACTGCTCCTACCCTTGCGGTACAACAACTTGGCGAGGACGCGTTGGTCCAAGTGCATCCGAAGGGTATTCGACATATTCGAGCGGATAAACGAGTCAACGAATGGCCTGCACCTCAACATCGGTCGATTGTTGCTGCGACCACGAATGAACGACAAGTTGCTGTGGCCCTGAGTTCTGGTGAAATCGTCTATTTCGAGATGGACACGGACGGTTCTCTGGCCGAGTATGATGAACGAAGAGAAATGACTGGGACAGTAACCTGCCTCAGCTTGGGCGACGTGCCTGAAGGCCGTGTGCGGAGCTCTTTTTTGGCCGTCGGCTGCGACGACTCGACCGTCAGAATTCTCAGCTTGGATCCGGACTCGACACTAGAGAATAAGTCGGTGCAGGCACTGACTTCAGCTCCTTCAGCCTTATCTATAATGGCCATGGCCGATTCTACATCGGGTGGAACGACATTATACCTTCACATTGGACTGTATTCTGGTGTCTATCTCCGGACGGTCCTGGACGAAATCACCGGAGAGCTGTCAGATACGAGGACACGATTCCTAGGACTAAAGCCCGCCAAGCTGTTCCGCGTCTCCGTCAAGGGGCAGAATGCTGTAATGGCAGTGAGTTCTCGGTCATGGCTTGGCTATACCGACACGCAAACGAACGGTTTCATGTTGACGCCCCTGGATTATATTGGCCTCCAGTATGTCTGGAATTTCACCAGCGAGCAGTGTCCAGAGGGGATGGTCGGAATTCAAGGTCAAAATCTAAGGTAAGGTCTATTTCTCCTCCACGTTGTTTTGCACATGATGAACCCATAACTATGCTCTTTCCGAGATTTTTTATGCGGATTTTAAAACTTAACCAATTGTTCCTTCTGACACTGCACCTCTGGCTACATCTTCATTTCAAACCCTTTCGGGATTCCTGGCTAATAGCACACCCTAGGATATTTACAATTGAAGATCTGTCCCGGAACCTGCTGCAAGAAAACATCCCACTTCCATACACTCCTCGAAAATTCGTTAAGCATCCCGACCAGCCGCTCTTCTACGTCATCGAGGCCGACAACAACATACTCGCACCAGCAACGCGGCAAAAGCTGCTTACTGAATCCACTGCAGTGAATGGTGACGCGGTTGTTCTACCACCCGAAGAATTCGGCTACCCCCGAGGGACCGGTCATTGGTCCTCTTGCATACAGATTGTTGACCCGGTTACGACGAAATCTGTTGTCTTCACACTGGAGCTGGAAGACAATGAGTGTGCCACAAGTATTACCGCGGCGCCCTTCGCAGGCCAGGACGGCGAGACGTTTTTAGTTGTTGGTACTGCTAAAGACTTGGTTGTAAGCCCAAGATCCTTCTCCGCCGGGTTCCTCCACGTGTACCGCTTCCACGACGATGGCAAAGAGCTGGAATTCATCCACAAGACGAAGGTTGAGCAGCCTCCGACAGCTCTTCTTGCCTTCCAAGGACGGCTTCTTGCTGGTATTGGCTCAGACCTCCGGATATACGACCTAGGCATGAAGCAAATGCTACGCAAGTGTCAAGTACAAACCTCCAACCTTATTGTCGGCCTCCAGACCCAGGGGAATAGAATCATCGTCAGCAATGTGCAAGAAAGCGTTACCTACGTGGTGTACAAATTCCAAGAAAACAAGCTCATTCCCTTTGCAGACGATGTTATTGCTCGTTGGACAACCTGTGCCACTATGGTCGACTACGAAACCGTCGCAGGAGGTGACAAATTTGGCAATCTCTGGCTTCTGCGGTGTCCGGCCAAGGCGTCGGAAGAAGCTGACGAGGACGGCTCCGGGGCGCACTTGACTCACGAAAGACAATACCTCAGTGGCGCCCCAAATCGGCTCAGTCTAATGGCCCATTTCTTCCCCGGCGACATCCCTACCAGTGTTCAGAAAACCAATCTCGTGGCCGGCGGTCGAGACGTCGTCTTTTGGACAGGCTTGCAAGGCACCCTGGGAATGCTCGTGCCATTCGTTGGTCGTGAAGACGTCGATTTCTTCCAATCTCTCGAGATGGCACTTGCTTCAACTAATGGCAATCCGCCGCTTCTCGGTCGCGACCATCTCATTTACCGGTCATATTATGCGCCGTCGAAAGGTATCATTGACGGCGATCTTTGCGAGACATATTTCCTTCTCCCGAACGATAAGAAGCTAACGATTGCGGGCGAACTGGATCGCTCGGTCCGTGAGATCGAGCGAAAGATCTCGGACATGAGGACGAGAGTGGCATATTAACACTACATGAATGTGCCAATGTGTAAATTGATCTGAACAGGGCATGAAAAGCGACTGAATGATACCCGGTTATGCTGGTGGCATTGTGTTTACGTAATGATATCCGGCTTGGACACCCTTTGTCCATCGCCGAAGATGATCCCTACCAGTTCTTTCTGTTCGAATTCAGTTACTACTCGTAACGTCTCTTGCCTCGCTCGATCGAACGTTTTTCAGTCGATTGATCTTGAGCTGGATGCCGACCGTTAGTTCATAACAATCGCGCATGAGACAAGAACAATCACACACACGACTTGCCGATTTTTGAGTACGAGTCCATCTCTCGGATGGTGGATCATCGTAATTTATACGGCATGACATGACTTCCATTCCCAACGTACAGGTGTTGTGCGCTGCAAAGTCGGAATCTATGGCGGCGGGTTAAGGTCTAATCCTTCGACGGTCAACTTGAAGGCGTCAGGCCGTGAATAATGCCCTGATGCGTCGAAATCCAAATGTCCTCGATCGCAGTCGTCGAAGTCGATTTCGGCGAAGAGCAATTCATTTTCCTGCTCCCATACCGGGCCAGCTATTGTCTTTCCCATAGGATTGACAATGCATGAACCTCCAATCGAAACGAACTCTTCGCCTTCGCCTGAAGACTCTACGCTCTGCTTGGGAGGAGCTTCAAGAGGTTTAGATTCGTCAATCGCCTCATTATCGCACGTCCACGCAATCTCATGGTTCTCCTCCGTCCTCGTCATTGACATTCTTCGTCCCTTGAATGAGCCCCGTGGAATGCCGTTCGCTAACGTCTCATGGACCCTGACACCTGAGGCAGAACCCGAGTCGTGTCCGGTGGCACCGGTGATCCAACTAGGCAGGTTCTTCTTCTTGATGCACTGGTTGGCGCTGAGGACGAAACATCGCCCTTCACACGCTATCGTGCGCATCAGAGCTTCCCACGTGTCTCTGGGATCTGCCGTGGGCGCCAACCACAGGTTCACGCCCTGGCTGTAGATACTGTACCTCAGCAGGGGCATGTAATTCTCCCAGCAGATCACGCAGCCCATGACGACTCTGACACCCTTGATCGTCGCAGTCACGGCCTTGAGGGTAGATGGCGAGCCTTGCGCCCAGACCAGTCTCTCCGAGCCCGTGGGCATGACTTTCCTCCTCTTACCAATCACGCCGCGGGTTGGGTCGACGTAGACCGCGGCGCAGTACAGGGACCCTCCTGCCTTCTCAACGACGCCGGTGATGATAAAGACGCCCGTCTCACGGGCGACTTCTTCGAGGAACTCTCGTGTGCCGTCTCCGCGCCGGCCTGTCTCTTTGTTCAGGGGGAGCTTCTTCTCGGTCCAGGCATCTCCCGCGCCATTGGGCGTGTCGCCGAGGTCGACGGCCGACTTGGTGTATTCGAGAAACTGGTCGCGGCCAGTATCTGTGCGGGAGCCAACGGCAGCACCGAAGGAGCAGGTTCGCGGGTAGCCGCCTAGGTAGGCTTCCGGGAAGAGAAGGATGGATATTCCCTTCTGCGCGGCCTCTTTTGTCGTTTCGCGCAGCGCGGAGAGCGTGAGGTTGAGTGAGGGGAGGGTGTGAGCTTGGGACAAGCCAATCGTGAGGCGTTGGGGCATTTTCCTCGGTTTCGCGGGAGGCTCGAACCTCGTTTTACAGGCAAGGGGGGTTCTAGGTCGTCAGCTAGAGGGTTATACACTTGCAGCACGTGAGTCAATGTATCCTGCTCGCCTGGTGGGGGATGTTGATATCTCACACAGAAGCAGTGGAGGGGAAGCTGAGAACGTGACTCGTCGTGACTGGCGATGAACCTCGGCAATGACTCGCTGCCCGCCAGTCGGACCGTATGGACGCGTCGAGTTCAATACTTTGGTTACATCAATACAAGCCCTCAATAACGGCTCTCACTGCGACATCGTATCCGGGCTCCTTCTCCTGCTTGCTCTCTCCTGGCATCCAAACGCCAGTGGCGCGGGCACAGATTACGTCCACCTGGTCGCGATCCACCTTCCATTGTGTCAGTGTGGTTGACAACCCCAAGTCAGAAACAAGCCTGATGATTTTGTCGCCAACGAGCTCGCAGTCCTGAGTCGGATCATTGAACTCGACCCCACCAATGGCTGGCAGAATGGCAGCTATCTGCTTTGCGTCGTCCTTCTCGAATCTAGCCTTCAGCTTTACAATTGGGCCTAGGGTCAGGCAGCTTGTGACGCCGTGGGGGATGCCGTACGGACTTCCCAGTGAATAGCCCACAGTATGGCTGAGACCGAGTGAACCCTTGATATTCTGCCCGACGAACCCTAGACTCGCGTATGCTGCCAGGAACAACCGGACGATGGTGTCTTCATCCTTTGAATTTGCCTTGTATTTGGGTAGTAAGTCGAACAAGGTTGATATAGCTCTCAAACACATGACTCGACATAGCCAGGTTGCAGAAGGGTGGTATTGCAGTTCCACGGCGTGATCTAAGGCCCGAATACCAGTGCTCATGAACAACTGCGGTGGCGTGTACAGACCGAAATGGGAGTCGTATAGAATATAGTGAGGGATAACATCTGGATGTCGGATCCCCTTTTTCATTCCGTCTGCCATTGTGGTTCCTCCGAAAAACGTACACTCTGCTGCACCGAGAGTCGTTGGTATGGCGATGTGAGTTAACCATCTCCCATCTTCCGCCGTGCCAATATTGTATATGATAGACTTGGCTGCGTCTATGGGGCTCCCTCCTCCGACGCTGATGATGGTGTCAATATTCGTGTCTTCTTTGACTTGGGCGAGAGCCTGTTGTAGCGGCCCTTCAGGGTTGTGCTGTTGTATGCCCGCAAAGGTCCCTGCATGGCGCTCGGGAGTCAAGACCTCCTCTAGTTCTCTTATGAGTGGTGTCTTTGTTGACAAGGAATTGCCAGTGACTATGAAGGCCTTTGAGGACGGGCCAGGAAGGCACGAGACAAGCTGCTCTTCCACCACGCCGGAACCGTAAAGCAACTTCTTGAGTGCCTGCGGCTCGTAAGTGCCTGCAAAAGGAGGGTGCGCAGACTCCATCGGCACAGCAATCCTCGCGAGGGTTGGATTCGATGATGTCGACGTTGAATTGGCTCGGGCGTGCTCAGGTCAGCGCAATAACATATTGTCCAACTTGGAATTGGTGTCAACCTCCTCAAACCCATACTGTACACAGTAAGTCCCCTCAAGTGGAGATGACCTCCACGTAGAATGGCCGTCTTGACCTACATTACGCGAACTCGGTTATTGTCCCCCAGCTTCTCCACAAGTGGCCTAGCATAGTTATCCCGACGACTGGAGGAGGGGTTGCGGCAACGGGCTGAACGTGCTTCTTTTGCTTCTTTTGCTTCATACTGTACGTCCATTTGGAAGCGTCGAGAACCTACCTGCACATACATGAAGTTCTTAGAAAACAAATGATGTTTTGTCACCAGATCTGAATCACAATCACCTTGAAGAGACAGATCTCGGCGATGGTTCGAGATGCCCATACGGGATCGACATACCGGCGAAAACTCGATAGCACAAACCTTGGGAGCCTTCTTTTCGGAAGAAACTCATCGTATGTCTCCCTTTTTCACAAGTATTTGGGGAGGATTGGGAGGAGACAGAGGTCAAAGTCCCTCAAAAGTGTGGGTTACATAACCACAATTTGGTCACACCCTTAGCCAATGGAAACGGCACGCCTACGCCCGTCGCAATCATCCCTGTAGGCCTAATGCAAGGCTGAGATCTTAAGCGAGAAAAAAAGTTCTGGCCATATCACTCAACCTGGAAAGATGAAAAACAAAAATTGTAAAAAACAATCCACAGTGCGGATTCGCTGCTCGTCACCGACGCAACTACTAACGCACCGGCACTCGGCTTAAGTACGGCTGAGCGAACGGGAAGCCCTGTTTTCCGAGTCCTATGGTGGATTGCGAAAGGAATTGATGGTGCAAAATATATGAGGCACACAAAACTGCTGCAGGAGAGTTCTTGAGTAACTCCTGGCTGAGATTTCTGGGAAAGCTACTGAAGATAGCAGTATAACTCTTCACTTCCTCACTCGCTCTTGAAGGTGGACATTCAAGCCTTCCTGCTTCACAAAGAAATGATTGATCGTGTGCCAGGGTTTGCTCGGCTCCACAAGCGAGATATCAAACCGGCGGAGGATCTCTGGAACGACCTTCTGCAGCTGCAAAATGGCAATGTTTTTGCCGGTACACGTGCGACTACCGGAGCCAAACTAGCAGAAGGAAAGCCAACGTTAGTAGCTTTTGACAGTGGTCTCACGAAGATAGGTGACATACCTGGAACATGTACCGATCCATGACCTTTGCATCGCCTTCGATCCAACGCTCTGGACGGAAAGCTTTGGGGTCGCGACCGAATACTTTCTCATCAAGGTGGACTACCCAGGCGTTGATGGCTACACGGGTCTGGGTTGTCTCAGCATTAATTCTTCGCGTTCGGGGTGGAAGCAAAACTTACACCTTCCGGGAAAAATCGTCCGCAAATCTCCCTCCCTCCTTGCGGGACATAGCGAGGGAGACCCAGGCCGACGGATGGATTCAACCTCATGGCCTCTTTGCAGACCGCAAGTAGGTATGGCATTTTGTTGCTCTCGGCGAAAGAGATTTTGGAGGACAGTTCACGCTGAGCATCCATGTCGTCGATTTCCTTTCGCAGTGCCTGGTATGTTGCCGGATTCTTGAGCAGGTAGTAGAACATACTTCGCAGCGCGGAGGCTGTTGTGTCGGATCCTGTCAAGACGTGGGTGTCAGGTTTCCCATGCTATGTTTCATGGCAAGTGGAGTGCCAATTTACCTGCAAACAGAGCCACGACGGCTTCCATCTCGATCCACTGGACTGTCATATCATCTGGGCTTTCTCGATGCCTCTCAATGAACTTTTCCATCATGTCTCTCCGTCCGCCTTTGGCCTTCATCCGCTCTGCCACTCTTTCTTGTGCGACCGAGATCATCTTGAATTGCTTTTCATTGGCCTCTTTCACTCCCGGAAATATCTTCTGCCACAACGGCATATGATAGAAGGACACGACGTATGGTATCATTCCCATCTGCATACTAATGTTAGCATTGCACTGTGGGATCCTGAACCGAGCGAATTATTACAATAGCAACGGCTTGAACAACTCCTTCGAGCAGCTCGAACCACCCAAAGTCCTGACGGGCCTCCATGAGACCGAAAGCCTTGCCATAGAACAACTCGGTCACGACGTCAAACGCATACATTTGCAACCAGTGGCCAAGGTCGACTGCTTGACCGGCTTGAGCCATCTCCCCCAGTCGCTGCAGGAAGATATCCGAGCATTGATCAACGTATCCTTCGGAATCCAGGACGGAGCTCATCGCATAGGCGTTCCCGACGGCTCGGCGGTGTTTTGCATGTTCTTTCTCATTTCGATAAGTGAACATGTTGTCGTATCCATGCTTCCAAGCGGCATACATATCGGTCTGCTCAGGTATGAGTTAACCATTCATTAAATCATATCACCCTTTGCCACAAACCTTTGGGAAACGAGAATTCGGCCCATAAATCAATTTGATTGCTTCCGGATCAGAGATGCTGACCTGGTTCGGGGCTACGCGCACCAGAGACCCTGTGTAGTTGATTTATGATTAACGAGTTCATGCCCATGCCCTCAGCAGCTGAAAGGGGTGGGAGCCGTCCTCACCATATTTCTCATGAAGAGCAATTTCTGTCTTCTCGGCGTGTCCTGACCAGACCTCATAAGCTTGCCACCAGCGAGTCAGCTTGGCCGGCAGCGGGCCTGGGATGTCGCTGAGCGGGTGGAAGAACACCTGGCGCACGACATAGCCTGCAAATGCTAGCACGAGTAGGATCAGTCCGTAGGCGCCGACTCCTCGTGTACTATCAATTGCCGAAAACATTTTTGGTTATGTTAGGTATGGACAGAACAACAGGCGGCAGTAGGCTTGAGGACATTCCTTTCCTCCCCCCTGTCGCACCTGGTATCATTATAAATGCGGCCAACATCACTCGCGCCCACCGAGCGACGACCGTGGAGGTGCTCCACTCGAAGCAGCATCAACAACAGCTACTGGCTCGCACCAAGCTTATCTGCAAAGATGGGGGAGCGTTTTCCAATTTATCGAGAGCGTCCTCGTATTCCCTCTGATAATGTTGTACATAATTGTACAAGTAGATGCGGCGGTTACGGCGGCAGCGAGGGCGATAGCTAGCCGGCAGACAAGAGTGGGGACCGAGACAGACCTTCAGCAGATTAAGATGGCCGATGGAATATATATCGAGGATACAGTAATGCGGAGGGTCTGCAACTAGCGACTCCTAGGTCGTCGATCCGGGCAATTCTCGCTCCCAACTCCTGGGGTGAGTCACCAGTTCGATGTCTTTGGCTTAATTGCATCAATCGTCGGTGAATGGGCTGTTGGATGGCCGCGTACTTTGAGAACGATGCCGATGCCAGGTGAATGATAACGAGGACTGTACGGGAATATCCGGAATACCCCAGTCTCTTAGTGTTTCACAGTTCTCTGTTCGGTACATCTTTCTACTTCCTGTGCGCCATGGCATTGTCCGCAATGCTTTCGACAACAAATATGATGGACGCGCCGATATGCTTTAGATATTGACGGCATCGAGTCCTACATACAACACAGTCTCCTCAGAATTCGCCTTCGCCAGAACTTGGAATGCGAGTTGCACCACAATTCTCCGGACCCACCAGCACGACCGGCAGCGGATGTGGGGAAAGAATTGTTAGTTGAGACCTCTGCACAAGAGGTAACCTGCATGAGACAAGACTGTCCGCAAAGGGAAGTGGTGATCTCGGGAACCATTGTCGCTCTGTCAACACGTAAAGAGCTCACCGAAGCTCTCCTTTGCTCACGCACCATTATCTACAGACTCCAACTATTCAAGATCCTTGAATCACTGGCTGAAAGTATCCCGCCCTCTTGTCTGTCTGGGACACCCACTTGCTCGGCTCTTGGCCTGCCAGGAACATCAGCAATGTCAGCTCCTAATACGCATGGACTGGAAATCCTGCATCCTCTGGTCTGCGTTGTCTACCAGTTTACGAGCGCTCGTCAAGCTCTGTCCAATTGGAATTCCCGTTCTGGTGGGTTCAGTGCTGACACCTCTACTTACTACGTGTGCCTATGGGGTTTATGGCCCCCAAACTTATATAACATGAAACCCAGTATATGATTCTACACTTGGCTGTCACGTCCAACGTAAGGCGCGCAACCACCTATAACTTTGAGACTCTCACCACTAGGACGAGTCCGGCAGGGCATTGATGCTGGGATTGATTGAGATTTCAGAATTCCATCCCAGGGGGTATCTTGATTACTCCAATAAGTGCTGACAAGCCTCGTATCAGGGGTCAGGTAAGGTAAGCTTAGAAAGAACACAACATGACATATCAACAAGGGACCATGCCCATCTCCCGAGCAGAAACAGTATCTGCCATGTCCTCTCACAATTACAGCGACAGATTGTGACCAGCTGCCCAGCTGCTCGAAGAAGCTGCTGCTCCTCACCCACCAAGCAATGGAGTCATGGTCTTATATCCTGAAGGCGTTTCTTCGTGGCCTCGCGGCCAGTGGCATGGCTTTCCCTTTGGGGGCTCCAGTCTACATTCCAGGAAACGCAAGTCCTCAACCTCGTCCAAAACGCACCGACACCGAAGCGACAACGTCGACAACCACAAGCAGATCATCCGGCAAATCAAGGAGGTTCCGCCTGAGACGGAGCCACTCCTCTGCGACGATTTCGTCGGCGTCCACGGCGTCGCGGATCTTCAAAGACTTCAGCCCGCGTTGAGCAGTGGCTCTACCAGGTCCGAGAAATCGAAGTCTTCAAGGGTTTCACAGACGATGGCCAAGATCAAGCCATTGAGATTGTTTTCGTGGCTCCGGTGGCCAACACTGGTGACGAGCATGGAGCAGATCCCGTTTGTTTGACCAATATCGTCAGATGGTGGTTGAGATGATTAAAGGGGCAACTCATGGTCGTGTGTTATGGTGTGCAGATGGGGACAGACCAACTCTGTAATGGCATTGTTGGAAGGTCTTCGGATGCAGGACAAACGGTGCTATTCCTGGTGTCTTGGAGACCTCTTGCTGGGTTGATATGGATGAGAACATTCAATTGTGTCGACGAGCCTGTGGCAGCAGTGGAAGGAGTGGTGACCCCAAGCTCGGATTGGAATTCAAGGGATACAAACCTAGTATGATGTACTTTTTTGTGAAGGCATTGGATTCATTGATGGATATGTCACAACAGCTCCGTGGAGTAATCTTACAAGTAGTCGCTCAATGATTATCACGATAGTGTTACCTATGGTATTCGGTACCTACCAGGTAAGAAAGGATCGTGATGAATGTCTGTGGCCTTGACTTGGAGCGCATGATGGCGCCAAGCACTTCTCTTGCCGCCCTAAGTGGCTGACCATCTCGCCATCCGTAAGGCTCGCAGAGGAGCAGAGAGCAAAGGCTGGTGGCCGTGATGGCCCCGAAACGATGACGAAATAGAAGTTCATGGTCATTTTTGGAGCCTTGGATAACTAAGTCAATCAGGCTCTCAGGGTACTCGTACGCTCCTACGGGGTACCTACCGAGCCTACCACACCTATCACACCTACCACACCTACCACACCTACCACACCTACCGCAGGTACTCAGTTGGCAAACGCCGAGCAAAGAGACACCTGGCGAGCTGGATTCACTTGAATCGTTTCTCATTCACTCAACTGTCACATCCCTCTCCACCACTATTTACTTATCTCATCCTTCAGAGTCCTCCTCGCGACATTGATCCCTCTTCAGGCTCCTCCGAAATCACTCCCGTCATCTCCTCATCTAGCCTATCGCAATACCTGGCCTCCTGCCTTCGGGATCTGATCTGTGATCTTTCCACTCATCACACCTTGACAACCCATCCATCACCCGCCTGTCCGGCGCCGTCGCTACAATGGCCGACACAGCCGGTGCTGAAGATGCCACGGTCACCTTTCATGTCAAGTCGTCCGGCGGCCAGAAGTTTACCGTCACCCTCCCTCTCTCGACGACCACGGCCGACCTGAAGAACAAGCTTGCAGGCGAAGAATATGCAAACGTCCCTGCCTCCGCCCAAAGACTGATTTACAGTGGCAAAGTGTTGAAAGATGGTGATACACTAGCGACACACAATGTAAAAGAAGGAAACACCATGCATCTTGTCAAGAGCGCCCCAAGCAATCAACGGCAAAACCCCGCTGCGCAGTCCTCTGGTTCGACCACCTCATCAGGCACACCTGCAGCAGCTGGAGTGGCTGGAGTACCACAGAATCTCGCATCGGGCACCGGAAACGATCCCTTGGCTGGTCTGACTGGCGCGAGATACGCTGGCTTTGCTCAATTGCCGAGCGCCAGCATGTTCACAAACCCTCAGAGCCCCGAAGATTTTGTTCGCCAACTTGAAGACCCGAACTTCCAGCAGATGATGCGAGAAGCTATGAATAACCCACAAGTCATAGACATGATGATCAATCAGAACCCGCAGTTAAGAAACATGCCGGGTATCAGGCAGATCCTGCAATCAGACTATTTCCGAAGAATGATGACAGATCCCCAAGCCATTCGAGCAATGATGCAAATGCAAGGAGGCGCAGGAATGGGCGGTTTGGGCGGTGGTGCACAAGGAGCGTTCCCAGCTCCCGGAGTTACTAACACGACTGAAAATGCTGGAGATCAGACAAACAACCAGACTCAACAACAGCAACAGCAAGCACCGCCGAATCCGTTCGCAGCTTTTGGCGGAGGTGCGGGAGGGATGGGTGCCAACCCATTCGCAAGTCTATTCCAACCCCAGTTCCCTTCTCCCAACCAGAATGCATCAACGCCTGGTTCGACAAATGCCACGGGCACAGGAAACGAGGCCGGAAGCCCAAATGCGCAGAACCAGCAGCAACAGAACCCTTTCGCTGCCCTGATGGATCCGGCGAGGTTTGGTCAACTACTACAACCCAATAACCCCGGCACAACTGGACCACCTCCTGCCAACCCATTTGGAGCACCAAACCCAGAAGCCTTCAATCAGTTGCTGCAAGCACTGGGGGGTGGCGCCGGAAACGAAGGAGCAAACTATGGGAATCCTTTTGACTTTTTTCAAGGAGGAGGAGGAGGAGCAGGCGCAGGTCAAGCAGCTGCAGCCGACAACAGGCCACCCGAGGAGCGATATGCCACTCAATTACAGCAGTTGAACGAAATGGGGTTCTACGATTTCGACCGGAACATACAGGCACTGCGGAGGACCGGTGGCAGTGTAAACGGGGCGATTGAATACCTGCTGAGTAATCCTTGAGGGTGATGTCCACGAGGCCGGTCGTTTCAGATATCTTTCAAGCTCCCATGTTACTCCGCTCAAGCGGCTTCGCTCATGAATTACGGCGTGCAGACATTACTTGAGTCGGCGGTGCTCAGGATGTACAATTCATGCATTTCTTCAGCCAGTCTTCCCAACCACGATATCATTTCGTGCTACTCATAAGCAGAGATGACCCGATATAGGATTGCCCTTTATGTCACGTCTTAATCACCGCAAAAGCACCTCTACCCGCAGGCACTCGGCAGAGAGATCTTCAAAAGTGAACAGGACGGCTACGTGAAGTTAGTACGGGGTACCTCGGTTGTAAGATTTCCCCAAAGTGACCCTTGTTTCGATGCTCCATTCACTGCCTCATGCTATCCTACCGGAAGTATTCGCTTCTCGCTCTCTGATATACGGCATAACATTCTGGGCTTTCTTGTATTTGTGTCCAGCCGTGTTTGCTTCTTCGACCTGCGCTTAGGCATATGAAAAATGAGTGTGTGCCGCGTCTTCAGAAGCATATCTTGGTCAGCTCGTCCTGCGTTATTGACCTTTCGGAGCTCGAATACTAGTATAGAATCACTGGCGCTCGGATGTCAGCTCAGCCAACAACGGTCTTTCGCATCGACAAGTCGCCGTCACAGTACGGGACCGCCAGCCCAGCATGACTTCACGCACGAGGAGACCTCATACGAGCCGGTCGAGGACGATCAAGGGTTTGGCCGGATTCGGTGGTCCCTTAGACGCAGGCCCGGCGACGGCGCCGAGATAGCTCAAGTCTGGATCTGCAATGCTCGACGGGCGAACTCGGTCGGGTCAGCTTTACTGCGGTCGCTCACAAAAGTTCTGGCCCAGCTCGCCTCGAGGGAAGGGTTGCGTGTCGTTGTGCTCAGTAGCGAAGGCCCTGCCGGCACCGACAGTGCGACTGCAACTGCGACTGCGACTGCGACGCCCACGTTCTGCGGCGGGGCGAATGTGCGCGAGATGGGCGCCATAGGATCGCCCGAAGAGGCGCGGCGATTCATCACAGCCGTGCACGACGCCTGCAAAGCTCTCCGCGACATGCCGGTGTTGACGGTCGCGAGCATCCACGGCCTGACGCTGGGCGCGGGCGTCGAGTTGGCGGCATCCTGCGATTTCCGGTATGCGACGAAAGTGTCGGCGTTCAGCATGCCTGAGGTCGTGCTCGGGATCCCGTCGGTGGTGCAGGCGCGCTTGCTGGCGAACATCATCGGCTGGCAGAGGACGAAGGAGATGGTGTATTTCGCGAGGAGGGTCGACGCGGAGACCGCGGCGCGATGGGGCCTGGTGGACGCGGTGTACGACACTGTGGAGGACCTGGATGTTGCGAGGGTGGAATTGACGACCCGGACGATCGTGGCGATGGGCCCGCAGGCGATGAGGGCTCAGAAGCGGTTGGTCAGGATCTGGGAGGAAACGGATCTACAGGGCGGTGTCGAGGCGGGCATTGAGGAGTTTGCGAATATGTGGAAGGATGGGGGGAGCGAGCCGAAAGAGTATATGGGGCCTTTTCTTCAACGGAGGTGAGGCAGAGCAGAGTAGAGCAGAGCAGAGCGGAAGAGTAACGGGGTACGGGTTACGAGTCTTCATCTTCATTCTTGAGTCTCTTGAAAGCTTGAAAGCCAGCTTCGACTCATTCTATCCGTCATCACATAGGATACCAGAAGAAGGGTCACCAGAACCCATTGCCTCCCTCTCTCCGTCTCTCTCTCTCTTTCTCTCTACACAGCTTCGTCTTGTCCAGCTGTAAACTAGGTAACCTTTGTGAGGCACTCACGAAGACCCCACAATGTCCCCCATCAAGAACGTCGGGCTCTTGTTACTGAAATTCTCGACATCCCCCATCACGATCTTGGCCGACTCGTCCGCCAACGCCTTCTTGACGCCGTCGACGGAATCCCAGGTCAGAATGGCCGCGACGCTGTACGGTTTACTCCCGTCGGGGCTATCGCCCAAGTCGACGACCTTCCAGTCGTTCAGGCCGAATTTCGTCCAGTGCTCCGCGACGAGAGGCATGTGCTTTTTGAGATAGTATGCCATGTCGAATTTCGCGTCGGCTCCGGCCGGGTAGACGACCATTGCGGAACAACCTTGAGTCATGTTGTGATTAACTGGTAACTGGTGACTGGTGACTGGAAGTTCGGGGGATTTTCTTGTTTCTCTGGTTTTGTGGATGTTTAGGTAACAGTTGCAGTGGTGATAAGATGTGAATGAAGCTGCTCGGCTATTCAGAGGAACAAGGACGAAGCAAATGATAAATCTCTCCAGAGGTAGAGTACGAGTAGTACGTATTTCTAACACAGAAAAGAGGTCACAGCCAACGAGGAAAGAGGGGAAGTAAAGTGTAAGGGTTAGCTGTAGTTACCGGGGTTTTTATGTCGAACCTCTCAAAAGGATCCGTGACAAGCACTTCGGACCCACGGCAGCTTACTGTTGAGGGGCTGCCACGGCTGCAGTTCCAGTGACTTCTACGAGTCACTCTTTTTCCGAAAGAGTCGAGTTTCCCCCACTTCCGACGAGGACCAACGCACACGATTCTGCAGTAATGTCCATAGGCCAAATCGATACCACGGTAGTAGACCATAAAATCGAACTAGATTCGTCTGCTTGGCTGTGAAGGCTATTCCGTACAACCGACATATAGTCAGCATGTGTGAGTCGCAGCTAGAGTCAGGTATGCGTCAATAGATCTACACGTCCAATGACATGTGGAGGTATATCCAGTAGTAGAACTTGCCTACCAAGGTACCTAAATAAGAAGTGATTTGATATGATGAGCATTGTCAAGTACTGTACTCCGTACATCAACACGACCACAATTGCTGGTTATTTCCACTCGCATCCGCCTCTTTTCCAAAATTCGTAAGCCTCTCGTTTCTCCAGACCTTTTCTCCGTACTGTGTACACGTTCTCACACTCTCCCACGATCGTTCCCCTTATCTCTCTCCGCTACCTCTTCGCCAACACGCCAACAACTCTTTGGAACAACTCGGCCGGACTGGGCGCCTGTGTAGATGACACGATCCTCAACACGGAGTTCAGATCTCTAGACGACGTAGTAGCATCCTCATTTGTTAAAGACTGCTTCATCACATCGCCACCAACATTCTCATCTTCAACAACCCCATCTGTGCCCGCGACAGTATTCACACCAGCACGACCGAAAATGTTGTCCAGACCCTTGGTGACTTGCTCAGGTTCATGTGTCGTGAGTGAACGAGAAATCACCGACGTTATGACTTGACTTCCCGAGGGCTTGAGCGACCGGAGCACGTTCCTATCGTCTACAATCAGAAACCCCGGTGCGGTCGTCGAAGCAAGTAAGCTTCTGATCGTGCCTGGGAAAGATATCTCGTGTAGTGGCTTGATCTCGCCGCCACTAATGTTGAGGACGAGCACCTTTGTGGACCTTGGCTTTTGAGACCTCGAGATACTGACCGCGACTGTCCCATCGAGCTTGTTGACCGCCAGGAAGCTTGGGGCCTGGCTCTGTGGGGAAACCAGAGCTGGATCCAGGCTTATGGTCGAGGTAACTTGGCTCGTCAGGGTATCATAGACCGTGAGCATCTGGGACAAACATACGAGGTAACGTCCTGAAAATTCCATTTTGCCATCGCCTTGGTGCAGGAGGTCTGGCTGCGAAAGACTGATCTGACCTGTTCGAGGGTCGATGAGGTGGACGAAGCGGGTAGAATCAGATTGCCAGGACCAAGAGCCGGCAAGCACGGAGCCATCGTCGGAGTAGACCAAGGCCGCCCATGTTGCTGCTTCGGTTCGTCCAGAAGCATCTTGTTCGCATGGAATCGTCCTCGAGCATGTCCAGGTGTAGAGTTGCTCGTTTGAACTGTTCCTCACAGCGACACCGTTCCGATGTCTAGCCTTGGGTGACCAGAGTCTGATATTCGCATCGGAACCGATTGTCGCCATCTCGAGTCTGGTGGGACTCACAGCCAGACCAAGGATGGAGTGCGGACCCGGCTTGTGTGGTTCATCAACACGCGTTACCAGCTCCCATGTGTTGTCGTTGTCATTCACTGTCCACAATCTGAGGCTTGTCTCCGTGGCTGATCCCCGGTCTCTGGAAGCGTCAGCCTCGATGTACCGCGCATCGAGATCTTGATCATTTGGTTGCCATTCATCAACGGTTGCCAACCACTTCCCATCGTGGCTGACGGCAATCTGCGTAACATTTGGCTCTTGCACAGACTGGCCCGAGGGTGCAACGTTTAACGCTGTCGTCATGTTTCTTGTCAGAGCTTGTCGGCCTATCTGCAAGTCCGACTCCAGGTCATAGGATTGCAGAAGAGTCGAGCTTTTTCCTCGCAGTGAGCCCTTGGTAACAGGATTGGCAGGGATCGCAGCAAATAGGCGATTTTCAGCCGTGGGATGCAAGGCCACTGGAGCTCGATGGTGTTGGGTGTCACCCAGAGCAAGGCCGTTGATATTCGTGGACGGGAGCAGATCTGCTGTTGACAAGACCATTATTGAATTGTCACCCAACCGTAATGCGTACGATGATCCTGAGGCGGATACCGTCAGACCAAGAATAGAAGTAGAAAGATGAGGCAAGAATTGCTTCTGGTTCGTATCCAGCTGCCAAATCACTAGCACTGTCTCGTCGCCTCCGGAGATGAGGTAGTTGCGGTCCCGGGACCACTTCAACGTGTTGACGCTTGTCCTATGCCAGTGGAGTTTACGGCCAACGATGTCCTGATTCAAGTTCTTTTTCTCCCTCCCAATGAGCTTGAAAAGAACATCTTCGTAGTGGATAATGGCTCCGTTTTGTAGACCGACAGCCACGTCCAGGAACGGAACCTTCCTCGATGTCTTGGATTTTCCAATATTGATTTGAGCGTCAAAGGAGATGATCGAGCCAGGAAAGGAGATCTCTCTCCATGTATAAGTCAAATCCAAGCCTCCATCAGCCGTGAGTTGCGACTGACCAACTAGGATCCTGTCACGGGCAGAGGCCACTAGAATGCTTCCTTGAGCATGTGCTTGTATGCTCGAGAGTCGTAAATTCCTTTGCAGCACCACTTGAAGCTGATTGAACTGGTTGGTAGCAGTATCCACGGCAAATGCAACTGCAGATGTGCCCTTTCCTTCACTCTGCTGGAGGACAAGAACTATCTCCTTCTTGTCTTGCGAATGGATTGGCAAAACCTGTTGCACTCCTCTGCCCAGTTCCTGTTTGCGCAGGATTACGCCGGACACCCAGTCCCACATCGAAAGGAGCCCCCTCGAGTTGGATACATATAATCTGCTCGGATCTGCGGTCGAAAGAGCGCAGTTCGTTATGTCAGATTTGTTGTCGACTTGGAAACTTCTGACCAGGAGGGAGGTTTTGGTGGAGAAGATCTTGACATCAGAATGGGTTGGAATGATCAGGAACTGGTTGTCGCTTGTGAAGATGGGGTCTTGCTCGATGAAGGTGCCGCCATGCCCTCTCGAGAGTGACCAGTCGGAGGAAACAGGTTGTGCTTTTTTCGATTTCGATGGAGTTTCCGACACTTTGCTAGGTTTGGTTTTCACTGCCAATGCCTTTGTGTTGTCCGTGCTGATGTCCTCCCACATAGTCATGTCGATCGTCTGTCCCTTCTCTTTAGATGGTGTTTCCACAGCTCGTGTTGATTTTGCCTGCGATTTCGGCGACTTCTCAGGCTCGTGCCGAGGGACTCGCGGTGTGACTTCGTAGGGACCCAGCTCCTGTACATCGGGAGGTCGAGCGGTCCCGTTCTTCAGCGGCGTCTCTTCTGATGTTGCGTGGGCTGATGTAGAAGCACTTTCGTCTGCGCTTTTGCGACTGTTTCTCTTCCTTTGCCGCTTGCTAGCATGAGGGCTGTCGCTGGCAGCGCCGTCAAATGCGACGCCTGCATCTCGCTTGGCTAATTGGGCCATTGGTATTTGTCTCGTACAGATGTAGCCTCACATGAAGACGGCATTGGGAAACAGCCTCGACTGCGTCCATGAAGCAGAACTTTTTTCTCCGCACGAGGAAAAGGCGGAAGGTCTGCCGGGTCGTTTGCCAAGGCGCAGCCTCGCCTCAGCCTTGTCTCTGCAGGCGGATTTTCTTGCGGCCCTCGAGGCGAACAAGTCGACGAAATCTGCAACAACTTCCCCAGCGTCTCATCTGGCTCAAACAAGTCGCTCACAAAGGTCTTTTCTGCGGTATCCGACAAGATGATCATCCCCATTCGTTGTTTCTCATGCGGAAAGGTAGCCGGTTGTTCTTCGCCGCAGTTTGCGCCCTCGACTAACCATGTGAACTTGTAGGTCATCGCCGATATCTGGGAGCGATACATGAAGTTACTCGAAGGTGGCATGTCCGATGGGTTAGTCCAAATACACTATTTGTCTGCGCAGACTCACGCGGTTTCTGACACTTCATCATTTGCATAGTGAGGCCATGGACCAAGTTGGCGCGAAAAGATACTGCTGCCGGCGCATGCTGATGACACACGTGGATCTGATCGAGAAATTACTACAGTACGTCGATTATCTCTTTGCAGTGCAAGAAACGCTTCCTCGTGGGCCATGGCTAACAGGCTTTTGCAACGAATAGATACGATCCTGCGGAACGAAGACTGAAGGCTCAATAAAACCCTCGATAGACCACCTTCCATCTGCGTGATCGCGCAACGATCGCTTCAGACGGAAAGACTACGATGTGAACACATTGGACGGCACTGGTCGGACGCTTTAGTGGTTGAATCTCTTAGGCGACGCA
The DNA here is from genome assembly GCA_035928285.1 of Vermiconidia calcicola. NCBI lineage: Eukaryota > Fungi > Ascomycota > Dothideomycetes > Mycosphaerellales > Extremaceae > Vermiconidia > Vermiconidia calcicola. The sequence continues at coordinate 539,868 of JAXLQG010000011.1, forward strand.
TCGTCCATTTGCAAGGCGTTGGTGGCAATTCTTTGAATCCTACATCCGGTCCTGCTGGAATCCGAGAAAGCGAAAACGGACAAGATTCAAAAGCAACGGGAGACACAAGGGTCTGAGCAAAGGCGTATTGTATTACATGGAGTTTAGGAAGCCGCCGTTTTGATCAAGATGAGATGAATATTGGAATTGTGGAAAGCGTTCTATGGGCACGGTGTTCGTCCTGCCAGGCAAGTGTGAAGCAGAAGCTGGTGCCTTGATGCTTCAAGATCTCCCAGATGGCTTCCATATGCTCCACCAACATTTGACCTCGGCGGGGGTTCCATCTCGCCCATGCCAATCATCATATCCAGAGTCAGTGCCCTCGGCCACGTTTTCGAATCCGGACTGGCGCAAGGTATACCGCAAGTCCTCTCTTTCACCATTATAGCGGTCTCGTATCGGAAGCTCGACGATGAACCTGGCACTTGCATCCCAGCTGATCCATCTGCGAACAGTGCTCACAAGGAGCCTTGGATGTTCCGAGGAGTAGATAGGATCCGCTGCAAGAATGACCATGTATTTTTCTCCTTGATGCCTTGGCACATCTGTCTCATCAGCCCAGTCGAGTGCTCTTGCATGGACTTGACCACGGTTTCTGGCAACCAATTCCCGATTGTGTTCGAGATTCTGTTGGAGATTTGGGAGAATTTCAGGCAAGTCAGTCAACAGGACCTGCGTGTGCCAGACACAAGCCGCCGCGATGCCGACAAGCCCTGTACCGGCCCCCAATTCCAAGACTTGGGAACAGGCAGCAGGAATATACCGACGGCACTGTGCGAGTCGTTGTGCTAGCAACAATGACGATGTCCATGTCTTCAGTCCCAGATTATCCTCTGTGAGCGAAGGCTCGTGGAGGTTGATAGACAGTTCATCATTGACCCCGAAAGTCCGGGTCATTGCAGGCATAGCGTTCCTGCCCGAACGCTCACTCAGTCTAGCGCTTGCGGCGTTCCATATTCCCTCTCTGGCGTCATCATCTTCGATCCAATGGAGACTTGAGGAGACGATCGAAGTCAAGTAAGTTGGAACTCCTTGTTCGTCGACTCTACGGCAAACGACATGATTCTGGAGTGTGAACGTGGGTGGTCCGAAAGAGAGGAGAGCTAGAGCTTCCAGCAGAGCGGCCGCTGTGGGCTTCTGATAGAGCTGAGGAAGATCATGCACTAATCACCTGGTTGGAAATGAAGAAATGAAAAAGATCGAGAGCGGTGATAACCACGCTGGATCGCTGACCTACCATGCAGTACTGTAGGTTCTTCCTGAGGCGACCATGGACCTTTGGGCTTTGATGAAGGAGGCTGACTGCCCAACATGCGGTTTGGGGATGTACTTGTCAGGCCCCGAGTGTGTGGAGGTCGGCAGAAAGAGAGTGTATTACGTGATGTAGAGTCGGATTTGGAAGCGGCTCAATTTCAGATGCGTATTCTGCACGTTCTCGACGTGACGAAGACGGACGGTACTTGATGGGAAGTGGTGGGAAAAGCAATTTTCTTTCTTGGGTTGGATTTTGTGGAAATTGCATGAGAGAAAATGTCCATGGACAAGTTTACAACAGGTGTTGATTGGTTGGTAGATTCAGCCTCGCAATCGTTCACTATGCCTGAAAGAGAAGCTCAGATCTGAGAGAAGAACAAGAATGAATAATGCTCCGACCCATCTCACAGTGCACAGTGCACAGCATGCTTTTGTGCGAGGTACATACAATGCTCACAATGCTGAACATCGTCTGCTCTGTCAATCCCTCAGTAAGCGCCGAAATTATCTGCTTATTTACTTGAGATCCTACGGAGAGAAAGACCAGCATGCTGAGTCTACTAAACGACCTGCCCGTCTCGAACCATACTACGTAGTAGTCCGTATACACACTATCCCTACCGGGCTTTGGTGAGCCAATTTCCCCCGCCCCTGATCCAGACTACTAGTACCGTGACTGTCCCAGAATCCGGATTGATCGCGACTCGCCAACTAAGTTACTCGCCAACAATAAATGATGACGATGTTCCTGTTGTAAACACCTAGAAAACGATGACACATGAAATTGCAAGGCGGCCGATTATTGCCCATGTAAATATCCGTAGCATGGGCCGTGTTCTTTTGTGCAAGTACTGCTATGCACGACGGCGGATGCGTCGGATGGGCGTACGTCAAGTACATTGTGGTGATTGTGGTCAAGCCACGCGACGGCAATACCGAGCAGGAAGCACGGATAGAATCTGGTCCAAGCCTACCATGACGGACAGATCTAGACAAGTCGATGCCTGCAGTAGATTGTACTTTCGTACACAGCTCTTTTCATTGCTGGTCATGGTATGTGTCTATGCGTTGGGGGCGTTTGAACAGTACCTACCTAGTCCATAAGGTTGTAATAAGTCGTGGCGCGAAGGAATCAAATTCCCAAATATGGCTGTGTTTTGGGAAATTTCAACAGGCGTTTAGGGCGTCAGCCTCAAACAACCTCGGTAGATCTTGATTGGTCGTCACCATTCCTATTTAGGTATGGTGCACCTCTGGTCCAGCAAAAATTCGGTGATCTCCTTTGAATCCTCCTCCTCCTCCTCCTGAGATCCTCCTGCCCCTGAGACCAGCATGTTGTTGTTTGTCTGGCCTCTCCGCCCCGCATCTCCTGAACGAATCCATACAGCCCTGTCTGCCGGCTTACATCGAGCTGGATGTTGTTCGTCCAGGCCTCGAGGGACGGTGCAATCATGGCATGGGATCTGGATGCTAGGTAGTTACCACAGGGCGATGCTTATGCTTGACAATCCCCGTGTTCCGGGTCGTCTAGGCCTGACGTCTGTCACTGTCAGGTACTCGTACGCTTTCCTGGACCATAGAAGGCGAGAAGGCGAGAAGGGTACCTGCAGCAGTCTCGGTAGTTAATTTAGTATCAAGCTTCTTCCCACGTTGTCGGCGTCAATGTCGATGTCGACGCCGGGACCAGGCTCCTTCAGCTGCCAGCCATCAGACATCAAATCTACACCAACACATAACTACCTTGTATCTACGGAGTACTTCGTATTCAATCGACCTTGACCTGTGCCACTCCGCAGCTTCAAGCGCTGACATCCACCCTTGATCGGTCGGCTGCTCCATCCGAATTAACTTACTCCGTAGTGACCCAGGCACTCCCAGCATGGACCGACTCCATCATGTCTCCTCCACCTCCTTTTCCAGTAACGCTTTGTCCCAGAGGAGCTAACGTCTCGGTTGAGAGATTAGCTTCCCTCTTTCACTGCTCTTTTCACGCTTCTCCATTCTCTGAGGCCGCCCGCGTGGCTGCCTGAACCCATGTCCGCCTCGAGGCCGCTGCCATGATGGCCATCACCGCCCTGTTTGGGGCTCTTCCACACTGGAGCCGAATAAGTACTACCTGTGCCCGTCCTCTCCTCGTGCTTAACCTCTCCCTCAGCTCGCAACACTTGACCGCAAACTCGATTGATTTTTCAATCATCCACTCTTTTTGAGCTCGTTCTGATTTTCAAGGTCATTGACCTTAGCCACTCTTTATCAACTCCAGTAACCTAATCCAACAAACATGCACTACCTGTCCTACGCCCTGCCGCTGGCTGCTTTGGCCAGCGGCGCCTTTGCCAACCCGCTCGAAGCCCGTGGATGGTCATCTTGCAAGGACAACGCCTGCTTGGCCGCTGTCACTGGCAAAGCCGCTCTCGGTGACGACAGCCTCCGAAGTGCTCACTGCGCCAGCTTCCTGGCCACCACCGTCACTCCTCCTGCCGTCACCGTCACCGAGTCTGTTACTGGGGAATGGTCCGACTGGAAGGCCAAGGCCAAGCGCGCCAGCGTGACCGTCTGCCCCAACGAGGTCCCCAACTACGCCAGTGCTTGCGACGAGGCCGCCTATACCAGCGCATGCTCATGCTTCGGCTTCACTGAGGTCAAGACCACTACAATCGCCCCAACCACCACCACCAAGACCGTCTACGTCGCTGCCACTGGCGTCACTGGTGGTTCTGGCTCAGGCTCAGGCTCCTGCACTGCCACCGTTGTCTCTGGCACCACCTGCCCGGCTGCCACCACCACCACTGTTACCGCCAGCGGATGGGGCTCCGCTTCATCATGCAAGGCTGGTTCAACCACCACTGTCACCGTCACCAAGGGCGGCCCGTCTGCCACCACCACTACCACCACCACCTCGGCCACCCCAACTTCATGCATCGTCACTGATGCATTGGCCAGCGCCATTGCCGCCAACTTCACTCTCCTGCTCGAGTACACTTCGTACGCCGGTCAAGCCAACCCATACATCCCAGCTGGCCGAGGCTACAAGCAGGACGTCTCCGATGCCACTCTTGCCGCCGACTTCAGCGACATTTCCGACTCCATCAACTTTATGGCTGGCTTCCCTGTAAGTTAAACCTTCGTTGAGTCTTCAGTGAAATCTTGTACTGACCAAATTGTGTCCAGCTCGGCTCTGTGACTTTTGCCAGCAAGCAAGCCTTCGACTATGGCCAGGGCAGGCTCCAACCCGAAGTCAGCGTGTCCACCCTCAACGTCTGGCACGACTGCAACAGCATCACCTGGAGATGGAGACTGTCCGCCAGCCCCAATGCCTACCCAGTCAATGGAATCAACTACATGATCATTGACAGCGACGGCAAGATCCAGAAGAACTATGCCGAATTCGACAACGGTGCCTGGCTCCAGTCCTATGGCCAACAGTGTGCCACCCAGAACGTCACCGTCACCAGCCCTGCCGCCACCAAGCGATGGGCCGTTGACAGCACTCTGCTCAAGGCTCGTGGCTTCCAGAACTAAGATGTTCCCACCCCTGTGCAACAGTGTAGGGGACCTTGGGTCATGAAGTGGTAATAATGGAGGGTACACACGCCCGCGACTTCGTCATTTCCTTTTTTTCGGCACGCAACATTCCAACGGGGCATTAGCATAGGCAAGGATATGAGGGGGGATGGGTTTCGTTTCATGTATCAAAAAATGTGTGTTCAGCTTCTTCTTGTTTTCGGAAGGGCCTCAAACTCAAAGAATGATTCGGATGTGAAACGCATGGAAAGAAACCTTTCAATCTAATCATTGCGGTAATGCAGAACACTCTTGACGGACTAATGAATGTCATGGCATCGCATCGCATCACCTTCATATACCTTTGAGTGTCCGTCTAAGTTGATCCTCACAAATTTATTTGTCCCCCAAAAAGTGTTCTTCTGAATGGCAATGCTGAGCGAATATTTTGATGCATGGAACCAAAGAATTGACCTCTCAGCCGCTCTACTCATGATTCGTACTCTTCTGCTTGTGTCAGGATTTCCTTGAATGCACGCATACAGCCCAGGCAAGCCATGCTGTCACTTCTGTGCGTCGCACAGGAAGCCGTCTTAAAGCGTCCTTTTGCAGACAGACGTCGATCAAGCTGTTATTGACTGCTGTCATTTCTAGGATCGTTTCGGCGTCTAAAATAGGGCCTAGCCTAGATAGACGGGCCAGGTTCACAGGCTTTCAAGGTCGTCACACGGTCCTAAAGCTTGTCCTCAATCCAACGTTTGGCGATGTTTATTACAATCCACAGTATTCTTCAACGGCACAATTCTGACACGCGATTGCATTCGGAACTCCAGCTCACTAGGACACAGAAATTTGAAATGTTCTTAGGAGGAGTAGGGTAGACTGCGGCGCTGATGTCAGGTTGCTACGCTTCGGTCTCGCATCTCGGACTTCCGGACGGAGTTCCAGCATCTTATTCAACATACATCAGAACCATCCATCAGACATATAAAGAAGTCAGCCATACTGTACCATTACTTGCTCTACCCTTCCGACCGATCAACAACAACTGACCCCAAACTTCACACCGTCTCTCTACAGAACACTAGTTAGTACACAGCATACTCATCCGCCTCTCCCACTTGAACAACACAATACAATACGATAACAGACAGAGTCTCATAGCAATGAGCTCGACAGACACGCCGGGACCGAAATCGACGACGTATTCGCAAGGCCACAGCGCCAGCGTCGTCGCATCACACGTGTCCCGCACCGTCGAAAACTCAGCCTCCTTCCTGACACCCCATCTCAAGCCGTCCTTCACCATCGTAGACCTTGGCTGCGGCCCGGGCACCATCACCCGAGGCTTCTGCCCATTCGTCCCCGACGGCCGCGTGATTGGGATCGACTCTTCACCGGCCGTCATCGAGCAAGCGCGCTCCCTCGCGACGAGCGGGCCCTCGGGTGACTCAGACTCAGACTTAGACCCCCAAGGAACGTCCTCCTCATCACAGTATCCGCATCCGTATGCCAACCTAAGTTTCCGCGTCGGCGACATCACCGCCACGCCCTTACCCTTCGCCGACGATTCCGTCGACGTGGTCTACACGCACCAAACGCTCATCCACATCCCGCTGCCCGGCCCCGTCAGTGTCATCCGGGAAATCCATCGAATCCTCAAGCCCGGCAGCGGTATTCTCGCAATGCGCGAGGCGGACCACGCAGCCATGCAACCGAGCACGCCGGCTCTCGAACAGTACTGGTCAGGAGTCTTCGCGTCTGCGCGGGCCATGGGCGCTCAGGGCGAGGGCACGGGTCGGCGGCTGCACTTGTGGGCTCAGGAGGCGGGCTTTGAGCGCTCCAAGATGCAGGTGGGTGCGGGCGCGACCGTCTACACGGCTCCCGAGGAGGCGAAATGGTGGGCCGGCGTGCATGTTGGTCGGCTTGAAGGTGAGGTTGGCGACAAGTGGTTGCGGGACTTGAAGATTGTCCGGAGTCAGCAGGAGATCGAGGATATGAAGGTTGCCCTGAGAGTCTGGGGAGAGAGCCCCGACGCTTGGTATTCGGTCATGCAGGGCGAGGTGCTTTGCTGGAAGTAAGCGACGGAAGCACGAATAACCAGAGCAGGACTCTCACTGCCTCGCAAGAGATGGGCAGTAAATCTTGGTGTTTTTGGTACGCCAATCCAGACTTAACTAAGGTATTACTAGTAGGTACATCACATATCAACAGCCTTTTTTCATCGCAAGATTCTCAGCAGGCCCAAAATCTCGCCACCACGTCCATCCTGCACAATCAGAACCGATGCCTCATAGTCAGGACTTGCGATGATGGCGCTAAACAGGTCAACCGGCTGAGGCTCTGCCCGACCACGTCCGAGTTGCATTCTCGGAGCAGAGCTGCCCTTTCATCTTTGCGGGATTGACCCTCAATTGAACATCGATTCAAATCCTAGACCTGGTCACTATTCGTCGAGGTCCGCATCCGCTGGTAGCTGCCATCTGGCTGCGGATGCCGGCGCATGGCATTGCCAGCATCCCTTCCTGTCTGGACTCCACGAAGATTGGCATGATTGTCCTCCAACCGCAATTTCTCGTTTCCGTCCTGCTTTTCGGGTTCCTTGTACTCGACCCAACCTTGTAGACCAGGTGCGAAGAAGAACTTTCCCTGCCAAACGCCTGTTGATCGTGAGGACGTGGACAAGCGAAGGGCTCGACGGTTTTCTTTCACCTTTGTAGAAGCTCAACAAAGCGCAGAACAGCGATGGTTGCAACAGAACAGAAGGCAGCCCATCCTCTCATACCATTGCTGCGAATGTCTTGGCTCATTTCATTCCAAGCATTGCTGTACACTCCGCAGGGGAAGACGAAGCTCCAAAAGCCTAGCCAGTAGAGTAAGCAGGAACAATAGGAATGAGTGAGTTCATGACTTACCAACATTGAAGGTTTTGGGCACCTTCGCATGCACCGAAAAACAAGCCTCAACAAGAAGAAACGACGCCAAACCGAGCAGGAGGAGAGCAACGATGATGCTAGCCTAGTGAATTCCTTCAGCGATGGTTGCCATGGTCGCTGCATTGTTGGGAGGCTGTGGAGGGTGCTCCAAGGTGAATCTGTGCTCCCTGACCAGACTACCCAGACCAACCGCCAGCTGCTGGATCGAAAATGCACCCATTCCGAAAGGTCCAACTGGGACAAATGTGCTGATTATTGCGTCTCGTGGTGGGAGTTGGTAGCTCATAAGGCGCCAGAAATACAGAGACAGGATGACCAGCCACATGCCAACCCCGAGGGACTACATGAGGAACGATGTCACCAGCAGGGTGACGCTGTTCTTGTAGGCGAGGCAAGGAGAAATGGCTCCACCAACCGTCGAGTCGACGATGAGTGGAATGAAGGTCAAGAACCAAGCGCCGTTGATATCCGAAAAAGAATGCTGCTGCTGGCGCCGATACATGAAGAAGACGCCACCGAATGCAACGAAGAGGCTCATGGCTGCTGCGATCCAGTACATGACTTCTGCAACGTACATTGCTGCTTGGTGATGGGAGTAAAAGCTGACTATGCCCAGGATGATGGTCTCGAATGCGACTGCGACAGCGCCTAGGTAGCTGGTCTGCGAGAAGTCGTCGACAACACCTTTGGCGACTTGTGGGTACATCATCACGCGGAGGAGGCCCAAGGTCATGAAGAAGGCGAAGATGCAGATATCAGCAATCTATGTACGCATCAGCTTACGGCTTCGGTTTGCATGGCGTGGTACGCACCCAGAAGATGTATGCTATCGTCTTCAACCATCCTGCTGGGTAGGGGAAATGGCAAGGAGTTGCGTACATACGCCTGGGAAGTGTTTGTCAATCCAGATGAAAGGCTAGGCCGACTACAGGGCTACGCATGCTGGTATTGGAGCTTACCTGTCCCCATGGGCACTGTGAACCATGACGGGTCGGCTGTTATGATGCGCTGGAAGCAGATGTCAACCGTGATGACCTTTTCTGGACGTCGCAGCTGGTAGACGTACCTCCCTCCAGTCATTCGCTTTGAACCATGTTTTCAGATTCGGTTTCAGAGCTGCCATTGTGCCAGCCTCGTACACCAGACGGAAGGGGATGGCAGTTGAGAAAGCCCATGATTCAGGCAGGTCAGATATGTACATGCAACTCTGCACGGAACCACGGCGAGTGCATTCAATATCGGTTGAGGCTTTCGAAAAATGACGTAGCGAACCATTCATGGGTCAAAGGCATTTGTTCTCCAGGCAGACACAGGCACAATCCCCGCCCGTTAAGCTTGACATCAGCCCATAAGGGCCCTAAACTTTGCCAATAATGGTACCATCAGCGCCCATAAAAGGCTGGTGAGGATCGCCGACGGGCCGGTAAATCGTGAATCATTACCACTGATGCCATCATGATGCCACCATCATCCACTTCAGATCTCTTGATATCAGCGCTGACAGTGTCGTAGTAGCGATATAGCGAACCATCCATCATTCGCATTCTATCTTGACGAGACATCCCTTGGCCTTGAGCTGACAGAAGAAGAGGTCTTCCTCAGCGAAGATCCACATACCCTCTTTCGCAAAGCAGAAGTTCGCCGCGAACCCGACAGTAACAATCTTACCGACGAGAGTGCCATCTGGTGCCCAGCAGTGTACACCATCACCTAATCATGTGTCTCAGCGGGACTATCCTTGAACAATTGTCTGAAGGAAAGAAGAGCTTACCGCATCCAGAATATACGTAACCTTTTTCATCGCACTTGATGCCGTCAGGGATACCGATCGCACAAAATGCAAAGACGCGCCTGTTATGCAACTCTCGTCCATCGACAACATCATAAACGTAGATGGTCCCAGGCAACTTGGGGTTCATTGAGAACTGGTGCCCATCACCAGGGCCAGCATGTGCCTGGACTGCCCCGGTGTCTGTGACATACAGGCGCTTATAATCCGGACTGAAGCACAGCCCGTTACACTCAACAAAGCCATCTGCCACCATCCAGCACTCTTTACTGGTCGGATTGAACCGATAGACTTGAGGGGGCAGCATAGAGGCCGGCCGGAAACCCTGATGATAGCCATAGTTTGGATCGGTAAACCAAATTTCCCCGGTCTCATGGTGGACAACGACATCGTTGACGGAATTGAACTCGCGGCCGTAGAAATTGTTGATGAGTGTTTCTGATTTTTCGGTGACAGGATCGACATGAACAAGGCCCGACGGTGTTGTTCTATCGCCTTGCGAGCAGTATAGGACACCGTCTTTATAGTTGCAAGCGCCGTTCGCTTGAACTACCTCGGGAAAGTCGAGCTGAGTGACTTTGTGGGTGGCTGCATCGATGGCATAGAGGTGGACAGGATCGCAGGTCTGGAAGTTCGAAGTGAAGTAGATGCAATGGGTTGGGCGTACATAGACACCTGCTTCGTGTGCGAATTGATAGTCTCGCTTCTCGACAAGGGTAAGTTTTGGCGAGTCTCCCAGGACATCTTCCGCGAAGCGTTCAGAGTAGACACAGAAGCCAGGATTCTTACTGTAGGAGCGAGCGAACGAAGAGTCCTTGACAGCACGGCTGTGGTCTACTCGCACTATCTCGGTAAAAGATTGGCCTGTCATGATGAAGATGTCGGAAAGTGCTGGAGGAACACAGTTTGCTCAAGGCCAATTCGAATTACCGGACGCTCTCTGAATGCGGAGGGCCCAGATGGAGAAGTTTTTCTCCCAGGTTGGTGGCGCTTTCGCTGGAACGATGAGATGTCCGAACTTGAGTCTGGACACGGAGTATCACTGGAGGTGTTCCTGTCAGTCTTCAGATGGTTGTTCAGCTCAGCCTAGTGAAGTCCAAAACGGCAACCAACACTGGACGGGTACTTACAACCGCCCATCATCCCCTGACAATTGTGGCTGGGCCCTTCCGGGGTCCTCACCGAGTTTTCCCCATGCTTGATGTCTCTTTCTGGCCTCGTGGGGCCTCATGTACCGGCATGTACCCCCTACAGCCTACTGTGTGCGGAGGTACAAGTCGCGGAAGTACCACCATCATGCCACCTACAGCGACGACTCGGCAGAACCGCCGGCTGGAAGCCGCACGCCAACCTCTTGATGCCTTCTTATATCCCAGTTCCTGCCGACTAGACTTTTGCCTAACGGCGCCTTCAATATGGCTTAAGCACGACCCATATGGAGCTTACAACATGATTCGACAGCATTGGTCCATCGAGGCTCTGAGCATCTCCTCTCGAGAGAGACCGTGCCGGTGAACATGCCGTGAAAGAGTCCTGATAACAGACGCCATGGGCAGTTCACCGTGAGCACTGCAAGATTCTTCACAGTCTCCAAATGCTTAGCGACGCTTGCTCGTACCAGTACTTGGGCTATCGCAGGAAACTCGAGTCCGAGTCGCGAATCAAGTTAGTCAACCCACCCATGGTCCAGCAGATTAAACGCTTAAACGGTCCACTTCCTTGATGGACTGATACGTCCCCACGTCTGGCACTCCGTACGCCGTACGCCGTATGCAAATATGTTATCGCACCTGAAGTCTGGGCAGACCGGAGAGAGGGAAGTGGAGGCCCCAGGATCCCCGGGACTGGTTCTCCAGATGGAATGGCTGTGGATCAGTATCGAAGTATAAGAACGAACTCCCACGGCGAACCAGGTCCAGACTTCTCCTGGTCCTCATCGATACCCTTCCTCCTTTCCTGCCAGTACTATCTGCTGCTCAATACCTTCAACTCATCCTCACGATGGACACGGCTCCGACCTTCATGGGTCTTCGTGGCCAACCTCTCATCTATGCTGTCACATTCACCAGCTCCATCGGCTTCCTTCTTTTTGGGTACGATCTCGGCTTCATGGGAGGATTGACCACTTCCACCAAGTTCCTGAACGTCTTCGGCAATCCAGATTCTGCCCTCTTGGGCTTCATCGTCGCCAGCTACGAAGTGGGAGCTCTCTTGGGAGCTCTCTTCCAATTCGCTCTTGGTGACCGATACGGTCGTAAAACAAACAACCTTGGTGGTGCGGTCTTGGTCGTGATCGGAGCCATCTTGCAGGCTTCAACCACCACACTCGCCCAATTCCTTATTGGCCGCATCGTTGGAGGGTTTGGCCTTGGGTGTATGACTACCGTCATTCCAATCTGGCTGACTGAGTGTGCTACTCGGGCCAATCGAGGTTGGTCTCCATGTCCAATTTTCCACTCCCATTGATACTGATACCACCAAGGTCGTATGATGGCCATGCAGCTCTCAAACCTGATCATCGGACTCATTCTTTCCAACTGGCTCGACTATGGCATGGCCGACTACTCCTCCAGCATCTCTTGGCGTTTCCCTTGTGCCTTCCAGATCATCTTCTGCATTCTCGTCTGCTGCCTGATGCCGTTTTTGCCAGAGTCTCCCCGCTATCTCTTCCGCTCTGGGCAAGTTGAACGAGGCACGACCTCCATGGCTGCGCTTCGTGGCACTACCCGAGACAATCCGGACGTCCAACTGGAGATCAAGGAGATTCAGTATATTCTCACAGTCGAAGCTGAAGAAGTTGGAACATGGTCGGATTGCTTCAAGGATGGCGGTATCTACGGCTGGCAACGAGTGGCTATCGCTTTCTCTGCCAACTTCTTCCAGCAACTGTCCGGGGTCAATGTCATGTCGTCCCTTGGTCCCTACATCTTTCAGACTTCGATCGGCATGAGCGCTCGCAACGCTCTTCTGGTATCTGGTGGTCTTCAGGTCTACTACTTCCTTAGCTCCTTGATCCCATGGTACACGACGAACAATGTCGGTCGCAGAAAGCTCTTCATGATCGGATCAGCCGGTATGGGAGTTTGTATGCTTCTGTCTGCTGCCTTTGTCGGCGTCGGCACCAAGGGTCTTGGATATGCTGCCGCGGTGGTTCTTTACATCTTCCACACTTTCTTCACCCTTGGATGGCAGTCGAATATGTGGATCTACCCCAGCGAGATCTTACCGCTGAAGCTTCGTCTTCGTGGAGGTGCGCTTGCGGTTGTGTCCCAGTGGCTGTTCACCTTTGTGGTTGTCCAGATGACTCCTCCGTAAGTCCTTCGAACTTTTCTCTGCACCGGAATGAAGAGCTGACAAGTTGCAGTATGATCACGAACATCAACTACAAGAGCTACATTGTCTTTGCAGTGATCAACTTCGCCACGATACCTTGCGTGTACTTCTTCTATGTAAGTTGTCCACCTTGGCTTTGTCTGCTTCTACGGACTGACACGTTTGACATAGCCGGAAACACTCAAACTTCCGCTCGAGGCGATAGATCTACTGTTCACAGGCCGTCCAGGAGAGCAGCGTCCGAGCTTCATGCAGGCTGTCCGGAACTCCAAGAGCCAGGAGTTTAAAGACACTATCATGGCGACTTTGATTGAACGGGCTGACCAAGAGCCCGACACTGGTATTAAGATGGGCCCGATCCACGATGAGACTGCTAAAGTGTGAATGGGACAGCGACGCTGCAGTGCAGCGCCCATGGAGGTTCAAGTTGTCTTTGATGGAATGTTAAAGAGATACTATACATCATCTCTCAGGCATGCTTTAGATAGGGTCTCGGCGATAGTTCAAATGAAGGCTGAAGACTTGTCGGGAAAGAAAGAATAAAATATTCCAGCACCACTTAGAAGTCCTTCAGAGCTTCAAAATCAGCAGATTAGACTCGGAAAAATACTGCAACACCGCGTCCTGCTACCCTCTAGACAGTCCGTCAACATACCTAGGTAACCAGTACTCAACTCGAACAATTCTGGACATGTGCTCTGCGTAGAGGCGGGGGTCGTTGATCAGCCAATCAAGTTACAGACTGGGGTTGACTTCTTACAAAATTCATTCCCCGGGTTTTCGGCCCATCATTCATTGTTCATCCTCCACCATCCATTCTTCCATCCTCTTCGAATCAACGACCCCAATCCCATCTCTGAGAATGCCACAATCCAATAATGCAAGTCCATCATATTATCAGGAGGTCGCGGCCAATGGTCAACAACCGCAGGATGCAAATGAACCCTCCTCACCAGTGTTGTCCTCCAAATCTACCGGCGAAAAACCAAGCTCTGACACTCCGCGGCAAGTGACCCGGAAAGGCCGGGCATGCATGACATGCAGGAAACTCAAGGTCAAATGCGGAGGACCCGAGAGCGGAGATGGCTTCGGATGCCAGCGATGCCAGCGACTAGGACTCGAGTGCAAGATGGTCAAGAGGTTACGCGTGAGCATGGCCGATGAAGGGTATGTATATATCACACTGGGACGTGCCTCCGTCTTCGCCGTTCTCAAAGTGCCTCGTAACTGAACTGACCATCGGCCAGACAAACGGATCCATCCATGTCCCGGCTTGATCGATCGGTGCGCGCAATACTGGCCAAATTGGACATGCCCTCGCTCGATTCATTTGGACCGGGTTCAATAATGCCAGGGACCGGCGGAACCGCAAAGACGACACGAGAAAACTCGCGCGAGAACTCACCAAACCCGGAGTCCAAGAACGATATCGCCAGTGCCCCAATGGAGGGGCTCTACGAAGCGACTCATCTCAGCGCTTTGCGGTCTCGCACTGGTGGCCCGCCAACAGAACGACGGTTACGCAAGAACATCGAAACTGACCTCATCGCCCAAGGTGTCATTGCCGTTGACGAAGCTGAAAGGATGCTAAGTTTGTATGTTCTGCCATCTTTCCTCACTCTTCCCCCAAAGTTTTTGAGTAGTCACTTTATCTGACCGTTTCTCAGATTCAAAACCACACTCTCCCGATATCTCTTCAATGCCGCGATATCTCCCGAACGCACACTTCACAGCATTCGGTCGTCATCTTCATTACTGTTCACGTCCATTATGGCAGTATCATCTCTCCACATTCCCGGTATGGAGGACATCTACAACCGCAGCCACCGCCAGCTCCGCGAGCTGATCGCGTCGAGCATGTTTGACCGCTCGCATACGCTCGAAGACATCCGCGCCCTATGTATCGCGGCCTTCTGGCTCCCCGACCTGTCATGGAAGCTATCCGGCCATTGCGTGAGGATGGCCACCGAACTCAACCTGCACCAAGCGTTCTTCAAAGCCTTCCATTCCTCCACCTCAGGTCCCGAAGACAATCGTGAAGCAAACCTCGAACGCGCCCGACTCTGGTACCTACTCTACGTACTCGACCACCATTTCAGTATCGCCTACGGCCGACCGCCGGTGACGACCGAGATGCAAGCCATCCGCGAGACAGACCTATTCCTCCAGACGAAAGAATGCACCATGTCCGACCGGCGCGTCATCTCTCAAGTCGCCTTATTCCGGATATTGAGCCGCGCATACGATGCCTTTGGCCTCGAAGCCGGCCGCGCCCTCGGCGACGACGACGAGACTCTCATCATCCACGCTCGCTTCCTCGACGATCTGGGCCGATATCGCGAACATTTCCGCGCCCTCCTGCCCATGGACGAATATGTCGGCGGATACTCGGTGCTGGGACTGGACCTGCACTACCATTTCTGCAGTATGCTGCTTAACTCGCTAGCCCTGCGAGGCCGGTCGATGAACTCGATAGGATCACTCCCACACCGATTGAGGCCGCTGGCCTTCCACGCCATCGAGTCCGCCCATCAGATTCTCGAGATCGTCCTGGGTGAGGCGGACCTGCGTCGCGCCCTGGTCGGTGTGCCGCTGTACCTACACGCGATGATCGCGTTCGCCGTGGTGTTTCTGATCAAAATGTCCTCGATATGGGACGTCATTGGCGTGAGCACCGACGCGCATGCACGCACGAAACCCCTCATCGAGGGCATCATCGCGACCATGCGTGAATGCAAGGCCGGTGGGAATCATATCCTTTACAAAATGGCCACAGGTTTCCAACGACTTCTCGAGCGGAACGGGAACAATGCGGCCTCCGCCTTCGCCTCCGCCACCGCAAAGCCGGAGCCCACTGCCAACGACAGCAGGTTCTCGTTTGCCGCACAGCAGCTGGCCGGACAGGAGTTCCCAGACTCGCTGGCTGCATTGGCTGCCGTGGCCAATGGCCATGCCCATGCCCATGTCCAAAGGTCTGCATCTAGGGCTGGATCTTTGGATTTCGTGACCTCGGCACAGCAACAGCACATGAACGGCCACGCGACCGCGAACGCCTTTGACGCATCAGCATCGTTTGGCTTGCCACCATCCCAAGTCGGCACAACGAGGTCTTCTGACTGGCCGCTCGACGACGATATGCTGTGGAACATGGTGGGTACTGAGTATGATTTGCTGGCGAATGCTCCCGATACAGATATGAACATGAACTTCTATGCATTTTGATCGGCGTCGGCGCGTTATCACTGGGTCCGGCGAGACGAGGCGAGATGGTCGGTTTACAAATACCCCCAATGGTCCACCATTCTTTGCTTTGGTCCAAGGGATGTACGGCGCATGACTAGAGCCGCTTTGTCGCACGTGTCCTGCAGGATAGGCGACGGGTCCACCATTCTAGAACTTGGGGACGACATGGCCTTGTCTTTAATATCTGCGAGGAATAGTTACGGGGAGACATGGCTCTTTTTCTTTCCATTATTATATCCCCTAGGGAAATCTCCATCCCATCCCATCTTGCACTTCACCTTCACACTTCACCCTTCCGCATAACCCTGCCTAAGGTACTGACTGACCTTTGATCAATCGAGATCCGGCACCGGCAGCCCCTGCACAAGCTTCACTCTCCGTCCCAACTTCTCGAGGGCCTTCCTCGAATTCTCCGCCCTCAACTCGGCGCTCGCCTTCTCCGACACCAGCACGAAATCATAAGTCATCAACGCCGTGCCTTCTTTGACGCCATATTTTTCCGCCGTAGCCTTGTCCACTTTCCCCAGATCCACGATCAGCGGACTCTTGACGCCAAACACAGCATCCGAGTTCTCGTACGGGTCGTTCTTGAGATACAATGCCCTATTTTTTATTGTCAGTCACACGTCGGTCCATCCCTTGCCTCCCCCCCCCTTCATTCACATCCACTCGGCCGGGAGAGAAGAAAAAGGAACACGCTACTGCTGCTGCTGCAGCTGCAGCAAAAAGAAAACAAAGCAACAGGGACAGGGACAGGGCGAACTCACGTAATCAAATGATCAAACCCATCCTTCGCAAACATGAAATGCATATGCGCCGGCCTCATGGGATGCCTCCCCAACTTCTTAAGCAACTGGCCCACGGGCCCATCATGCGGAATCGGATACGGCACGGGAACAATAGCCTTGAACCAGAACACTCCCTCCGCATCACTGGTCATGACGCAGCGCCCATCGGGCCCTGTTCTGTCAGCGTGCTGCACATCATAATGTCCCGACGAGTCCGTCTCCCAGATATCGATTTTCACGCCCTCTACGGGTCTGCCCTCGATGTCTTTGACATTGCACACGACCAACAAAGGTTCGCCGTTGTCGTCGTGCGACATCAATTCGCCGTTGGCCATGTGTTCGGCCTCGTGCGTGTGGAAGGGACCCAGCACGGTTCCCTCGGTTGATTTCGCCGGTTTCGGGTGGTCGATGCTGTCGACAAGCAGGGACAGGCCGAAGATGTCGGACAGCAGGATGAATTCCTGTGTTCATTATAGATTCCGTGTTAGCAAGCTTCCATTCCCTTCCTAGTGCGTGTCCTCCTATGGGGAGGACGCATGATAACAACCACCCACTCGCCGGGGGGGCTGCACGAAGCATACCGGTGCGCCAGCACCTGTCACCCATCACCCTCCTCTCCTTTCCCCGACCCCCTCTAGGGAGTTACGCCCCGGGAACCCGTAGCCCCGAACACAAACACAAACACGACCCAGAAAGAAATCAAAGAAAATAAAGAAAATAAAGAAAATAAACAAACAAGCAAACAAAAAGAGAGAGAGAGAGAGAGAATCATACCTGCCTAACATCCGTACAAATCTGGCCCGTCTTCGTCAAGAACTGAATCCCCGCCATCCATTCGCCAGTGCTCAATCTCGTCTCGCGCGCAAAGTCATGTAAATGCACGACGAGCCTCTCGAGAACATAGGTCATCCGCGCGTCGGGGTTGTTACTGTTGATCCGGATCACATTTTCCGTGATGTTGTCGATGGTCAGGTCCATCAACGGTGGGATTTTGACTTGTGTCGGGTCCATCTTGACTTATTCAAGTTGCTCGCTCTTTCTTCCTCTTGTTGTTGCTCTCTCCTTGGGATTTGTAGAATTTGTACAGAATGCAAACTACTCGAGGATTCTAGAAACTACAAACTACAAAAGGAGTTAAAGATCAAAGATCAAAGATGCAAGTTCAAAGATGGGAAATCCCCAAATTCGTGGGGTCTCTACGAAGCGTCCGGTGCGCCGGTATCACCCATTGGCAGGCAGGGTGCAGGGTCGAGGGTCCTGGGGATGGACCTGGACCTGGACCTTGACCTTGGACCTTATCCGATGGAGAAAAAGAGCAGCGTCGTGTGTGCGTCCAATATACCTGGTAAAGAACAAACTTGAACAATGGTCCCACGCAATACTACTCAGTAATAATGGGGCAGCTTCAACTCGGCCCATCACCTTTGCTCTACGAGTAGAGACTTGAAACAGCTGATCAATCATACATATCTCCTGACCGAGCACACAACATGGCTGCAAAAGATCGAATGTTACCGGTCCACTGTCCAGAAAATTGGGTGATGGGGGGGTCTATCCGAAGACCACCGGCAATCGCACTCCCACCACCACAGGGCATCTGGGATTGTGGAGAGGAGGGCCGCCATCATCCGCCTAAAGGGATGGGGGGCTCGGGGGGCCGCAGATGACAAACCAGGCTTCGTACATTGGACGTCTTGAATGGAATCTATTCCGCCAGCCACCTAACACAGTACATGCTAGACGAAAGGTACACACGGTACTTGCATATGCAGAAGTATCAATACAACCGCCCAAACAACAAACGAACTAACCCCCAATTGCAGCGACTGCGAAGTAGGCTTCTTTTCTCAGATCTGATGCTCCATCTGTCACCAACGCCAGCCATCGCTGTTCCCAAACAACATCAGTCATTCTGTTGTACGCATCTACACACCACAACCCTGGTGGAACATCCAAGCTCAACTGCAGCAAATCTTCATGGAAAGAGTAACTCTTGAGTACTAGTATTCCTTCAAGGTCGATGGCCGCTCTGTGAAGCTGTTCGATAAACTCGTGCTGCAAGTGCTTGCAATCGATCGCCCTCGTCGTCATCATCATCTTTTGCTCGTTCTTTCTCACGTGGAGAGAGCATTCCGCCAAACGATCTCGACTCTGTCGACCGGGAATTCGCAGCATTCTGCAGCTGCTGAGTGAGCGGTGGAGGTCGTACATCGAACCGTGCTGGCGAACTGCCGCTTAGTGTAGGTATAATTCTTCTCGACTCGGCCACCGGAGCAGCCATTTCTTTGCTGGGGGTGTCGAGTTTACCCTCGGTCAGATCCAACGAGGCCCTCGCAATGCTCGCAGATCGTATTACAGCCTCTGACGGAGGATTAACTTCAATCGTTGAGCCAGCGGATAGGGGTGGCACGATCTCTGGAGCGGATGTCGCTTCAGTTCCCAGCCCAGCCAGCTGTAATTCGTCTGGTCGGACGTCTCTCCATGAGCACTTTGCATGCTTTTTTGTACAACCCATACAAGCGGTCAGGTTTTTCAAGCAGTCCATATGAAGTCGTCGACATCGGTCGCATGGTGGAACCACTCGATCTCCTTTCCACATGTTGTCCATTCGTCGTACCATTTCAGCCTTGAAGGGACCGCCGTCATCTAACAGCATCGACGGTTTCGAGAGAGGCATTAGAGAGGCCGGAGTGCTGGGAATAGCCACCGTAGGTTGATTTTGCTTGCTAGTGTTGCTAACAGCTAGGTCTGCCGAGTTCGAGCGAGTCTTCTCCGCCGGCGATTCACGCACAGCATCGCTTCTGGCAGTACCCATTGAGGATCGCCGGATGGGGTCTTCGGGCATACCACCTTCTCGCTCGCTCGGAGTCAGGAATTTCTTCATCATCTCGGCTCGCACAGAAGGTGAAGCATCCTTGATCGACTTGCCATTGATGATGGTGACATTTGACGAGTATACCTCATCCGGGGGATGTCTCAGTGGCTCGCTGGGCAATGGCGGACGCTGGTTTCCTTCTCCACCAATAGACTGCCTCAAGTTGACGGCGGTGAATCCTACTGGAGGGGATTGAGACACCTCAATGCTTCTAACCGGCTGAGTATTGTTGATTCCATTCGTGTCAAGCGTGGACATAGGCGAGCCATCTGATCTGACAACATTCCTCTTCAGAGCCTCTGCCTCTTGCTCGCGTCTGCTCAAGATGGCAGTACGGCGATTCTTCATTTTATGGATCAATTGCCGAGCTCGGCCAGATACTGCACACCGATTAGCATAGATACTTACAGATGTAAGTGCAGATGGCATACCTTGATCTGCAAGCTGGATGACCTGGCCCAGGTTCCGATCTAAGAGGTCCATGACTCCCAGCTCCTTCTCTTCATCCTCCAGAATGGGTTGCGGTGGTATGAGTTTCTGTGGCATTCCGCTCGCAATAAGCACATAGTCTTCCTCTGAGATCTCAACCCGACATTGCTTGGTGTAAAACTGACAGACTCTTATGCCGTTGCGCATTCTTTCCAAGTTGAACTGCTTGGGACTGTTCTGGGCGAATTCCACGACATCCAGCCAATTGATGCTGGCATCTTTGCCATGAGATTTGAGCACTTTCGGTGGGCCTTCGAAGAGCCTCTCGAACCTCTTCAGCAATATGGGACCGAGTGGACAAGCTCCCAGATTGCCTGCCATACTCTCATGGCGTACTATGACTCCATCATATTCATTCAACAGGCGCGCTATTTCCGGGAGCTTGTCGTTGACAGTCACAAGAGGGATTGTTTCTTTATGTTGCCGCGCGAGGTAATTGATCTGCAGATGATTCGTCGCAATGCGCGGTATCTTGGCTGCGGGGTGAGGATACTGTTCAGTCGGTGAACGAGGTCGCTTGAGGGAGGAAGATTGCTCGGAGGTCATCGTAGGAGAATGCTCCATACTGTCGACATGAAGGGGGTTCGACAGGAGAGGCCCGAGGCGCTGTGCTGCCCTCGGGCTGCGGTGGTGCTTAGGTAAGGCGCGAACTCTCTTTCGTAGAGGCGGGCGGAGGAGAGCGTCGAGGGAGGGGTTGCTGGATCAGCTTCGTATAGTTGGAGCCCCGATGGGCAGAACTATGTCGAAGCTGCAGCGCCTGGAGCGGAGGTAGGATGTGAGGTGTGCTCAGTGAGGTTGGGTCGAAGAGAAAAAGCAACAGGAGCTTGGGTAGCTGTTGCAGGCGGGTTGGGCTGTGCCGAGACAGGCAAGCCGCTCCGGAGGCGGAATTTGAACAGACAAGGACGAGGCAGCTCAAGAGGGCGGAAATTACGAAAGGTGACTCGATGATGGTGAAGCGACAGTGGAAGGAGTCGTTTGAAGCAGTCAGGTACGGTACCTGAGGTCAAATGTAAGAGGGGGGAAGAATGGGAAGAGCGAGACGAAGGTGCGGGATTGAGGGTTGAGGTTCCAAGGTGCGGCAGTGAGATGCGCCGAACTGACACCTGGGGCGTGGCCGTATGATGCCGTCTTGGTATAGCTCGCTGAGCCTCCAGCTAATCATAGGCATGGAAAGAGGGAGAACTTGTGCAAATTTGGGGCGTGCGGAGGGAAATAGCAGGCACCTAAAACACCGCCGACTCGTAGGCTCGGAACAAGTCAACGAACGAACAGGTGCGCGGGACGCGGGATCGCGACTGGTAAGCCGTCTTTTGCTGCAATCGATCGAAGATCAGAAGTCGAACATCCCTCACCGTGCCATTCCTGCACTGGTCCATTTGGTACATCTAGGCGGAAGGCCTCTCGACGGAGTTGCAATAAAGGCGACGGACTGTCTGCATTAGAAGTGGCCACAGGAGCCATCGAGCTGCTGAGACACTCCCTGTTCCTCTGGCCCTCCACTGTCAGTCATACTCCCGTTGGTGAGAAAGAACAGGACTCGCAGGATGGTGGCCGAAAGGGTGGAGCGTCCAGGGCGCCCGCTCCGCCCAATGAAAAGCTTCACTAGCCCCCAAGGCAACATTTGTGTCCCGGCGGAAAATCGTGTGAACTTCCAACCCATCCAATCCCATCCACTGCCCTTTTCGCTTCCTTCCACACAAAACGTTTCCAACTTAGGCCCCGTATCCAGACACTGATTGGACGGTCCAAAGCAACCCCTCGCACGCCCTCGCAAACATTACGGAGTACTGTGATAATCATTCCGTGGTAGTGACTCCTCCAGGCTGCGGAAGGTTTCCCGAGATTCACATCAAAAACTTAGTAGGCGCTCGACAAACATCACATCCCAGCCCCATCACCTGAGCAGCATTCCTACAAGTCGTCATGTCCGAAAGAGGCCATTTCCGTGGAGGCGGCGGTCGAGGAGGCGGTGGAGGTCGTGGTGGTAGGGGCGGAGGAAGAGGAGGTGGTGCTGCATCTCAACAGACCAATCAGCCTCACGAAAAGCCCAAGAAGGAAAACATCCTCGATTTGACAAAGTATATCGACAAACAAATCAATGTCAAGTTCAACGGAGGAAGAGAGAGTACGTTGTTTCCCCGTTCATTGCCAATCCCGAAGGTTTCTGATTGAGCGAAAAGTTATCGGTACCCTCAAAGGCTACGACCAGTTGATGAATCTTGTCTTGGACGACGTCAAGGAGACTATGAGAGGCAAGTCGCTGCCTGTGAACCCATGCAATACCTTTCAGTCTGACTGACCTGTATGTCCAGATGATGAAGGTAATGAGACGACTCGATCTTTGGGCTTGATAGTTGCGCGCGGCACATTGCTCGTCATGGTTTCACCTCTGGATGGGAGCGAAGAAATCGAAAATCCTTTTCAACAGCCAACGGAGGAATAACCCTATTCGCAACGGTTCTCACCTCACTACGCTACGACGACAGGAGAACTCCGAGCAAAGCTCTAGAAGAAGCTCCGTCGGTCTTTCAGCATTTTGAAACAGGAATCGATTCCGCAGCCGCGCCAAATGGCAAGGCATCCGGGCCCTTCAGACAGTGCGTCGCGGATACGGCACCGTTTTTCTGTGATAGAATCAGAAGCTTGGAAACCGAGTGCAATGGAGATTATGATTTTTTTGCTCTTCCGTCTCTGCTCTCTATATTCAACCCGTTCAGATTCTGGCATTCAATCACCAGAAACAGACAGTCACTTAAGCGTTGGGGATCTTGGATAAGTCGGCTGAACTACCAATCATCAGATCTTCTTATGCTACGTCTCATCATCCTCGTCATCTCCGCGTTATCGTTCCAGCGCATCTAACGCCCATCCTCACGCATCTAGCGCATTGGCTGTCCTCTCTTCATCAGTTCTTGAAATGCTGATTCGATGCCCTTCTTCAACTCTCGGTAAGTGACGACAAAACAACTCTGCTCGTCGCGACTGATTAGCGTGACTTTTTCTTCGGAGCCGGCATCCACTTTGTTCAGGCACGTCAAAACGTGTCCAAGATCAATCACCGGTCGGTTCTGTCCATCAACCTGGTGAAAGACATAATCTCGGAAAAGCTTCAAGAAATACCGTTCGCCATTCTCGGACCAAGCGCGGTCATGCTCGAACTCAGGCCGCTCGTTGATGAAGTTCAATTTGGCCATGAGGCGTACAAGTCTTGCGTTCTCGACCTCACGACTCAGTTCCGAGTACAGCGCATCGTCGTTGTGGAGCGCTGCATTGAATGCCGTCACCATCTGGTTAGAAATCATGGTGACAAATTGGTCAATGGTTTTCTCCTGGTTCTGAACTGCTGCATACAACCATACAACTGCAGTCTGCAATTCGGGTTTATAGAAGCGTTTGAACATGTCCATGCTGCGGGCAAAATTCGCACCCGCATCTGCGGTACCGGAGCCGATGGAGAGGATCAAAAGCGCAAAATTGACCAGGTCTTGTCGCTGTAGCTGTGCAAGAGGCGCGACGCCACTGTCAAATTGGACAACGTCGAGAATGCCGCAGCCACTGAGCCTGATTCGATTCTTGCCAGTAACCAGAACCTTGCTTGGATCTAAAATGCGAGCCGCCAGGCCGCTGCCGTGAATCGTCTTCAAGGCGGCGGCGACCTGAACGACATAGGTCCACAGGATGGGTTCCATGACCTGGTCTTTGGTGTTTCGTGTGGGCCGCGTCCAGTTCGGCCCTATGTGGTGATGTTCCAGTAATGTTTTTGATAGTGGGTGATATTCCGTGGCGAAGAAAAGAGAGCTGTCACCAAAACCACGGTTCGTGAAAACATCCACGATCCGTACAACGTTGGGGCTATCCAAGTTCTTCCAGGCCTGACCAGCACGGACGGCTAATTCATTAGTCAAGCGAAAACCTATGCCATGTCAGCCGTCTTCTGTCCGTTTATGCATCGGTTAGTTACCTTCGATCCTTCTCAGTGCAAAGAAATGGCCGTTAGCATTTGATTGCGCTTTGTAGACCCAGGATGTGTAACCCCCGAAGATCGCAGAACTCTTGTGACTGGTGTCTAGCGGCACCAAAGAATGATAATTCTCGATGTGGCTTGGTAATTGTGAATCTATGTAGCGTCAGCCGAGCTCAAAGCTCCCGGTGCTGGTGTTCACGTACTTGGTAAAGTTTGAAGCGTAGCGGCAGATTTCTTTTGAATCTCCTCGCGGAGGTCGTTCGGTATGAACAGATCGTGGACAGTACGCTGATATGGTGCAAGGTTTGCATTGAAGGGGCCGATTGGGGCGTATTGATGATATTGCACCTTGATCTGTCAGTGGAACCGTAGTTGATTCGGGTAAATAGCTACTCACTGGCTGCTGGAAGCCAGCACCACTGGGATAGAAGGCGGTGCCGTTTATGCTATGGTCGAGGTATGGGTTAGGTGGATGGCTGGGTTGAAACGGTTGGAAAGTATGGGCGTCAGGAATCTCATTTTCATTTGTCTATAGGGCGGATTAGTGCCAGATGATCCGGAGACTGGCTTCATGCCACAAGGGACAGTATGAGGCTGGAAAGCGATACTTACAAGATGCTGATCGTCAGCGCCTCGAGGTACAAATTCCTGAACATTAGCCACGGCCCAGTCCGGTGTACTTGCATCTTGACGTAGAGGTGTAGCATTCGACGATCCTGACATTTCTAGTAAGCATAAACAATCCTCGAAATTGTAGAGATGGAAGTTGTCTCACGTGAAATGATGGCTTTTGGCATGAAGGGAGCAGCGCTCGCTGCCTTTGGTGATATTCCAGCACCTTTCTTACCAGCTGCAGTGGCACCATTCGGCGACAAGAAGGACGGGGTGAAGCTCGGCGACTCGACATTTAACGTTTTTCTTGACTGGCTGATTCCGACGTCAGGAGGTGGTGGGAATAGGGAGGTCGCGCGGTACCTTTCATTATGTCCACTGTCGGACACTGGCTTCTCTATACTGTGACTAAAAGCGCAGCCTGGACCAAGTCAGCACAGAGTCCCGCTCTCAACGATTGTCTTGTCATATTCTACCTTTGTCTTCATAGCGGCATTTGCCGTAGATGGTGACATTGCGACAGAGCGTGTCTTTTGCATTTTCTACCACATGTCCTGTATCAGCACTGGTTCCCTCTCTTGAATAGCGTACTTCGAGCAGTATGGACTGAGGTCCAGGAGCAAGCAACTGATCGGTAACATACCACGACCCTTTAGTCGCGGAGACAACGCTGCCTGCTTTGTATCATCGACATTGTTTTTGAGAGTTGCAGCCATAATCGTTCACTGAAAGGTCTCGTACATAGCACCAGACGCCATTAGCTTCCAATCAGAGCCGTCGGTTCGGTCGTAGATTAGCGCATCTTAGGAATTCGTTAAGGGTAGCGGACTCTAGGAACGACGGACTCGAAGTGATGTTAGATATTACTAAATGGTGAAAAGCGAAGGCATGCATATGCTGGTTGAGGGATATCCAAAAGGAGAATACAATAGAAGAATATGGCAGTAATGCCGACAATCGAATCGTAGACAGGACTCGAGCGCTACTGGCGCCGCGACTGATCAATGCATTGCATGTCAAGTCAACGAGAAGGTGGTAAGGTGCAGTTGCAGTCGGGCGGTGATATAAAGATTGGCGGGACACTCGCGGATGAGGATACGATCGGGGGAGCCAAGCGGATATTGAATGGCGCAGTCTCGTCCGCTTCGCTTTTCCCGCGTGTCTGTCGCGTCCACCTGTCCCTAAAAGTCACCCTGCACCAGCCCAAACTGACGTCGCCAGTGGATCGGTACCTTTGTGGAGGCAGCACTCGCTCTTATTATTATTCTTTCTCTTCACTTCGAAGATACAAATACTTAGGTACCTAGTCTCTTGCACTGTGGACATGACGACCGATAACACAGCCTCCGCCTTATGAATCTCCCCGTCGTCCTACTCCAGTCCGCCTCGAAATGTCGACTCCCGATATCTCGCAGCTGAATCCTGCGCAGCAAGAGGCACTGCAGACGTACACTGCAGTGACCGATCAAGACCCGATAGCTGCCATACCCTTGTTGCAAAGATGCGAGTGGAACGTACAGATCGCTATTGCACGATTCTTCGACGGCGAGCCTGCAATAGACCCCGTAGCCGAAGCTCGTGCTGCGCTGCCTGCAACCTCCGCTCGACAAACTGCAAACCTACAATATGAGTCCTTACTCTCCTCAACACGGCCCTCTACAACCCGGCAAAATCTCGAAGACGTAGTTGAAAGAGTCGACACCAGCGCTGCTGCGGAAACACAATACCGACCATCCTTCTTGTTCTCACTCATCTTTACTCCAGTCAACATCATATACCGAGTGTTCACCACAGTATTCTCCCCGTTGGGATTCCTTGTCCCTACCTTCCTCTCCCGCCTATTCAATCGTCTACTGTACCAACAGTCTAGACCTGTCCGACGAGCACTCCCTCCAGCGGAGAATTCCAGACGCTTTATTCGGGAATTTGGCGAAGAGTACGGGCAGAACACATTGCCTTTTCAAGAGTCAGGATTCAATTTGACACTTGACAATGCGAAGAAGGATTTCAAATTTCTACTTGTTGTGCTACTTTCACCAAGTCACGACGAGAACCACACGTGGGTGCAAGAAACACTACTCTCAAACCAATTCAAGTCCTTTTTGGACTCTCACAGAGATGAGCTGGTACTTTGGGGCGGAAACGTTCGTGACTCGGAGGCATACCAGGTATCTGCTAGTCTACAATGTACCAAATTCCCGTTTGCCGCATTGATCTGCCAGACCACAGAGTCTGGATCTTCGGCCATGACCGTGATCATGCGGGCAGCCGGTCCGATGCCGGCGTCCGAGCTCGTGGCGAAACTCGGAACAGCTTTGACCGCTCACCAGGCGCAACTGGGCGCTACTCGAGCTCAGAGGGTTGAACAGGAAGCCTCTCGCAACCTTCGGGAAGAGCAGGATTCTGCTTATGAGCGATCCCTGGCACAAGACCGGGAACGGGCACGACGAAGACGAGAAGAGCAAGAAGCCGCAGAACGAGCACAGCGCGAGGCTCAAGAACAAGCACGCCTTGCCGAGGAGAAAAAACAAAAGGTCGCCCAGTGGAAGCAGTGGCGTGCACAAACACTGCCGGCCGAGCCTGGAACAGAGGTCAAGGACGCTATTAGGGTCAGCATCCGCATGCCCTCAGGTGAAAGAGTGATCCGCAAGTTCCGGGCAGAAGCGGACCTTGACGAGCTTTATGCTTTTGTTGACTGCCACGACAATGTAAAGAGCAGAGAAGGCGGGGAAGCGTCTGGGGAAAATGTCGACGAGCCGGCAAATTACAGCCATGAGTATGGCTTTCGATTGGTGTCACCTATGCCCAGAGCGGTGATTGAGTTGCATAACGGAGGTTCAATAGGAGAAAGAATAGGAAGGGGAGCAAATCTGATTGTGGAGCCCATAGAGGAAGATGGTGAAGGCACAGGGGAAGAATGAGACCCTGAGCTGATAGCATGGAGCTTAGAAGACAAGACCACGCAAGACCCATTGCCGGCCTGCAGATCCATATATGTCAGGGGCATTGAAGTCCCAAGCATGACATAGTCCGCTGAAGCCGAGACATGGCGCAATAGATCTTTGAGATCCAACACTCATGCTCACGGCAGATGTAGGAGTACTGGCTGAACCGAGAGAGACAGGAGGAGAGGAGATGCAGCCACACGTGCCCCTTATGAGTCCACGTCCTTCAGTAACTAGACTGCTGTCGACCAGTCGTTCCAATCTGGCCCTTGTTCCTTGATCTTTTGGAGGGCTCTCACACCACCGGACTGGGGTCATGTAACTGCTTCTCGTCCTGCAGCACACGGCAAAAGGCGGCTCGGTCTGTACAGCTCCACTGCATTCTTTACAAGGTGACCCGAATGACAGAACCGATGGGGGTAGAGCTCAGCAATTCTCCTGTGGATCCCTCTGTCAGGTTTCTGGCGAGCTGGCTCAGAGAAAGTCCCAAGACGGCGTACTCCGTACACAATATGTACGTAAATGAAAGGTTGCCATCGACTATGCCTCTAGTGCTCACATCTGACTACAAGACGTTGCTCGTCAACTCGGTGACACGAGACACGTCCATAGGAAGGCCTTCTTGAAAGAGGATGAAGCTGGTCGCTTGTGCCTGAGTGTCCCTGCTATCGATCAAAATGTGGGGAGTCCTATGTCACAATCCGGAGGTGACCAGGGCCGTCGTCCAGTTCCTGGGCCGCTCAAGCCACGACGGTTCTGAGTTGAGCCATGAGCGGCATCAATGTATCGTGGTGGAGCTGAAATCGCTAATCTCACATGCACATGTGCGACGACAAGATAATAGCCAAACTCTCAGGACATCTTGCCGTCGTTCCGGGACCAGGAAACTTTTGTGTGCTTCTCGACAAAGGGATTCCGAGAAAGGGACCTCATGTCTGCCATATTCTCCCAAGTACATCGTTTTCGATTGTTGATACTGGATGCTAAGACCCTACAGCAACCAGATGAGAGATTCCAGTCCTTTCCGGATGGCATTTCCAGGTCCTTTTGGAGATGGACATGGTTACTGTATTAGTGACCTCCAGGCATATCGATAGCCCCGAGAGCCCCATCATGCCCTGAGAATCGAGATCGGCGTCGACGAAACCCCCACAACGTGGAAATTAGGGACGAAGCCACGACAGGGAACAACAGAAAAAGTTGGGGAGAGTTTTAGCGAGGCCAGCATAGTTATTTCCATACAAGGTTAACGAGATGCATGATGAAGGTGGAGGATGTCTCTGCCTTTGACACTTGTGTCTACCTACTTAAGGTAGGTACGGAGTAGGTATGTACCTACCTAGGTACGCTAGGTAGGCAGGTAGATACATGCACCTTAGGTAGGTACCAAGGTAGGTAAGGTATACACTTACAGGTAGGTACCCGGAGCCCTTGGAGGGGACCATCTTTCCAGGCACAATGCAGGCACGGAAAGAAAGGGGGACACGGGCAGCTCGTAGGTGGCCTCAGTGGCCTAGTGGCCTGTACCTGGCAGCCGTGGCCTACCTGGTAAGTACCAGGTACTGTGGTAGCGGCGCATGCTGATGCC
The DNA here is from genome assembly GCA_035928285.1 of Vermiconidia calcicola. Lineage (NCBI taxonomy): Eukaryota > Fungi > Ascomycota > Dothideomycetes > Mycosphaerellales > Extremaceae > Vermiconidia > Vermiconidia calcicola. The sequence goes on from JAXLQG010000011.1 coordinate 569,227, forward strand.
TCGGGAGTCAGTTTCTCGAGTCACTCCACCCTGACTGCTTGTTCGCCAACTTCGCCTGCCTTTTTCTGCATCTCGCGTGCCAATGAACGAAATCCATCTGCTCAGGCCGGCAGGATACCGCCATTTTTCTCGTAAAATAACCTCCACAACGTGGATTGCCCTGTCTATGTGTTGGTCCGTCGAGTTCTATCGAAACCTACTTCGTGCCCTCCCGGCCCTGGTCTCGCATCCTATGCCATCCATGCCAGAAACTCAGGCTCCCCATGCGACCACTCTACCCTGTCTGCCACTCATAAACCCGGTCCTAGACTGTGCCTGGCCAATCGTGGTCTTGGCCAGCTGAAGCTGAGAAATGACTGCACATGTACCAGGGAGAACCGCAGTTAGGAGTTCAAGAAGAAACAATCATCCCTCTTTTTGTTATCCGGTGGTCGTCCTCGTCCGTCCCTTGCCAGCATTGTTTTCTGGCCGTGGCATTCCACGCCGAAGAGAACAGGCCTCGTCCATACCAGACCTCAGGCACAGGTCAGTGGCGGCAGTTGACCCTGCCAATAGACACATGCTGAAGCATCCAGCTGAACCGAGTTCGGCCTTGACTCCTGTCAACACCCTTTCTGGGAGCATCGAGTCGCTGGTGGGAGCGTGCATTTGTGGGATCTGGATGCTGTCACTTCTCTAGTGGGACAGGTACAGTGGATCCTACTTCAACAGTCGTAAAGGTCCCCCTACGCAAAAATTATTGTGTTGCTATGTCTACCGATGGAACTATGCTGACGACGTCTAGAAACCGTCGGTTCAGGCGAAGTGTTGTATGATACCGGGTGCGGTCCAACACCCGACGACGAGACGAATTTCCTTTCTCATGTACCACGAACTACCGACATCGTCGAGCTCAAATCAAAACTAAAAGAGGTGGCATACAACAGCAAGGAGAATATTGTGAAGACTGTAGTGGTCGACGTTCCATGCTCCAGTGAAAGTGAAGGGCTCAAGAGCATTACATCCGACCCGGCCAGTTCTCCCATGTATCAACTGCCTGCATTGAAATATACCGACCTACGGCTCCGTGAGCTTGTCCCGTGGAACGAGGGGCAGGGATCTTGAAAGGAGGCTCGTTTGGTGATTCCAGTGCCAGAGGGTTCTGCGGTTGGACTCTCCTGTCACCACCTCTTGAGTCGATACACATATGGCCTCACATCAGCGCCCCGTCATGGGTCCACCAGAAACACCAAACAGGCTTGTCCAGCAGTCTCCGCGTCTCTTTCCGAGTCTTCAACTCTCGCCTGACATGATGTACGCACATCAATTCGCTGGCCCAGCTACGGCGCCTGCATATCCTAACCAAAGGGTATTCTGGGATCCGTCGAGTATGGTCTTTGACGATCCAGGCCTCATCCCTCAGCAATACCAGGATCATTTCCAATTCAGTCCGGTGAGCATGAGCACGTCGTTTGGTTCTTCGACCACAGTCGTACCAAGTTTCGCACCCCAAGGACCTTTTCAGATACCAGAAGAACAACCTTACGACTTGCCAATGCTTCAACGGTCATCAAGTTATACTCACCTCGACGCATCAGTCTTCCCAGCACCATTCACGACGTCCCCTCGAATCCTTCCACCGCAAGCCGAGAATCCAAGTATGTTTCTGAGTTCACCAGCCCGCAGGTTCGGTGCTGCCGACCAGATGCCCAACCGATTCATACACAATCCTGTCCCCGAGAGGCCAGCATACGCACATCAGCTTGAAGAATCTCGGCGGGAGCAAGAAATAAAACGAATGCGAAGGAGCGATACAAAACAGCCATCCATCACAAGATCCGTGATGGAGGCTTTGAGACGTCCGGTCTCTCCTAGGAAGGAGAACAGACCTGGTCTGAAAAGGAGTCTTACACATACGGGGGTCCGAGGGGACCGAACACTGAAAGTTCAAACATCTACCGCCAACGCAAAGCAGAATACTCCAACACAATTGGACGCGAGCAGACAGCATCTTCCAGGTCGTTCATCTCCTCTAAAACAAGTCGCCGATCCCATATCACGGACGCTTACTGCTAGTCGAAATTCCAAGCGTGCCTCGCTGTCGCTGGCAATCGATGAAAATGGAGTTGCTAAAACCATAGTCTCTAGTCATCCTTACGAGACGGACATGGACGGACTGTCTAGCAGTGAAGCTGAATCTTTTGACGACACTGATTTTCAGATATTTCACAGCCAAAGCAATTCCTTTGCTTTTTCAGATACTGGAGATTTGTTAGGCCAAGGCCATCAACCATATGGTCACACCAAAACGAACTCTCACTCTACTGTGGCCTCGGTCAATTCAGCCAAGCAGTCGTCATGGCATAGCTCCGCTTCCAACACCAGGAGCTCTGACGGTCATGCCCGGCGAAAGCGACCTCTCGCAACTACCCAAGAAATGGACATTGTGATGGAAGACCAACCTCGTGGGAATGCGCAACATGCGCTCAGAGCCATCATGGAAGATCGATCACGGTCGACTTCGGCACAGGGATATCATTATAACATGTTGCAGCTGCAATCGTCGCCACCCTTGCAGCAAAGTCAATACGCTACATACGGTGCCTCGCCGACTACCATCACTGATCCGGAATTGGCCACACCGAGCACCGACAGGGACAGCCTCGCCAGCAATATCAGCACAAGATGCGTTTGTAATTCTTCTATGCTCGACGGCTCCGTGCCGATGGTCCAGTGGTAAGTCCAGCCCGGTGTATTTCGACCCTTGTTCTCGCGGCCCATACAAGTCTCAACTCTCTAACATGACATTTTACAGCGACTCATGCTCGAAATGGCTTCACACTTCCTGCGTTGGTGTCGACAGTCGGCGCATCCCCCAGGTCTATTTTTGCCTCTTTTGCGTACAAACACCTGTGCGGCAGGGTGCCACTCCCATGCGGCCCTTAGCGGTGTATCCGACCGCCAGTCCTTTGGCACATAAGTCGTCAAAGCGCAATCGCTGAGGATCATTCACCAAACCTGGAGTTCTCGCCACTCCATTCTCATATTTTACTTTGTCGAACGCATTGAGCGATATTATGTACACCATTCTACCACCAAATGTTCACGGTAGATTGCATTTCTTGACGGATTTTTACACGTAGATGATCGGTCTAGGCATTTGCTGAATTCCTAATTGTGCAGCCTATTATTTATATATATACTTGTGACATTGCGTGTCATAATGGTACTGTGTTTTCAGACATTCATTGTTCATTCTCCGTAGGAGAGATTGCTTGTTCTGCTCGCAGCGCGCTTCGCGATAATGAGGCCCTAGGAGGTGTCCGTCGGAAACAGGTACTGGATAAATGTGTCGTCTACCACAATGTTGATTGAAGGTTTATTCAAGAACGATGCTTCCTGTTCTCGATCTTTCTTCTTCTTTGTGCAAGACCTTGGCAATCAGAGCCCCTTGCCGATGCTCGGTAGTCATGTGTGAAAGTGTAAGAGGAGGTAATGGCCCAGAAGATGTAAGGACGTGCTCTGTCTTCACAGAGCAGAGAGCCATGGAGCCACACACCGTGGAATATTGGACGACGTAGTTGTAGTTGTTGAGCACTCAACGCAATCAACCCGGGTGCCATGTGGTTTTGGTTGGTATCAAGCACAGTGCATATCAAGGGTTCGTTACTCCTCTTCAATCTCGACTCGTGGCCTTCCAGGTAAGAATCATCATGGGTAGCGTGCTCAAGCTTGACATCGGAACCCGGACTAGGACTAGGACCCTTGAACATGAGATTCTGCTTGATTATCCTGCATTCTGCGGCTGTGGGTCAATATATTCCATATTCCATATTCCATATACCATATACCACAAATACCGACACGACATGGCATTACGTGACACGGGCTCCTAGTCATCGCTCATCGTACTAGCCTTCCTCGTTAGCTGCTGCATTCCTTTGCCTCCCGCAACTGTTGGAGTTGCGGAATCCTCGACATCTCGCTTCGCCTGCACGACCAGCAGTCCAGCGCTCAATGTCCTTTCGCGGATGACGTTGATTAAGCTCGTGGCCAGTGATCCCAAGACGCGCGACTCCTCGCGGCTGCTACCCGTTACCGCGCCCAGCATCGCAGTCCGCTCGCTGGTGGCATTTCGACCTAGAAGAACGACCGTCTCAGCGGCACTGGGCTCGGTGATGGCTGTCGTAACGGCCTCGAGGCAAGAAATGCCGGCAGCAAGATCGACGAAGGCTAATCGGTCGGCGAGGAAATCTGGAGTGCTCGAGCGGAGTATCTCAAACTCATGAGCTGTTGACGCATGCTCGTTGGTTTTGTTTCCATTTCCGCCTTTCATGGAGATTTCAAACTCGTCGCCATCGTCATCACCATAAGCATTTGATGGCACGACAAGGACCTTCACATCAACCATCGCATTCTTTGCGAGTTGCATGCCGAAGCGTACTGCGAACAAATCATCCGGACCCATGCCTGAGTACACGACCAGCAGCCTATACCGGCCTGTGTCGGCATGCACCTGGTTGAAGTGAACCGTCGAATTAGCCTGGTCAATCATGCCGATCCCCGTCATCGTGCGACTCAGCTGGCGGGTCGGCCGGTCTGCGGCTGGCAGTGTTGACTCGAAATTGGCCAGGTCAGGTCTGCACAGCACGGTCTTGTCGAGGACTATGCCGACATGGCAGGTCTCTCGGGCCTTGTCGAACAGTTCACTCGCCAGACTTGAGAAAGCACGATTGGCCAGCGGGTCGCCGGGCTTCGTGTCGAAGAGACCAGGGTATTCGGACATCGTGCCTGTCTCTGACCATGGAATCAACACGAGGTCGGACCTGAGCTCTCGGGCGCGCGACATCAGAGTGCCAGCGAACGAATACTCGGGCACAACGGCGATTTGTCCAGCCACTGCGACCGCCCGGGACTGACCAAACGTCCCGAATGCTTTGATGACAGGATCGCGACCAGCAAATTCTTCGATCTCAGAGACACGCATCACGCTGGATTCTCTCTCTGTCAACTCCATCAGGCGCAAAGCGTGGATCTGGGATGGTCGGCGCAGCGTGGCGACTGAGGCCAAGGCTTCTCCGTGGTTCATGATGGTCTGCTGCGGCTGATCATCGTTAGCTGTGGGTTTGGGAGGGGGTATGCATAGCTCATCATGTTGGTGTGCGAACATGGACACCATGGTGAACAGGCTGGGAAGACCATCGAGCCGGAGATACACCAAGACTCGTCTTGCGACATCCGTTTGGTTGAGGATCTCGGCTTCGTTGCTCCCGTCCGTGTCGTCGTCATGGTGAATTGGGTTACCGTCCCAGTCTATCTTGCCTTGTTTCCAGAGCTCAAGTTTGCGCTGGTACCATGGTGGATACAGCCAGACTGTCAATGGCGTTGTAGCGAAGGTGGTAAGCAGCGCCATGACGACGAAGATAGTGAATGTACGTTGACTGAGAATCTTCGATTGGAATCCAATGTTCAGCACGATCAACTCTACCAGGCCCTTGCATGACATGAGACAGCCGATCGTGAATGATTCTCGCCAGACTAGTCCACTTAAGCGCGATGCCAGAGTGCCGCCAGCGATTTTTCCAAACCACGCAACGGCACAGACTCCCACGACGTAGGCCCAGGTTATTCCCGAGTTGAGAAGGCCCAAGTTGGTGCTTAGTCCAGACAGGGCGAAGTACAGAGGTAGGAACAGAACGCTGACGAGATCTTCCAGTTTTTCGGTCAATTTGACCGCGAAGCCTCCTTCATGAGGAGCCATGAGACCGATCATGAAAGCGCCAAAGATAGGATGGATGCCGATGATACCGGTGAAGAAGGCCGAAGCCAAGACGAGTAGCACGGTCACCGCAACTACAGTCTGTGTCGGGCCATTGGCAAGACTGCCAGTTCTTCTCAGCATATACATGAAGCACGGTCTGACGGCAAAGACGAGGAACAGGGAATAGCCGACCCCGACCAAGAGGATCCAAAGCGCGGTGAGGCCAGCGCCGGAGTTGACAAGAGCAACACAGAGGGCGAGAAGGATCCAGCCCACCACGTCGTTGCCCACACCAGCTGAGAGGACGATAACGCCAACAGGTGTGCTGAGTAGTTTCAGCGAGGTCAAGATACGGCAAAGGACAGGAAAGGCCTAGGTTTGTCGGTTAGTAAAAGACAAGGCTGGAGGGAGAACGATTCCTTACGGTGATTGCCATAGCCACGCCGATGAAAAGGGAATAGACACCAAAGCTAATAGGTGCAAGGCCAGGATCGTCTCGAAACTCGTGATACAAGCCGTATGCAATTCCACAGCCCAGGCCAAAGGGAAGAGCCATGCCGGCAGCTCCGACGCCCAAGGCGATCCGCCAGTTGCCGGCGAGAAAGCGCAGGTCGACCTCCAGTCCGACGAGGAACAGGAACAAAACCAGGCCCAGATTTGCTGCCAGTGAGAATGCAGGCATTGAAGCGGTGGGAAAGATGTGCTGGGTGAAGCCGGGTATTCTACCCATGATTGAAGGTCCCAATATGATTCCAGTGAGGACTTCAGCAATGACTCGGGGCTGGCGAAGGTAAGCCAGGGGAAAGTGGATTATCCGGGTGAAGATGATAACAATAGCGGCCTGGATGATGAACAGGATGATGGGGTTTTTGGGATCGTAAACCGTCGGATTGACATGTTCAAAGATACCCCCTTGAGGTGTTGCCCTGTTGGTGCTGGTACTCGTCGCAGTCGTCGCATTGACGGTTTTGGTGATGAACTCAGTGACCGTAGCCGTCGCCATGTTAAGCAATACTGTGGGGACCGGCCACAGAAGCCAGCACCCAAGTTGCGAAAACGAACGAAGAATATAGAGCAGTTAGAAAACGGGACAACAGTGATTGTCAGAGGACGAGTGAAGGTGTTGAGTGGCTGTCGGATGGTTCCGGCCAGATGCCTTAGTAAGGGAGACCAGTAGAAGAGCCCTCCATATATATGATAGCATGCCAATATGTCGGTGAGTTCCCATGCAGCCAAGATTCTGACAAAGGCCTTTGGGACATGGGTAGAGGATGCTGCGTGGTCAGGATACGGTCAGGAGGAATTCGATGGCGACATTTTATGTTCACATGCAGCTGGAATTCTTGGTTGCCTGAGGATTCGTTTTTGGGCGCCCCTCCATCCTTCACGTCAGCCGAAACCCGCCTATCACGGACCTGGTAGAGGCCGGGGGTCCAGGCTCCAGCCAGGAGCTGAAAGCCTGGACCCTGCGGGCAGTCAACTGGGCACGTCTGGTGTGTGGCCACATTTCGTTGGCACAAGAGTGAGCAGGTGAGAGCAGGTTCACATGATGGGGTGAAGGGGGAATGATGGCCGTCAAGAAAGCCATTTCTCATCCTGTGACACAGCATCGATTAAAGGCAGGAGCAGCTTTGCCAGTGGACCAGGAGAGAGACTGGTCAGAATGGCCAAGGGCTCTTACTCGCTCCATTGGGTGTTGCACACATTTTGGGTCTCAGAGTCAAGAACGGGGTCTTACTGTCGGGCGAGGTATTTCAAACGCACTGTATCAATACTGATGAGAGCGATGATTCTGGGTGAACGTTACCATCGATTTTGATTATTGGAAACAGCACTGGAGAGCCTTCGCTAAATGCTATCAATCACTCCTACCATCACAATGACTAACAGACCTATTCGCTTCCTCCACAATCCGAAATGGCCTGCCCAAGGGGCACAACACGTAAGATAAGGAGGTAAAGAATTGCACCCGGTAGGTGCATGGATCTCAATCTTTACTTGGTCCTGGAGTAGATATCCCACTGCCGCAAGAGAATGCCAGTCAGAGAGTTCAGCGCGTCTCGGCCTCAGATCACAAATCGTCCAGTGGGAAGCGGTAGAGTATTGTTCCATGCGTCTACCTTCCAACACGGATCACACCGGAGGCAATGAGTTTCTGGATCTTGGTTCGGATGCCAGGGTTCTTCATGTGCTCATTCAGGGCCTGCGGGTCGCCCTTCGCTTGTTGCAGAATTGATTGCATGATTGGATCTGAGAGGATTTCCACTGCACAAACACATTAGCAGGGTCATCACCAAGAGGCACCTCTATTGTGACTTACTGATTTCCGGATCGCGCTGGATTCTCGCACTCGTCTCCTCTTCCGTCTCGCCGGCACGAGCAGCGTACATGGCTTCGAGGGCCTTCTGCTGCTGCGCCTCAATCTCGCGGGCGTTCTTGCCTCCTTCATCATGTTCCATCGCCTCCGTGCACACATCGAGACACCTGTTGTACTCTTTCATGCCGAACAGAGCCTGAGCTTTCCGGAGGTACGCCTTGATGAACTTGGGGTCTCGCCTGATGGCCTCGTCGCAGTCCTGAATGGCAGTTGGGAAAGCTAGCAGCTTAATCAGAGCAGCAGCACGGTTGCTGTAGCCTCGTGGGTCATCGGGAGCGCGCTTGGTGAGCTCTGTGTATGCTTCCACAGCTCCTGGCCAGTCGGCGTTCTTGAACTTCTCGGCGCCTAGAAGACGAGCCTCTTCAGCCTTCTCGGGGTCAACATATGAAGATTTTTCTGCTTGGATTTGTGCTTTCTCGGCGGCCTTGAATTTGGTGAGGATATCTGGTGTCCGGTGCTCGGTCAGGGATTTTTGATAATTCTCGAGGGCCTTGGGCAAGTCGCCCATCTTCTCATAAGCTGACCCAATTCGACCATAGGCTTTGGCAATCAGCTTGAAGTCTGCAAGCATCTGGCGACCTTCTTCAACTGCCGCCGTGCATGCATCTACGCAGCCCTGGTAATCGCCCTTCTCAAACTTAGCAGCACCGAGGTTCGTCAGGTAGGTGATGTCCTTGTGGAGATCCCAGGCCTTGCTGTAATGCGAGATAGCCTCGTCGAACTGTCTCTTCTTGTAGTTCTCCGTACCAAGCTTCTTTTCGTTCTCGGCCTCCTCTTTAGCTTTCTTTGCAGCAATGGCATCCTCGTCCTCCGTCTCGGGTTCGGGTTCAGGCTCCGGTTCATTCTTCGGCGGTGGAGGAGGAGTTGATTGTGGGCGGGCATCGGGCATTGGAACGTCTTCTTCTGCTTCGGTGGGTTTGTAGGATCCGGCCGGTGTACCCTCAGGTGGCATCCCCATCTGCATATCCACCCCCAGAAGGACACCCATGACTTGTAGGAATCTTGGGTCACCGAGCTCTTGTCCCATCTCTTGAGGATTCTTGGACAAGCGCTGTAGCTTGTTCATGAATTGCGGGTCGGCAAGGTAAGGAGCGGTTTTGGGATTGCTAGCCAGTTTCTGTATCATTTGAGGGTCATTGAACATATTACCTAGGCCACCTAAGCCGGCACCGTCTCCTTCGGCCTCAGCTTCGATGGCTCTGTTGACAGATTCGAGGCCAGATTTGGCTTGAGCATTGGAAGGCTCCAGCTTCAAGGCCTCTTCGAAGGCGTCTTTGGCACCGACAAGATCGCCTAGACCGTGCTGAGCAGCACCTTTGCGTCCCCATCCTTTTGCCCAGTCCGGCTTGATTTCTGTTGTCTTGTTTGCATCTTCGAGGGCATGTTGGTAGTCCTTGAGAGAGGCGTATGCGCCGGAGCGATTGGAGTAGAGGACATGGTTCGAAGGGTCTAGTTCGATGGCTTGTGAGAACTTCTCACTGTTGACCGAGTCAGTGCAAACCTCAACCAAAGACAACGGGCGTACTTACACCGCAGTCGTAAAGTCTTTCGCAGCGAAGGCTTTGTTGCCCTCGGCCTTGAGAGCGTCTGCCATGGCGAAGATCGGCGATGTGGGAAGATTTTTGAGCTGACACAAGGAACTCAGAAACTGAGAACTGGATTTAAGTGTATGAGAACGAGGAGGGAGTGGTGTGAGGATTGTACGAGTATTAATAAAAGCTGGCTACTGTACTCCGTACACAAGAGGTTATATGCAGCGACATGGTCAGGCTGCGGGCAACCAAAGCCGTGCAAAGCCCATTGATTGCTAGAAAATTCTGTGCACGGACCACCTGAAGAACTGGGGTACAGTCCCTTGAGTCGCACCAAAGCGAGGTGAGCTGGTGAGGTGACATAGACGTACGGTGATACAGTGAGGAGATAACGCCCGTGGTGTCTACGAAGTCTTGCTGTACTGCGATATACCTAGGCAGGCTGTTGAGTATGATTGCCATAATGTGTACATGTCCATTGGTATCAGAAAGCCTCTATCAACAGCTTGAATCTCTATCCCATTCATTGCCGCCTCAGCCTAAGTATTGTGCCCGTAGTGATTTGATCCTCCCCCACTATCAACCATTAAATTATTTTCCAGCCAACGGCCCCGTCACAAAATTTATCAGTACCAGGGTTTCACCTTTTAACTGTGATTCATTTTTCAGGCACAATAACTTCACTGACATCCAAAATTTCCTAGTTGTTATGTTGCGGTGACACTCTCCTGCCACTCTACTATTTTATTTCTGGTCGGCAGATCCCTGCTGGACCACCATGTTCTGCTATTTCTACCCTCATCGGTAGCACATCTTGTTCGCCATAAACAACAATGGCGCCCCCAAAAGCTACGGCTTCCCCTGCTCCAGGGCCTCTGGGCAGAGGTTCCAGAAATCGTGTCGCCGATTCGCTCTATGACTGGTGTCGCAACAACCGTGATCTCGGACATGTCTTTTCGCAGGAAGAACTGTTGGACACCGACATCATTCCAAACCGAGACATCACGGTTCTCCTCTCCTCTGTCCAACATCTTGTCGCCAGTCACCTCTTCAAACTGCATGATAGAACTGGCGGTACCATAGGCTGGGAGTTGGTCGATCAAGAGAAAGCAAAAAAGTATACAAGATAATTTCCATCAAGTTGAACTTGAGCCCTGACTTGCGTCGTACAGCTACAAAAACCTTTCCCGCGATGAACACATGGTACTCCTCGTTATCGATGGCGCCGGCTCCTCTGGAATATGGACGAAAGCGATCAAATACAAGTCCCAGCTCCATGCTAGAATCCTGGAGCGGGTTTACAAACAATTGGAGGCAAAAGGTCTGATCAAGCCTATGAAACATGTCAAGAATCCGGGGCGGAAGATGTACATCCTTGCTGGGCTAGAACCTTCGCAAGATGCGACCGGCGGCGCTTGGTTCTCCGACGGTCAACTTGACGTGGGTCTGTTGGACATAATGTCTAAGGTCATCGAACAACATGTGGCCGCAGAAAGTTGGCAGACCGTCGAGCCCGATGAAGCAGACCCCCAACCGGCCTCTCCTGGTCAGAAACGCAAGGCACCCACTGCCGGGTTCGAAGATGGCGGCGAGGAGCGAGCAAAAGCCGCTAAGACCGATGATGTACCCAAGACCAAGGGTACCAAGCAGAACACCCCAAAGTATGAGCCCTTTGAGATCGGGTATACGGGCTATCCCACAGCGCGAAGTGTCACCAATCACCTTCTGGTCAAGAAATACACTACAACAGTTTTACCTCAGAATGCCATTTCTCAACTCCTCGAGGTCATGGTCTATGATGACCTCTTGGTCAAGATGTACCGCAGTGCGAACGATGACGAATTCCCTGATGACTATAACAACAACACGGTCACCATGTATCGATCTTTCAAAACGCCTGCGGAGCTACAGGCGGAACACAAGCTGATTAGAGACAAGACTAGCAGCCATGAGAGAACCCGCAAGGCTGCGTACCGAAAAGAAGAGTTGGAAGAGATTGGTCAGGGCGGATCCAGCGAAGTTCCATGCATGCGTTGCCCGGTTTTTGATATCTGCGGAGACGGCGGGCCGGTCAACGTTGCGACCTGCAAATATTTCGATGATTGGTACAGCCAGATAGAGGAAGCAGATCGGGAAGTTCGTGGTGGAAGATCTGCCTCTCGAGACAAAGACAAGTCGGCGAAGCAGAAAGACAAGAGTCAAGGTCGGGATCCTGTCAAAGTCGAGATCGAATTGGACTCCTTACAGCAGGATGAAGATGAAATATCCTAACGACTACTTATCAAGGCTGAAGCAGCTGTTTGTGCAACTTTCTTACCAAGCATGGCGACGGCGTTACACTGTCATTTTTATTCTATTCGCCCCTGACAAGGGTGCGGTGTCCTCTTATCTCTCAATGGCGAGGGAGATGATATGGGTTGTATTCATGAAAAGGCTGGCATGCCTTTATGGTATGAAGGTTCTCAGGGAAAAGAGGACGGAGACATTTCTCTACATTGGAGCCAGCAGACGACTTTGTTCGCCATGTATTGCGCTAGCTAAGCCTGATTTACAGGTTGATCAGCAATGGAACAGAGCAAAACAAGTGAAAAGAATTTAACATTCGGTTCTGGCACCCTGCCAATTCCCATCCAATATGACTCCAAGTCCAATGAGACCCATCTATTGCGCCTGCATTTGCTAAGGTATGAGACGGTTCATCTCCTCCTTCAACTCAAAAACGCATTTCCTGCAGAGTAGCCATTCCTCTCCAGCTCCCTCCTGCGACTCGCTTTGGCCAACAAGCCTCCAGCACCGTCTCGTTCTTCCCTGAATTCATCCTTCTCGATCCGCTTGGCTTTCAGTTCTTGTTCGACTTCATCCCTCCACCCCTGGAGATCTGGGGGGATATGCTGCATCTGCACGCTCGGCGCAGCGCGAATATAAGCCAACTGATCCCTCACATGACGGATGATTTTCTCGATGTCCGCCCTGGAATTCATGTTTTCTCTCCTCCAGCCGCCCAAATTTGGGAATAGTGTGAACCCTTCTCTCCGGAACGCTTCACGATGGGGCATGAAGTCCGGCAGGACGGGGTCGAGCGTTTTATCGGCTCCAATCAATATCGACGTCTCGTGCGCCCACGCCCTCGCGACATTGCGTGGAGTGTACCCTCCGCCGCCGACAACGAGCAGCGGTAGGCCGAAACTTTTCACAAAACTCACACAGCTGCCGTGCCCGCGGATGTTCAAGTTGAAACAGCCGAGTCGGTCGTGCCCGAGACTATCGGCGCCGCACTGCAGCACGACCGCGGTGGGCCGGTAGATTTTGATGGTCGGTTCGATGACGTTCTGGAACAGATATGCGTAGCCCTCGTCGTCGATGCCGTCGTTGAGGGGGACATTGATCGTGTAGTTCTTGCCCGGGTTGTCCGGGTGTAGGGGCCCCGTGGACTCCAAGGGTCCCGTGCCCGGGAAGAAGACTTCCTTGTCGTACTTGTGGAAGGACACGCACATGACCCGGTCGGTGCTCCAAAAGGCCTGCTCGACGCCGTCGCCGTGGTGCACGTCGATGTCGATATACAGCACGCGCGGGTGGTAGCGTAGGAGTTGCAAGATGGCAAGGACGATGTCGTTCACGTAGCAGAAGCCGCTCGCTTCGGCCTTTTTCGCGTGATGAAGGCCGCCAGACCAGTTGATCGCGATGTCGGATTGTTTGTTGCAGAGTTTGCGCGCCGCGTCGATGCTCGCGCCCGTGTACGTCGAGCAGAAGGCAAAGAGACCGTCGAAGATGGGGCAGTCGTCGCCGACGCCGAAGATCGCGGAGCTGTAGCCTGTCGGGCCCGCGGCTAGTTCGGGATACATTTCGTAGATGTTCTGCGGCGTGGCGACGGAGAGGAAGTCGACGTATGAGTCCTTGTGGAATTCGGCGAGTTCGTCTTTGGTCGCGGCGCGCGGGATGTACGTGTCCATGGCGGTGTGCATGCCGTAGGAGAGGACAAGTGACTTCGTGAGCGTTAGGCGCCATGGTTTCATGGGGTGAGTCTGGCCGAAGTGGTGGTTTTCTACGGCGGGATTGTAATGCCAGGACACGCGGTAGCCTTTGGGCCGGGCAATACCATTGGTTTCGATTTCACGTTGGATTTTGGATGAGAGGGTGAAGGTTGACGAGGGGCCGGGGTCAGAAGGCCCAGAGTATTCTTCGACGATTGCCATTGTCGAGGTCAATTATCGACGTTGCCGGAGGTGGCGATATGGCAGTCGTTATTGATATTGAACGGACTGGGTGACGGTTGATACAGGGTTTCGATATTTGAACTGAGGGAATACCATGTTTGATCCTCCCAGGGTGTCTTGATGTGGTAGTTACACGCGTGGGCTGATGCGCAATAGTACTATTCGTTATTGACTGTTGCCATACTGAATTTAGTGATGTCGGGGTCGAAGTTTTCAATCGACAGCAGATGTACGGTCTTTTGTTGGCTTTAAATCTTGAAGTGGTTCAAGTCAATAAGAGGCGAAGCTGAAAGTTCTAGATGTGCAAGGCTGTGAGGCGTCAAACTAAGATAGTACTAGCTTTGGCATCATTAGGCCAGAGGAGGTTTAGCGTCTTTGTTGGTTTGTAACATCCGACTTTGCGTGAATCTGTCTCCTGCAGTTGCCTCAGGTCATTGGCTTTGATTCATCACATCCTCAAAGACACCTTGAATTCTCATCATAAAAGTCATCAAACTATCCACAACTTAACTGCACAAGTGTGACTGAGCGACTTGTTGGATTGCGACTCATCAGATGGACGAGAACGGGCGGGATTAAGACCACTTCAAATCATCACAAGGTCAGTCAGCGGTGGATCAAAGCAGTCTATTTTGTCTCGGGTTTCAAGATGGCGGGCAACGAAGATTGTGCTTCTGTACTGGAGCAATTCATTCATGATGCTGCCAATTTACCGGCCGAAATCAACCACATGATGGAAGAGATACAAGCCAAAGACAAGGAATTGCACAAGTTCATCTCCGTTATCAATCAGAAAGACATCAACATTCAAAAGCATCTCAAAGTAAATGGAGTCCTTGCGCCCCATCCCAAGGAAAATGAGTATGCGGAGTTGGCCAAGAAGAATTATGAATCATCCGCTCTTCTGCAGGACCAGAAAGTCCACTTGGCTGAAAGAGCTTACAATATCTTAGAGCGACAGTTGAAAAGGTTGGACATGAAGATCAAAGAGTTGCAGAACGATGGTCAACTTGTGGATGGTCCACCATTGCCGAGTGTCTTCAATCGTAAAGCTGAGGCACAAAAGTCGTTCATTGATCTACCGACCAGTCTTCCTCTTCAAAATACTTCCATCTCTGCTCTGAATTCATCCGCGCACCGCATCAACGCGCATGTTGCCGCGACCGCGCAGCAAGCACAACCACGACAACTGCCGCAACTAGCAACATCCAGTGTACCTACACAACGCAGCTCCGCGCCCGCGACTCCTGCCTCCACAGTCCAGCAACAACGACAGCGCGAACGCGAACACTCCGCGGGTGCTGACATAAAGAGGCGTAAATTGGCAGCCGGCTCTAATCTTCCAGCTCAACCATCAGGCCTGAGACAGTCATCTCTCGGTCCTGGCACACCCAAAGCCTTAACTCCCACAGCCACAGGGACCAGTCGAGCTGGCAGCCTTCCTCGCACTACCGGACTCCAGCAAGCCGCGGGACCTCCAAGAAAATCAGGATTGTCAAAGAAAGTAATTCCACACCAGCAAGTCAACAAGCTCAAGCAAAAAGGCACGACAAAAGGCAGACTATCTGTCGGACGCAAGAAAGGACAATCTCCCTCTATTCGAGGAGGACGTGGTGGGACCGCAGCTTCAGAAGAAGACTCAATCGTGTCTTCCGCTGACGCGTCAGAAACGGACGCTTCAACCACTAGGGGAAGACGAGGCATGCAGAGACAAGTTCAGGAAGAAGTCGAATTGGGCGAGGACGAAGAAATGGAAGACGAAGAGGATGAGAAGAGATACTGCATCTGCAACCAACGCTCTTACGGAGAAATGGTGGCCTGCGAGAACGAAAAGGATTGTCCCTACGAGTGGTTCCATACGGGCTGCTTGAACATGAAGAAGGTGCCAGACGATGATGAAGAATGGTTTTGTCCAACATGCCGAGAGAAACCGGAGATCATTGAGAAGGTCAAAAAGAGGGAGCAGGCCAAAATCGCGAGGAAGCTTGCAAGCAAGAAGGAGGGTGCGCGTAAATAGGAACTCGCGCAGGCTCAGGGTCTTGCTAGGCGTCAACTCGAGGAGAAAGCTGCACCGAAGTAGGAGTTGAAATCTCACACCGCGACTTGCTTGAACAACTCAAGAAGAAACCTGAACGGAAGCAGGGATTCAAATCTCACATGCGCCTTGCAACAACTCAATCACCGAAGGAGGCAAGAATTAGCTAGTATTATTATCATCGGTCTAGTTATCTAGACTGCGTCGACTGCATAGCTGCCTTGAGTGGCTGGGACAGCGACATGAAATCAATTGATTAAACACAAGAACTCAGTCACAGTATTCCTCAGAACAGTAGAATTTACGGGCATGCGTTTGATCCCTTTCCACGATATCTGGAATATCTGACTGATGAGGGTTGATCTGTCTTACAGCTCGTTTTATCTCGATTGCCTGTCCTCCACGATAGAGTTCAGGGTCAATGGAGATCGGAGCGGCTTGGGATGGACGTGAATGGAGATCAGCCCGCAGGTCGATCCCTGTCGGGCCTGTCAACACGGGCGCGAGCTGGGAGCTTGGGCATTGGAGTTGCTCGTTATCCACGGAGCAGTTCAGCAGTTGAACAATACAATAATCTATCAGGATTCGACAGTTCCCAAGCATCACTTGTGCCACAGTGCCAGCAAAGACGATTTGTGGCTGGTGGCTGATCAGGAGAGGCTTCGCACAGGAGGACACCAAATGCTGCCCAAACCCGTGCCGTGCTGAGGGAGCGTACGTACACCTTGTGCCAGTCAGCCGAGGAGGAGGCTTTTCACGTGGAATTAACCAGGAATATAGGCTTAGTTTGCGTTTGGGTGGAAGTTTCCGTTTCCGTAGCTCTTGATCCCCAGCTTGAGCAATCAGAAATTCGGAAGATGGCTCTACAAGTGACTAACGCTCATTTAATGGCCGAGTGGGCTGACTCGGTCGTGCATTGATTCGGATCACGATCAGGCCTGAAGGGAAGATCGATCGCCAGCTGGTGAAGCTGTGTACCATAGGTAGTGAGCTGACGAATTGACGCTGGAGGTGGTTGTGTTGAAGTTGCACTGTGGTGGCCCTTCAGCTGGGATGGTGCCCATCACGCCCATGAACTTGGCACCCGTAGGTGACTAGCGGTGACCAGCGGTAGACCATATGCCGGAGCCAGGCTAATTACGAGTTAGTTCGGTCCTCGCATCTTCTCCGCTTTCATCACCAGCCGCCTGCGCCTGGCAACTTTTAATGAGGTCCTACCAAGCCCAAGCCCAAGCAAGCCCAAGACCAAGGTTCGGTGCTGCCTCAAACAGTTGAATCCAAGCTATATCTTCTCTTTCCTTGACCATACACGAAGTCGCAGTCACTCTTTCCTCACTTGTTCCTGCTTTCTCCCTTTTCCTCCTCCGGTTGATGTCTTGAAGCACCCGGACCAGGCTCGGAGGACGATTCTCCACAAATCACCATGGCCTCCGGATTTAAGAACGAGTTGAAATCCCAGGGCGCCATCGAGGCAGCTCAAGACCCCAACTCTTCCGTCACCGGCGATGATGCCCAGCGTGTCCTTCTCAACGAGAGCCAGAAAGGCGGTGCGACTGCTTTGCACTTTGACCCCAATGCCTCACCAGAAGAAAAGGCCGCGCAAGCTAGATCGGTAAGATGACTGCACCATGCTTCGTTTCCTTTCTCACATGCATCTAGCAGCAAAACGATACGAGACGTCCACCCAAAGGAGTTGGCATAGCGACAGATCTGGTGAGTCATTTCAGTGTCTGGTACTCTGCTCTCTCTGACTGACGTGTGTAGGACGGTGGTCCGGACCAGTATGACCTTCCTCCACCCGAATCCGCTGCCATTGCCGAAACAGCCAATGCGCCCACCGCCGGAGGCCCAGGTGCGAACGGCGCGTCTCTTGAAGAGAAAGAAGAGTGGTCAAAGGTTGGCTGGGCTCCACGGTTCGGCTCCGGTGAGACGGAAGAGGACAAAGAGGCAGGCAATCTGCTTGACCATCAGACCCTGTTGGAATCAAAACTAGATGATAAGTTCTTTGGCGGTGCGTATGCTTCTACATAAGTTTCAGGGAGGTGAAGCTGATATATCCAGATTGGTACCACAACGCCGCTGTCATTGTCTTTGCATGCCTTTCCTCGTGGCTGGTTGCAACACTCGGTGGAGGTCTGGCTTGGGTTTTCATTATCATGGCCACATGTGGCACCTACTACAGAACCTCAGTCCGACGGGTTAGACGGAACTTCAGAGACGACATCACTCGAGAACTGGGAAAGGCTCGTTTGGAGACCGACACAGAAAGCCTCGAATGGATGAACAGCTTCCTCGTAAAGTTCTGGCCTATTTATGCCCCTCAGCTTGCCAAGGGTATTGTGCAGTCTGTCGACCAGGTCTTGAGCACTTCCACCCCGGCATTTTTGGACAGCATGAGAATGGAGACTTTCATTCTAGGTACTAAGCCTCCGCGCATGGAATATGTCAAGACCTATCCGAAATCGGAAGATGATATTGTCATGATGGACTGGAAATTCAGCTTCACTCCAACCGACACCATGGACATGACGGCTCGTCAACTCAAGACCAAGATCAATCCGAAAGTGGTCCTTGAAATTCGAATCGGCAAAGGCGTGGTGAGCAAGGCGATGAAGGTCATTGTTGAAGACTTCGAGTTCTCGGGCTTGATGCGCGTCAAAATGAAGTTGCAAATCCCGTTTCCTCATATCGAGAGAGTCGACATTTGTTTCCTTGGTCGTCCGACAATCGATTATGTCTGCAAACCGCTGGGTGGAGACACTTTCGGCTTCGACATCAACTTTATCCCTGGACTGGAGAGCTTTATTAAAGAACAGATCCACGGAAACCTGGCGCCAATCATGTACGATCCGAACGTCTTTCCCATCGAAGTGGCCAAGATGCTATCTGGCAATCCCATCGATTTGGCGGTTGGAGTCGTGGCCATCACCATCTATAATGCGCATGGTCTCAAAAACCCCGACAAATTCTCGGGCACACCAGACCCGTATGTGGTCGTGTCTTTGAACAGTGCCAAAGAACTGGGACGTACCAAGACCGTTCACGAAAACGCCAATCCGCGCTGGAATGAGACCATCTATGTCATCATCACAAATTTCACCGACTCGCTCACCTTGCAAGTCTTTGACTACAATGAGGTTCGGAAGGACAAGCAACTTGGGACTGCCACATTCGCCCTTGATCAGCTGGAGGCTGTTACGGACCATGAAGGTCTAAGCCTTGATGTTCTCTCGAGCGGCAAACACCGCGGAGTGATCCAGACAGATATCCGCTTCTTCCCCGTCATCGCATCTGAGAAATTGCCAAACGGAGAAATCCTGCCTCCACCAGAGTCCAACACAGGTATCGCACGGATCACCATTGAACAAGCCAAAGAGTTGGACGGTAGCAAGAGCTTGGTGGGGACTCTGGATCCTTACGCCGTACTGCTTCTGAATGGCCAGGAAGTCCATATTACCAACAAACTCAAGCATACCAACAATCCTGTATTTTCTGACAGCACCAAGTCGGTCCTTATCACGGATCGTCGGAAAGCTAGGATTGGGTTAGTGATCAAAGACAGTCGTGACCTCTCTAGCGATCCAGTTTTAGGGACCTACCAGATCAAATTGGACGACCTGATGAAGCTCGTCGAAAAGGGCCAAGAGTGGTATAATTTGCACGGGACAAAATCCGGAAAGGCCAAATTACTGCTGGACTGGAAACCTGTGGCCTTGAAGGGTGCGACTGGAGCTGGCGGCTATATCACTCCGATTGGCGTTATGCGAATCCACGTTCAGGGTGCAAAGGACCTTCGAAATTTCGAGACACTCGGTAAATCCGACCCTTACGCCAGAGTCTTGCTGTCAGGAATTCCCAAAGGCCGCACCGTTACTTTCAAGAACGACCTTAACCCGGATTGGGATGAAGTCATATACGTTCCTATGCACACCGCGTCGGAACGGTTGACCCTTGAAGTCATGGACGAAGAGAAACTTGGTAAGGATCGCTCATTGGGCTTGGTTCAGATTGCAGCATCGGACTATATCAAGGAAAGCGACGAAGGCGGATACGAAGTGCATGATACCAAAGACTTACATTCCGTGGGTTTACGCTTGGGCGGCACGGGTGGTGAGAAGGGTATCGTCAACTATACTTGCGCCTTTTACCCGACATTGAATGTGCTTGATCCGGAAGAGGAAGAAGAAGAGCGTAAAGCGCAGGCAGCAATGGAGACTGCACCTACTACGAATGGGACACCATCTCACAGCAAGAATTCCTCCGTTGATGTCAAGTCTTCGCTTGAAATGGCACGACCAAGCACGGATGGCCACAAGAGTTTAGAGTCAGTTGGCCGCATTCGGAGCCCAACCGCCAATGGAGCACCGCCCTCGATCAATGGCTCAGTCCTTTCGACCAAGAAGCAGGCTCCCAAGGTCAAGATCACTGCCGAAGATCTCAGCAAATATGGTAAGTCCAGAGCGGAGTCTGTGCAGGTTCAATGCTAACATAGATCTAGAATCGGGCTTGATCGTGTTCAACATCATTGAAGGCCACTTTTCCGAGACGAACGTGCAGCTTGAAGTGGTGATGGATGATCATGCGTTCCCTGCGTACACATCTGCAAAGATTCGACAAAAGGACTTCCATTTTGGCGAAACTGGTGATGCCATGGTCCGTGAGATCGACATGTCTCGAATCACTCTTCGCCTCGTGGAAAAGACCGACAAATCTGGAAAACAGGACCAGGACGATATTGTGGCCAAGCTCACTGGACCGACACTCACCACTCTGCAACAGTGCTTGTACAAACCGACCGAGTTGACCATGCGCGGGAACAACGGCGTGGCCAATAAGGTGACGGTGCTTTTGAAGTATTTGCCCGTCAAAATGCAACTTGACCCTAGCGAAAGTATCAACAACATGGGAACGTTGAGAGTGGATGTCCTCGATGCGGCGGACCTTCCATCGGCCGACCGGAATGGCTATAGCGACCCGTATTGCAAATTCAGGCTCAACGGCAAGGAGGTGTTCAAGACCAAGACACAGAAGAAGACACTTCACCCAGCTTGGAATGAATTCTTCGAAGTACCCGTCTCGTCACGCACTGCAGCGGACTTCAAGGTTGACGTGTACGACTGGGACTTTGGCGACAAAGCAGACTTGTTGGGTTCGGCAGTTCTCAATCTGCAAGTTCTCGAGCCTCTCCAGGCGCAAGAAATGACCTATGCTCTGGACGGCAAGTCTGGTTCTCTCCGACTTAAGATGTTGTTCAAACCAGACTATGTGACACGAGCTCGACAGGGTACTTCCACCTTCCAGGGCACATTTGCGCCTGCAGGTAAAGTGATTGGAGCGCCCGTCAAAGGCGTCGGCAAGGTGGGTGGAGGTGTTGTCAAAGGAGCCTCCTTCATCAGACGGGGATTTACTGGCCGAGGCAGCAAAGACGAGACAGAGCACCAGGTCAATGGAACTCCTCCCACTGAATCAGGTCTTGCAACCCCTGCAACATCTACTCCAGCGGGCACCCCTTCGAAAGCCGCGCCCGTACTCGACGGAACAACGTCTCCGGCTACTCCCAACATGCTGCATAACCGCAGCAAGAGCAACCACTCGACCCTCACCAACACCCCGAAGGGTGCCGAGACTGGGACAGCCAACTTCATCATTGTGTCAGCCAGCGGCTACCCCCCGGGAGCAGATGTCCGGGTGCACGTGAGAATGTTGGGAGCCAGAGGAGCCAAGGAGCTCTTCAAAACGAAAGCCATCAAATCATCTTCGGGAACCGTGGAATATGACGCCAACCACGAGAATTTCAAGATTCCTTGCAACGCGGACTCGCAATTTCAAGTGGTTGTCAAGGACCATGACACCTTCCGCTCCAAGGACTTGGGCGAAGGGCTCTTCTTTGTGTCGGACCAGGGTGGAGGGTCCGAGCAAACGGTCAAGGCTGGATCGGGCAGTGTGACTATCCGTAGCAGCTTCACGGCCAATGCTGAGGCGTCTAGCGACGGGCTTAGACCGGTCACCAGCGGACGGGACAGCCCGGACTCGAAGCGCGACGGACGACGAAGCTTCTTTGGGCGGAGGGAGGTGAGTGGCAGGCACGAGGCTCAATGAGGGACAGATAACGAGAAGCAAGGAAAATCGACACTATTTTCAGCGACGGCGTCATTAATGGAGGATAGGAGGAGGTTGTGCGAATGACCATCCAGGTGGCTTTCCCGACTTCAGCACTCCTTGTTATTGTACTTAATTGCAGAGATACCATTTATTGCTTTTACAGATGCTCATCGGCTTAATGGGGCGGATGGCGGGCTATGGATGCCGAAAAGCAGCAATTTCGTTTCGAACGAAACCGGAAATAGAGAACCAGGGATCACGACCAGGCCTGAGCGGTGAAGATCGGACGAAGTGATAGCATCCTGAGCGGTCAATGGCAGAGAAGATTTTAGGGAGTGAAACCGTGGGATGATGGCGGCGAGGCGGGTCAAAGGCTATCACTTGGCCAGTCTCTGTGAAACGTGCATACATAGTAGAAAGTAGTTGGAGGCGAGGCTGGCACCCTGCATATCAGTATCTCCCGCCTCCCTGGTTGGCTTAATCCGGGATTGACTTCGATAAGACTAAAGCCATAGTGGCCGTCACCCAGCCGTAGCACTTTTATATGCTAACGGGGTTGTGAAGCTAACGATCGGGAGGTAGATGGCACAGGACAGTTTGAGCTTCAGACCAGGTCAATCCGCGGCTCGTGCACCTTAGATCTGATCAGATCTGCCATCATAAGTATCGATGCATGGCGAAGCACCACTCGAAGAAAGAGAAGACAGACGATCTTGACCGGTGGTGGCGGCGAAGGACAACAAACCCACGAATCTGGTGGTCCTTCTGAGCCAGGAAGAGTTTAGGTGGTGGAAAATCAACAAGCGAGGCTCGGATGAGGTGTTTTTCCGTACCTGGTATGGATAGGAAGATTTTGCGAGGACTCAGCCGCTGATGCGATACGAGCTCGTAGGTGCCACAGAGGCAAAAGGAGTCAACAAACGAGGGTGATGAGGGGCACCGCAGTGGAAAGTCCGGTGGGGGATTTGCAGAGGCAGAAGAGCACGAGAGGATGGCAGTGGATGGCCGAGGGCCAGATCATCATGGAGACCGATGAACGGCCTGAAATACGACGTTGAAGTGATTTTCATTGCCCAACAGATATTATGGTGTACAGACGATCTCAAGAATAAATATAGTAGAAGGAGTTGTTCATTACTATCATATCCACGCATCAGTATCTTCTCTTTCTCAAAGACCATCTGCCCATCTGGCATCTTCCCCGAACGAATCTACTGTGTACCAAAAAGAGATCCATCCCAGTGAGTACAGACCGCCGTTTGTGGCCGGGGCTCACTAGGCCCATTTTCTTCCCTGGTTTCGTCGTTCCAGGTTCCAGTTTCCATTGAATCAGGCCCCGTCCTATCACCCACCGTCACCCGAGGCACCTACTGCAATTGGCAAGGGCCGGGGACCGAGCTGCAAAGACGACATCATGGCCGTTGATGCTGCATCTGCCATCCGCATGTGGTTGCAGGCTTCATCTTTGATCTCGCTAATTCGTCGACACCTTCTTTCATCATACCTTCCTCTCATCCCTTCCCACCTTTCCACGTTGCTGCTTGCACACCGATTTTCACATTTTTCCATCTTGACTTCTCCCTCCACTTTCCCTCGAACTCACAATCTAAACCAACTTGTCGCTAACTCAACTGCGACTGTCCCAGATTCATCTCGGATCATCTATCCCACATCTCGACAGCTCCAGCTCCAGCCTCCGCATCATGGCTTCCAAAGCCATTCCCTCCCATCTCCGGCCTCAAGCCGCCAACGGCAACGGCAGCAACGGTGCTCCTCAACAGCGACACCATGGCAAATCACAATCTCATGTGGTAAGCACCAGATTTACATGTCCCCTTCTCAATCTGGCACCCAATATTGAATCCATCACTTCTGGTACACCGCACGGACCTGGTCGAAGAAAGGTGCCGCGGGCGTCTGTCTGCGGTACAGCCTTCATTTCCGCCTGCGACACCCTCAGTTGTGCATGAAATGAGCTTGTTAAACACCTTGGTCTCATACTCGGCGTCCTCTACCTCACTCTGGCCTTGGCCTACACATTTATTCACTGCTCCTGCCTCTGCTACTCTCACTGCCACTGTCCATTTCTTTGTTCTGCACACCATCATCTTGACCTCAAAAATGCCGCTCCTTCAGCCTCCTTCGTTTCTCGACATAAACACTGCTCCCTCCAAGTCCGATCGTTCCCAACCGCTAATTAAATCTCCCGCCATGCAGGCTTTTGAAAATACCTCCACCAACGTGGCTGCCAGCCAGATGCGAAATGCCCTCAACAGCCTCGCAGACACCGTCACCGACCCTGCAGAAAAGAAGAGATTCGAGGCGGAAATGGACAACTTCTTTGCCCTTTTCAGAAGATACCTGAATGACAGAGCCAAGGGAAACACAATTGATTGGGCCAAGATCAACCCTCCCAACCCGGACCAAGTCGTTGCCTACGACGATCTGCCAAACAGTGATGCTGTTGAGTTCTTGAACAAGCTTGCAGTCATCAAGCTCAACGGTGGCCTGGGTACATCCATGGGTTGTGTCGGTCCCAAATCCGTCATTGAAGTCAGAGACGGGATGTCCTTTTTGGACTTGTCCGTTCGACAGATTGAATACCTCAACCGCACCTACGATGTCAATGTCCCTTTCGTCCTGATGAACAGCTTCAACACCGATGAAGACACTGCTTCCATCATCAAGAAGTACGAAGGCCACAATATTGACATCCTAACCTTCAACCAATCCAGATATCCTCGTGTCCTCAAGGACTCTCTTCTCCCCGCACCAAAGAACTACCACTCTCAGCTGTCAGACTGGTATCCTCCTGGTCACGGTGACGTTTTTGAGTCACTCTACAACAGCGGCATTCTCGATCAACTGCTTGAACGTGGTATCGAGATCATCTTCCTGTCCAACGCTGACAACCTGGGTGCCGTGGTCGACCTCCGCATTCTGCAACACATGGTCGAGAGCAAGGCCGAATACATTATGGAATTGACCGACAAGACCAAGGCTGATGTCAAGGGTGGTACCATCATTGACTACGAGGGCAAGGCCAGACTCCTTGAAATTGCTCAAGTCCCAAAGCAATACGTCAACGAATTCAAGTCGATCAAGAAATTCAAGTACTTCAACACCAACAACATCTGGATGAACCTGCGCGCTATCAAGCGAGTTGTGGAGGACAGCGAGCTCGAGATGGAAATCATCCCCAATGAGAAGTCCATTCCAGCTGACAAGAAGGGTGAAGCCGACGTCAGCATCATCCAACTCGAGACTGCCGTCGGTGCCGCCATCAAACACTTCAAGAATGCTCACGGTGTCAATGTTCCCCGACGACGATTCCTGCCTGTCAAGACCTGCTCAGATCTCATGCTTGTCAAGTCTAACCTCTACACTTTGAGCCACGGTCAACTGGTTATCGATCCCAACCGATTTGGTCCGGCTCCTTTGATCAAGTTGGGCGGTGATTTCAAGAAGGTTGCTCAATTCCAAAAACGCATCGGCAGCATTCCCAACATTGTTGAGCTGGATCATTTGACAGTCACTGGTGATGTCAACTTTGGTCGTGGTATTGTCCTGAAAGGTGAGTGTCCTGCCTTACTCTTGGTCTCCCCATCTCATGTTAACAACTATTCTAGGCACCGTCATTATTGTTGCGACAGAGAACAGCACCATCGACATTCCACCTGGGTCCATTCTGGAGAATGTTGTGGTTCAAGGAAGTTTGAGACTCCTTGAACATTAGAACTGGGTGGATCTTTGTGCATAATGATCGATCACTTAGGAGCGACTTCTTAGAACCAGGATGGTATTCATGCTCCCAGGTATTGCAAATGTGAAGGGAAAGAAAACCAGAGATGGGCTACAGGGCCGTAAGAATACTGGCTTAGTTCATGCATACATACAGTGTTAATATGGCGTGTGCCACAAATAAAACAAGCCTGATCCTATTACAATGCCTTTTTGGCAACCCGATGCCCATGGCCTTTTAAGTGCTCGTACACAGTACTTCTAAGTCCCCAATGCAAAATCTTTGTGAATCTCCGAACCTCGAAAGCATCAACGTCGGATGATGTCATTTCGGATCATTCTTGTTCCGAGCCTACTACCGACCAGCCGACTCGCCGAACATTGGAGCCCGAGGTGGGTGCGAGGAGCCCTTTGATCCAACTGCTAGATCTAGTCTACCTTTGGCTGATTCAGGACGTCGTCAACAGTCCGATAGACTCTGAATCTTCTTTTCTTCGAGCTTGGTTGCAAGGTGGATCCAACACCTCTTGTTGCGTGGAAGCGTGGAACGAGACAAGTGGCCTACCGAGAATTATATTTCTGACATTCATTAACAAACACTTCAACTCCCGGTCGCGATCACTGCCCAGCACAGCACAGCACAGCAAGAGAACAAATACCCAGGAAACCCACGTTGGGCTGCCGTTCGACGCGGATACTGTGCACGAGACAGCACTAGCAACGACATTGCAATGGGCGTGGTTCGAAGAATGGCGGGTTCTACTGCCACAGATGTGTCGGCGGCAAACGATGGGACGGGGACGGGGACGGGGACATTCACGCTCCTTCTCTTTGCATCGGCCTCGACATATACGGGCACAGAAACGCTGGTTTTGTCTGCGCCGACGACGTTGCGAGGATTGTTTAGAGTCTTGGAGAATCGATTTCCGGGAATCACGGATAAAGTGCTCAAGAGCTCGGCGGTGACGGTGAACTTGGAGTATGTCGATGTTGATTCTTTTGGGGTGGAAGATCTGGGAAGGGGAAAGGGAATTGGTGAGGGAGAGGAAGAGGTGAGCTTGAGCAGGCAAGGGCAAGGGCAAGGGCAGGGTGAGCAAGGTGAAGGAGGAGGAGAGGGAGGCGAGGAAATGGGATTGGATACGGTGATCAGGATGGGTGATGAGGTCGGGATAATACCGCCTGTGAGTAGCGGTTGAGTTGGTCGTGTTTGCTGTCCCGGTGTTTGAATAAGATGGTAGATTGCTGAAGGGCTTAAGATGTGTACAGTGAGATGTCCGGTGTACCTACCGTCCAAGCTGCGCAATATGGTCGCTCGTCGAGGAGGACCAGCAATATATGGCAGTATTGGCCTCTAAGTTCCACCGTAGTCCGTGGCCAGCGACAACGTGAGCTCAGTGGCTCCCGTGGCTACCTGCTCCACATTGGGGATGGAATAGTTTCCGCTGTTATGGGATATTTCCTTGATGTAACCGAGCAGCTTCGTGGTCCGAAGGCGGCTGGGCCGCCGGATGCAAGCAGATCTCAGACAGTCTTCGGCAATGGTCGTCAATGTCCATACCTTTGATGATGATGTTGGATGTTGAGTTGACCTGAAAAAACCAAGCAGAATGAGAGTCCACTGATCAAACTTCCTGCCCACCAAGTCTTGGGATAGGATAAAAAATGAAAGTCCATATGCTGCTGAACAATTGCAATATTTCCAGGTTACCATGGCCGCAGATATGGAGACTCCTGACGACGACGGGTATCTGATCACCTGGCAGGGCAAGAATGATCCAGCAAACCCAATGAACTGGACGCTGGCATACAAGTCCTTGGTAATAGCGGTCGTCTCGTTCAACACATGGGTAGTGTACGTAACGAACGTTTGTTGCCAATTTGTCAAGCTTGCGATAAAAACTCACAGAACGTTAGGATCTACGCGTCGACCTCTTTTCTGAGCGGGATGCCTGGCATGAAGCGGGCGTTTGACATCGAACAGGAAGAGCAGATCACGCTCGGAGTCACCGTCTACCTTCTTGGCCTCGCTTGTGGATGTCTGGTTTTGGCTCCGATGAGCGAGGTGTACGGACGACGGCCGATATTCCTGTGCAGCATCTTCTTCTTCGCTCTCTTGACGCTACCTTGCGCGCTGGCTACTTCATTGAAGGAGATACTGATTGCTAGATTCTTTGCGTGCGTTACCCATTACCACTACCACTACCGCGGGCCCCGGACTCTCCCACCCCCCCGTCAGTGGGCTAGGCTGCAGGCTGACCTTTACTTTCTGCAGGGCACTTTTCGGGTCGGCCATGCTATCCAACTCCCCGGGAACAGTCAATGACATCGTCGCGGAACGATATCGAGCAGCGGCATACAGTTGCTGGAGTCTGGGCCCTCTTAATGGTCCGGCGACTGGACCGATCATCGGGGGTTTTGTCTTTCAGTACCTTGGCTGGCGGTGGACGGAATGGATCATCGTCATCCTTGCCGGTGCCGGTCTCTTGCTCATGCTCCTGGTAAGAGAGACCTACCAACCTGGTCTGCTCCGCAACAAAGCCGCAGACAAGAGGAAAGCCAGTGGTGATGGCCGGTGGCACAGTCGTTATGACGAGACAACTTCGACACCCTGGCAGATCCTGAAGACCAATCTGAGTCGACCCCTAAGGCTTGCCGTCACCGAGCCTATTCTGTACGTTTTCACCCCGGGGGGGGGGGGGGGGGGGGGGGGG